>OZ005659.1:65468921-66068921 GCA_963930645.1 Salticus scenicus
CCTTCCTCGCAACCAAATTCCGCGCGTACACACACAAAATAATAATATTAAGAATAATAAATAAAACAGAAGAAAGAAAGAAAAAGCACTTGAGCAGTTAGCTGTGAGTGATAAAACATAAATTTTTGAATGAGTTGGTTCTTTTTGTGTCTTAAATTTTAGTTTTCACATAAGAATTTTAACACTTAGTTAAAACTTCTGTTGTTCTTTTATGGATGTTTATAGAAGCCCAATCATTTCATATTAATTGTTATTAATCTAAACTTATGCTTAATCTTTTTTATATTATTTTTACTTTCTTCTATATGTAGTATAGAGAAAGTATTGGATTCGTAAAAATTTTCGACCTCGGGTTTTTGATGAATCTACACGTTTTGAGAGCTGTAGAACACGATTTGACCATTTTTAGAAAATGTCTGTCTGTCTGTCTGTCTGTCTGTGTGTGTGTGACAAAATTTTGTGGCAACTGTATCTCAAGAACTACTGCACAGAATTTCATACAAATTGGTATGTAGTTGCACCTTGACATAAATTAGTGCCTATCAACTTTTGGTAAAAATTGTCTTACAGGTTGCGTTGCCATCCCGCTTTTTCTAAATTTTTAACATGGTGATATAGGACAAAATTTTGTATAAATGTGCATAAAGAGAATTATTTTTTAGTAATCATTATGAAATTTACAAGAATTATTTATAATAGAGATAGTCAACTGGGAAAAAAATTTTGTATGCGTAGGAACCTCGCCACCCCCCCTGGGGGGGAAGTCCCCCCTCGAGGGGAGTAAATTTTCAAGATGGGTATCTTTCGAAAGGTCTCGTCAATACCTTTAAAACGAATGGTTGAACTATAAATCTGTGATAATTTAAAACAAAGTTATCGATTTTTTTTACTTTTAACGAAAAAAAAAAAAAAAAAAAAAAAAAACTTAGAAAAAAATCGTTTTTTTTTTTTTTTTTTTTTTAACGAAATTTAACCAGACTTGGTATTTAGTTGGCCCCTGACATAAACTGAGGCTGATAGATTTGGGGATCAATCGCTCAACAGGTGGCGCTGTGATCGTATTTTTTCTAAACTTTTAACATGACAGTGGGGGGGGTGTAAATTTTCAAGATCGGTATCTTTCGAAAGGTCTCGTCAATACCTTTAAAACGAATGGTTGAACTATAAATATGTGGTAATTTAAAACAAAGTTATCGATTTTTTTTACTTTTAACAAAAAAAAACTTAGAAAAACTAGTATGTTGTGGCCACCACAAGACTTTCTTCTATATTTTCCTATACAAATTCACGCGGTAAGAATATTAAAAAAAAAAAAAAAAAAAAAACGATTTTTTTCAAAGTTTTTTTTTCGTTAAAAGTAAATTATTTTGCATTACAGTTAGACACATACTATTCTTTAGTTTTTTTTTTTTTTTTTTTTTTTTTTTGTATTCAATAGAAGAAAGCATTGGATTCGTAAACATTTTCGATTTTCGGTTTTTGATGGATTTACGCGTTTTGAGAACTCGAGAACATGTTTTGACAATAGAAAATGTTTGTATGTGACAAAAAGCTTTGTGGCGACTGTATCTCAGGAACTACTGCACAGAATTGCATATAAATTAATATACGGATGCACCTTGACATAAATTAGTGTCTATCAACTTTTGGTGCCAATCGCTCAACAGATGACGCTGCTCTACAGCAATTTCAGAAAAGGCTATATCTTAGAAACTAATGCACGAAATTGCATATTAATTTATACGCAGATGCGCCTTGTCATAAGTTAGTGTCTACCAACTTCTGGTGCCAATTGCACGACAGGTGGCATTGTTATACATCGATTTCTGCAATTTCAGGGAAGGCTCTATTTTAGGAACTACTGCACAGAATTGCATATAAAATTATATGTAGATGCACCTTAACATAAATTATTAGTTTATGTCAACTTTTAGTGCTAATCGCTCAACAGGTGAAGCTGCTATACAGCTATTTTTACAATTTAAGGGTTATATCTCAGGTTCTAATGCGTATAATTGAACAATATTTAATGTATAAAAAGGCCATTAAGAGACGTAATGTTTATTAAATTGGGTGTATATAGGCGATATGTGGCGCTGTTATACTGCAATTTTCCCCGTGATCATCTGTACGGTAAAAATTTACTTCCGTTGAACCTTTAGACTACCTCTGTGATATGAAAATCGTCTGCATTAATAATAAATAAAAATAAAAATAAAAAATAATTTCCATTGCATGATTTTATATAGGAAAAGGTAGAAGGAAGTTAGTTTTGTGGTGGCATCAACATGACATTTTTTTTTTATTCTTTTTTTTTCTTTTTTTTTTTTTGTCCCCGGGAGAAAAAAGGCAGGCTTGAAACTCTTATACTTTTTTTTTTTTTTTTTTTTTGTAATGATACATATCAACAAATGTCTGATAGCTGCTGATTCTGTCATTCAGCTTTTGAGCACTATTTTCTCAGACTATATGACTCGTTTTGTCGAAGGTTAAAATCATTTTGTATCTTTATAGTAATTTGTCTCATTTTTATAGCATATAACTTATATTTTTTCAGTTTGTTCAGTGAAACAAATAACATGAAATTAAGTACATATTTTTAACAAGATACCTTTGTTTATAACGAATACTTAATAGTATCTAATAATTTAAGCTCATATTATTTTTGATTAAATTTATTCTAAAGGAATATATATATATATATATATATATATATATATATATATATATATGATATCAAAATTTTAATAACTAAAAATATCAACCTTTTAAAACAATCATCAATCATTTGAATGAAACAAGTAACATGAAGTTAAATCTATTTAATTTTAACTAAGACATCTATTATTTATCGCTAATAATTAATATTGTACACAAGAACAATTTAAAAATTGAGAAAAGAATATAGTATGTGATATTAAATTCATATCATTTTTGCTCAAATTTGTTCTGAAAAAATTGTTATCAAACATTTAATAATAAATGAAGACATTTTTTATTACATGCAATTATCAACCATTTCCCAAAAATATTTAAATTATAAAGATATATTTATTTATTTAGAACTGGAAAAAATAAATAAATAAAAAATAGAACAAATAACAGATAAACGAGGAACCTTTTAATTTTTTTAATTCATCTCATTAAAAATTTTAAATATAAAAAAGTATGAATATTATTCTTGTTCGGAGATAAGATAGATAAAATGCAGCAAAAGATAATTTAAAAACATACCTTATAATTCGGAGTTATTCAAAATCCTTATAAATAGCATTTTTCCATATCTTTTTTGAATTTTTATCTCTTGGAATCCAAATACCTTCTGAACCACCTTTAAGGGAAAATAAAGCGTTACTATTCTGTGTATAAAAAATAAAAATATGAGCTTAATGTTAAAAATATATGTAAAAAACTATAGTTCAGACAAATTAAAATACTTATTTTTATAATACAACGATACGCAAAACTAAGATTTATAATAACGTATTTTAAAATTTATACGTTTTAAACAACTTTATAAATTAAAACAAATTCTAAATACCATTGATATTGTTAGAAGATTGCTAAAGCTTAGAATTTTACAATTTTACAATTTACTATTCTAACAAAGCTTTACAATAAATATATATATATATATATATACACACAATAAATAAAGTATTTAGCACTTACTTTTGACCGTAAACTCGATTCGCAGATAATTAAAATCTCTCGGTCTATTTCTAAAATGAAAATTATCACAAATATGGAAATGGAACCGAAACAACATCAACGGATCCACGATTTCAGACTTCTAAGTATTTGGATTTCGAATTCTGCGATTGCATTATCCCGCCAAATTTGATAGGTTAAATTATTCGATTTCGGTTGACTAACTCAAGTTGTCAGAAGGAGACAAAAAAAAATAAAAAAAAATAAATAAAAAATAAAAAAATAATAATGCTGAGCTTTTGGACTAGCCAAACAAATTTTTCTTAGTCAATTGACAAAACAGGAACAATTTATTTTTATTCTCTCATCTGACTAACCGGTCAAATTTGAGGAAAATGAAAACTGTACCTGGGAAATTAGTCATCTGACAAGTTTTAAAGGCAAAACGGATCATCAGACGAAACACATTAAAGATACATGGTAAAATAAAACGACTTTTGTGTCTCGTGACTAAATGGGATTGTCAGGTAGTGGTTTGATTGTTTAAAATGTTGCGTAATTTTGTGCAAATTTGTCAATATACTAGGAAGACGTGTACTATGACAAAGATAACACGTTTCTTGACACGTTTCGATTTTCCATTTTTCTGTGTGAGTAAGATTATTTTTATGTGCAGATTGTACACATGCACTATATAGAGACATGCACTATAGATACATGCACTATATAGAGATTTTGTGAAATTTGTCCTCCCCCCCCCCTCCAAAGTTTTTTTTTTTTTTTTTTTTAAGTAACTCTGCTCCAAAATTCATCGAGAAAGCGATTTCTTAATGCGTCGATTGGCTATGCGTACCCAGTACTAACACTACAAACACATTTTCTGAAATTACATTATATACTGTGGTGGGAGGGGGCGAAAAACACGTTTTAGAGCTAAATCTGCTTCAAATTATTTTAGAAAACAAGTTTTTGATGTGTGGGTCGTTTATACGTATCCAACGCGTAGTATAAAAGAATTTGTAAAATGAAACCCTCTTTCCACCCTTTAAGAGTGGGTGGGTGGTGAAAACACGTTTTCAAACATAACTCAGCTTCAAATTATCTCAAGAAAGCGATTTTTTTCCTGTGTCGGTTGGTTGGGTGTAGGCAACAAGCTCTCTAAAAGAATTTTGCGAAATTAGCCTCCTACTTGGGGTGGACGGGACAAAAAACACGTTTTGAAGTTTGAATTTGCTTCTAATTATCTTAGAATGGGGAATTTATGCGTCTGGGTGTTGATTAAGTGTACGCTTTATGCAGATTGGTGGCATTTCGCAAAACTCAGGCCTTTTCCGCTGTGGAAGGAGGAGTAAAAAGAAGGTAAGTTTCTGCTAAAGGCAGTGGAGACCCGGGAGCGGGAAAACCTTTACAGAACACAGCAATAACTTTAACTTAGGGTTCGACTGATTTCAGTGATTTATTTATTACGTTCACTTACCCATAAGGTAGAGAAAGTATTGTTTTTGGGTAAAATTTTCGAACGCTAGATTTTGTTATATTTACACGTTTTGAGGTCCCCTGAATACGAAAATCATGTTTTTAGCAAATGGTCTGTGTGTATGTCTGTGTGTGGGTCTGTGTGTCTGTGTGTATGTGTGTGTGTCTGTCTGTGAGTCTGTGTGTCTGTCTGTTATCAGCATATCTCAAAAACAAATTATGGCAGAAACTTCAAACTTGGTATTCTAAATGTGTATCATATAGGGATGCTACAGTAAGATTTTCGTTAAGATCAAGCAAATGGTTCGTGTACAGGGACAATCAAGAGAATTCTAATACATTACGTCTATGGGGGAAATTGCAGGAAAGTAGAGTTTAACGTCTATAGACTGAACTAAACCAAATGAAACGAATATATATTTTTTGTAATAGAGATAGTTAACTGGGAAAAAAATTTTGTGTCGCCTCCCCCCTGGGGGGGAAGTCCCCCCTCGAGGGGAGTAAATTTTCATGATGGGTATCTTTCAAAAGAGTTAGCCAATACCTTTAAAACGAATGGTTGAACCATCGATCTGCGATAATTCAAAACAAAGTTATCGATTTTTTTTACTTTTAACGAAAAAAAAAAAAAAAAAAAAAAAAAAAAAAAAACTTAGAAAAAAAAAAATCGTGTTTTTTTTTTTTTTTTTTTTTTTTTTTTTTTTTCCCCTTCTTTTGAATGATGAGAATAAATGATGAGAACTTTTTTTTGAATGATGAGAACTTTTTTTTTTATATTTGGTGTTATACCACTTCTCTAATATGGAAAGCGTCTGCATTATCATAAGAGATATTTTTTTTAAATAATAATTTTAATAAATTATTTTTTAAAAACAGAATTATTTTTTAAGGGGGGCGGTAGCCCCCCTAACACAGAACTAATTATCATATAAAACTCTTCAGAAGCCTAATATGAATTGTTTAACACAGGTTTACATAACAGTACTCGTTATCTTACCTTTTAATCTGCAACCTGTATTTATAGTGTTAAATTTCAGGGTAAGAGAAAGTCGTGTGAGTGACACACCAGATTATTTTTTATTAATTTTTGAGCTTTTATTGATAATGATATTTAATTTTAAAAACTCATTTAAATATAATGTTCAGCGAATCCGGCGAAGCTTGCTAGTTTATTTTATAAATTTAAAAGACGTTTATTTCGTTATATATGTAACCTAAGCTAATTTCTACAGTTCAGGATTTTGAATACAAATATATATATTTTTTCTTATCCCGCTAAATTTCTCTATGTATATAAGGCAAAACTCACGTAGGTATAAATATAGCCTTCAAAAGATATTACAAGGATTTTCTAACCCCTTAATCAAGAAACACCATTTATTTATCGCTATCTTCGTGTTATTCAAGAGAGGGAAACGTATTTAACGACTACTGTTTTTTTTTTTTTTTTTTAATATGGCACTGTTTCAAATATTTATTAACTGTTGGTGAATTGACATGGAATACGATTATTTGAACGAGATCTGGATGTTCTTTTTATTACTTATCCGTAGTAACCACTAAAAAGTCATCTGACATCTTAGTTTCCTTATCCACTAAATTTCTAGCGAGAGCATCGACATCTCTATGCTTGTTTACGGTTTTATATGTTATGAAGAAACCATATTGCTGAAGACATAGTACCTATCTAGCCAGCTTTTCTGAACAATATTTAAGACTCATGAGCTAGTAAAATAAATGGTAATCAGTGATCATAGAAAATAATTTCCGAAAAGGTGCGGCCAAAGCGTATTGGTAAACCCATACGATGACAAAACATTCTACTTAGTTATAGATTATTATTTTTCTAATTTTATTAATATTCTAGGGACGTATGCTATGATACTTTTAGTTCCATTCTATATCTGCATAAGAACTGTTGCAACATGATATGAAATAGCGTCTGTATGTATTTTAGTAGAAGAATTTTCATCATATATTCCCAATACTGGATCAGAATAAAGCTCTTTATTTAGACTGTTTGAGGCTTACATCTCTTAATAACCCACCATCTCTTTATGATCCTCTCATCAAATTGAACAGCACACAGTTGCGCATAAAATGGTACGTTACACTAGAAAAAAGGTTCCTCTCTAGCCACACTCGATATTTTACCGATGATTTTCACTATTTAAATATTGATTAGTAAAATAGCACTGTTTAAATGGTTAAATTTAAGCACCAAGTATTATTTGCCCGTAAATTTAAACAATTTTTAGATGAACAATAAAATAAAACTATTGGCACAGAATGTTCAAGCATACTATTTTATTACTTTTTTCTATAGTGAATAGAATAAATTATTGGTTTAGTAAAAATTTTCGACTGTCGTTTTTCCAATGGATTTACACGTTTTGAGAAGTCCAGAAAAAGTATTTGCTATTTTTTAGAAAATATCTGTCTGTCCGTCTCTCTACTTGTCTGTCTGTGTGTGTGACAAAAATTTTGCAGCGACTGTATCTAAGGAACTATTGCACAGAATTGCATATAAATCTATATGCAGTGCAATTTAATAGGTAATAGCGCTTATCAATGTACAGGAAGGATTATATCTCCGGATCTACGGCACATAATTGCATATAAATTTATATGTATATCCATCTTGACATAAATAAATGTCTATAAACGTTTTAATGCCAATCGTTCAATAGGTAGCGCGTTTACACAGTGACTTACGCAATTTAAGGGAAGGCTACATCTCAGGTTATATTGCGTACAAAACTTGATATTCTAGAAGAGGTTATGCTTATTCAGTTTTAGTGTGTATCAGCTGGTAGGTATTATACGGTTATACTGTATTTTTTTCCGTGAACCGGAAGGGTATATCTCAGATTCTATTTTATATAATTGCAGAAAACTTGGTATATGAGATAACCACTATGAAACACTATACTGATTTAATTTGGCTGTATATTGGCGAATAGAAGGCGTTACTGCGCTGCAATTTACCTCGTGAAAAGGAAGGCTAAGTCTCAACTTTTATGTCTCAACTACATAAAACTTGATAAGTGATATAACCATTGTGAAAACGAATGCTGATTTAATTTATGTGTATATCGGCCGAAATCAGAAGCTGCGATTGTGTATGCTCCAACCTGCACATGTCTACATCTCACAGCCTATTGACTGAAATTGCACCAAACCCCATATGTAAAATTTTTATTGTGAGAACTTGTGGTGAAAATTTAGTATACATATTAAACCGTAAGTGTCGCTGTTAAGCAGTATTTTATCGATAAAAGTTTTGTGATGGCCACTACATACTAGGTTTTAGCAGTGTATTACACTGATTTAAGTACCAAAAGTATATCAGGTAACATAGATTAATAGTAATCACAAGGGGAATATATACAGCGTAAATTAAATCATGTGAATCATATACGCAGAAACACTGAAATTAAATATTTATGGACAACATATATGATTTTTTAAGATAAAACAAAGCATTAAATTATTTAGAAGTTGAGACTTCCATAGAGTCTTTTCAGATTATTCATAATAAAATATTAGACATATTAAAAATATTTTCGGAAAGATCAAGGGATAATTAAAAAGTAATTATTCACATAGAGTGAAATAGAAGCTAAAAGCTTTCAATCATAATGAATATCTAAAATTAGAATTTTGCCGCTAACATTATGCGCGTTCATGTGATATTCATGGGTGCCAGAAAATCATTCTTTTGGATAAACTTTTATATGCCGCATTAATGGCGAACGCAGCTGCGATAAATTGATTGCAAAAGAATTCATTGCCTTGTTGTCATGGAAAAGTTATCAGTGAATAGCTTTTCAACAGGCAAAAGTTGATTAACTTCCAGCTTTTTATAACTAGACTTATGAAAATGAGGCCCAAAATATTGTAATTGTGAATTGAGCGTAGCAGTAAACTAAGATGAAGAGATGAAAAAATATAGATGACATATTGTGTTTATTATTATTATTATTATTATTATTGTTGTAATTACTTTGATTTTATAATTATTTAAAGAAATTATTTCATATATTAAAAGATAATTATAAATTAAATGAAATATTTATATTAAGGAAATATTTAAAATTGAATATACCTTTAAAATTTTCTCAACAAATTAATATTGTTAATAATACACAAAAAAATATGGATTTGAATGAAGAAATCAAGAATTATTTAAACAGCGAAGAAATGACGGAATAATGAGAGAAATAATGTAAGTAATCCCAAAAAATAAAGTATACTGAGAAACAATTCTGTAACTGACATCTAGAATCTAAATTGTGGCTCTAGAAAAAATAGTTCCATGTCATCCTTATAAATTCTAGTCCCCTTGGAAAGCGACTTCTAGAAGCCCCTACTAGAATTCTAGAGCGTTTGCCTGTATTAAAAGTTAATTAAAAATGGAAAAAGTTAATTAAAAATCTCTGCAAATAAATGAGACTACAAGAAGCGGGTTTCAGCAACTCTAATCTTGGTTTGTTATCAAATTCTAGAAAACCAAGCGAGAATTTCTCGCAATACAAATGACTCAGAATATTTAAAGTATTTAGAATATTGTTTCACCATCTAGAAATTTGTACACTAGAAATTCTCCATAATTCCGTCTATTCAGTTTATTGGCGTGCCTTATGCGCATAGCTCGGAAATCAATAGCTCAAGTTAAGAGATTTAGAAAAGGGCCACTTATTCATTCTAGTGGAAGGCAGTATATATTTTTTTTTCTCAGTGTAACGTAATACTTGTCTGGAATAGAAAAAAAGAAATACATATATATATATATATAGGTACGATTCTTCATCATTTGCAAGAGGCTTAGCAAAAATAAAAGTGGAAAGTGGAAAGAAACGACATACGCACCGTAATAATGTTCATTTTATGTGTACGGTAAACGGTCGTGCTTTATCCTTAAATATCTGTATGTGTCTTCACAGTTTATGGTGTTTCTTTACAAAATTTGTAAATTCAAAACTTTACATAGGATTTATTAAATGGGTGCTAGGAAAATGTTGAAATTAATCATTGCAAAGACTAAAAAAAAAAATTAAACATTGGAAAATAAATTGCAACATTTACATTAAATTTAATATAATAATATAATTAAATAAAATTAATTTAATATAATTTAATATAATAAAAATGTATTGCGCATATATATATATATATATATATATATATATATATATATATATATATATATATATATATATATATATATATATATATATATTATGCGCAATAATTTTTTAAAGATATTCCGAAAAACCCTTAAAACATATATATATATATATATATATACTACTATAACAGTATTTTATTTTATCTATCACAACTGGATAATATTATATTTTGATTCACAAAAAGGAACAATTTTTAAATTTTATCACAAATATTTAACAGTGTATGGGTAATTAAATAATATTGTTACGAAATTGTAAATAATTGTGTTTATTTTTGTATAAATTCTTTCAAAGAGGCTTAGTAAGTTGATAAAGTGCTAATTTTGTGCATTTCTAGTCATTTTAGCGTTGAAATAGCCTTATTTTCCCTTAAAAACGCATTAGAAAGCCCCAGTAATGCACGTAATGGATTTGGCGCCAAATTTGGCGACTTTTTCCCAACTTGGCGATTTTTTTGGCGACCTTGGCGAGAAAATCCTTATATGGGATATACCAAATATGGAAGCTGTAAGTTGATTGGTTGACCACTTTCTAGAGTTTTCTCGAAAAATCTGGGCTCCATGGAACAGCATATAAGGAGCGCTTCCTCGCCAAGGGCAGTCAGTTCAGTTCAGATCTCAGCGAGCTTCGCTAGTGCTTGCATTGCTCTTGAGCCTCTTTGAGAGAGACTTGCTTCAAGTGTTATTGGTATACAGTTTGTACTGTGGATTTGTTATTGACAGCTGTTGTTTAAGCTGTGTTTACTGTTTGAATTGAAGCTGATACTTGGTTTATAGACCTGCATTTTTCTGGAATTTTCTGTGAATAAATTACTGAATTTTTGTACGTTTGGCCTTTCATTCTCAGACAACTCACGAACCCCCAAGTACGCAACATTTCTGGTGTCAGGAGTGGGGTTGTCTGTGAATGGTGATAACGAGGGCTATGGAGCAAGAGATGAAAAAACTTCTAGAAGCCTTAGCTACCCAGATAAATGAAATGAAAGCCGGACAGGAAAAGATGGAAACCGGATTGATAGAGAAAATGGAAACAGGACAAGAGAAAATGGAAACATCGCAAAGAGAGTTGAAAGACGGTTTGACTGAAGAAATGAAGGTAGCACAAGAGAAAATGGAAACATCGCAAAGAGAGTTGAAAGACAGTTTGACCGAAGAAATTAAATCTAATCAAGACGAGATGAAGAGAGAACTTTCGACAGTAAAGGAAGTGATTGAAAGTAAATTATCGGATATGGAAAACAGAATGGATGGAATAGAAGAGAAAGTTATAAAGATAGAAGAAAATTTTGAAGAGAAAGTTTTGAAAGTGGAAAAGAATTTTGAAGAGAGATTTATGAAGATAGAAGAGAATTTTGAGGAGAAATTTAAAGAAAACTTTGATCAAGAGCTGAAAGGAAAGGTTTCAGAGATAGAAAGCAAGTTTAAGAGAATGGAGGAAGATCTTGAGAGAAAAATGAGAGAAGAGTGGAGCGGAGAGGTAATAGGGAATGATTTGCAGAGCAAGATTCGGAATCTCGAAGAAAAGTTAGAATCCAAGCCCCAGGAAACTGAAAGGAAAGAGAGAAGAAACCAGAATCACGAATTTATTAAGCTATCTACCTACGACGGCAGTTCCTCCTGGCATGTATATAAGACGCAGTTTTCCATCGTAGCTGAAGCTAACGGCTGGGACTCTACCGCCAAGTCGGTCCACTTAGCAGCAGCATTACGGGGAGATGCAGCCGAGATCCTGAGAAATGTTTCTAAAGAAGAAAGGAACGACTTCGAGGCCTTGACTAGAGCACTGGAGCTACGGTTCGGAGAGAAGTGTTCTAAGGACTATAGTCGCCTCCAGCTAAAGTCCCGTTACCAGAAAACGGGCGAAAGTTTGCAAGAGCTGGCAGCGGACATTCAGAGATTGTCACACCTAGCATTCTCAGACTGTCAAGCTGACACTCGAAACGACTTAGCTCTTCAGTACTTTATCGATGCTGTTCGGGATCCAGAAATTCAAAAAGCGCTGAGACTCTCCAACATCAGAGACGTAGAATCAGCTTTAGGCTATGCACTTAGGATAGAGGCAGCCCAACAAGCCTCCCGTAAAGACCGCCATACCATAAGAGCAGTCTCATTAAATGATACGCCTGCGGATGAGAATGAAATGAAGAGAAGTTTCGCAGAGATCTTAAAGAGATTGCGCAGCCTGGAGAATAAAAAGGAAATAAAGGACCGGAAGATAAAGTGCTGGGGCTGTGGAGGGGATGGTCACGTGAAGAGGAACTGCCCTGTACGACCAACTATAGGAAATCACCCGTCTTCACCATCACTACAGGGAAACTAAGAGGAGGCCATCTCGCGGGGCGGAGGTTGCCTAAAATTAAAGAGCCCCAATTTACAGTATTTCATGTTTCATCGATGAGTGGCGGCGATAATGGACTTCACGTCTATGGCCAAGTAAACAACGCCACCTGCCGGATGATTCTGGACACAGGAGCCAACGTGACCATCATTAAAACAGATTTGGCTCAAGAACTAAAAGAGAAGATCATCTGGACGCCGCCCTGTGTTAAACTCCAGACTGTGACCGGAGACGAAATCAAAATATATGGGAAAATGAACTTGACCATCACTTTTGGGAATGCCAGTTACCATCATATGGCATATGTGGCTAATATAAGAGATCCTTTGATCATTGGAATTGATTTCCTGAGAAAATTTAACTTTCAATTGGACTTCAAGAATAATGAACTGCATTCGAGTTCGGAAGATATCGCTGTGTTCAACACTGAAAATCAAGACATTCAGACAATTTGCCAGATAACAGCCAAGTCTGAAATTTCCATCCCTCCACACACAGAGACAATAGTTTCAGGAACACCACCTACAAAGCAATACTTCCGCTATGGACTGATTGAATACCCGAATACAGACAATAGCCCAAGAGGAGTTCTGGTAGCTTCATCTCTAGTTGATCTCTCAAAGAGTACTATTCCTGTGCGAGTCGCAAACATCAGCGATAAGGTCCGGACAGTGAAGAAGGATGAGGTGTTGGCAACCTGCACTCCTGTCACATGCATCAACCGCCCCACGCAATCAACCGAATCCAAGTCTTCTGAGCAATTAACAACGGAACTACTCAAGAATGCAGAGTTAGGAAAAGAACAGAGATGTGCTGCGGAGAAGCTACTCCAAGAATTTAAAGACCTTTTTTCTCGAACACCTGAAGACGTCGGGAGAACGAACATCACCCAGCACCGAATTGATACAGGAAATCATCCTCCAATCAAACAACGTCCAAGAAGACTTCCCTTTGCTAAACAGGAAGAGGTCACTGAACTTCTAAGTGAAATGCAGCACAATGATGTCATCGAGCCATCAACGAGTCCTTGGGCCTCTCCCATAGTACTGGTGCGGAAAAAGGATGGTTCAACAAGATTTTGTGTGGATTATCGTCGTTTGAATGACATCACGAAGAAAGACAGTTACCCTCTTCCCAGAATTGACGACACATTAGACACACTTGCTGGCAATAAATGGTTCTCGACTTTGGATCTGAAGAGCGGTTATTGGCAGGTAGAATTACATCCTGATGATCGTGAGAAGACTGCATTCACCACGGGACAAGGACTGTGGCAATTTAAAGTTATGCCGTTCGGATTATGTAATGCTCCTGCCACCTTTGAACGCCTGATGGAGACAGTGCTAAAAGGACTTTCCTATGAAGCCTGTCTGGTGTATTTGGATGATATTATCATTGTGGGGCGCACCTTTGAAGACCATCTACGAAACATCCGAAAGGTGCTGGAGAAACTCAGAATGGCTAACCTCAAATTGAATCCTGGCAAGTGTAACTTGTTCCGTCGTGAAGTGAGCTACCTCGGCCATATCATCTCTGCCGAAGGTGTGAGAACTGATCCTGAGAAGATCTCTGCAGTCGAGAACTGGAGTCGCCCTGAAAATGTACACCAACTACGAAGTTTCCTGGGGTTATGCACTTACTACAGGAAGTTTGTCAAGGGTTTCTCAAATATTGCCAGACCACTGCACAAGCTGACGGAAGCCAAACAGAAGTTCCTGTGGACAGATGAATGTGAAAAAGCGTTCAAGCGACTTAAAGAGGCCTTAACATCATCGCCTATCTTGACATATCCACAGCCCGACAGACAGTTCATACTTGATACAGATGCCAGCCATGAGAGTGTCGGTGCTGTTCTGTCGCAGGAAATTGATGGTCAAGAACATGTCATTGCCTATTGGAGTAAATGCCTGTCTAAACCGGAGCGAAATTACTGTACCACCAGGAAAGAGATACTCGCCATCGTAAAAGCCATAGAACATTTCCATCATTACCTCTATGGCAGAAGATTTCTGCTCCGGACTGACCATGCATCTTTGACGTGGTTGCTCCAGTTCAAGAACCCGGAAGGACAGATTGCCAGGTGGATACAACGCCTGCAGGAATATGACTTTGAGATACGTCATCGTAAAGGGACTCTACATGGTAATGCAGATGCCTTGTCACGGAAGCCCTGCTCGGAAAGCTGCAAGTACTGCTCTAGAGCCGAACAGAAATACCTGCCGATAAATCCGGTTGCCTGCCAAGTTACTGTCTCAACACCATCAGATCAAGATCCCGATCCATGGAGTGACGAAGAACTTAGAAAAGCCCAGTTGGAAGATCCTGACATAAAGCCAATATTACAGCTGAAGGAGACGACCAGCAACAGACCTATCTGGCAGGACATTTCTAGATTTAGTCCCATTACGAAAAGTTATTGGGCACTTTGGGACTCTCTTCATATCAGAAACGGCGTATTATACAGAAAGTGGGAATCTGATGATGGGAAAAGCTTCAGATGGCAGATTTTATTACCAAGATCAAAAGTACCAGCTGTTTTAGAACAACTGCATAGTAGCTCTACCGGAGGCCATTTTGGGGTAATGAAGACTCTGCAGAAAGTTCGGGAACGCTTCTACTGGTTAAAGGCAAAGGAGGATGTGGAGAAATGGTGTAAATCCTGTGATGCTTGTGCGGCACGTAAAGGCCCGCAGAAGCGAAGTCGAGGAAGACTGCAACGGTATAACGTGGGAGCACCATTTGAACGGATTGCAATCGACATCTTGGGTCCTTTGCCACGGACCTCCAGTGGAAATAAATACATCCTCGTCGTGATGGACTATTTCACCAAGTGGCCTGAGGCATATCCCATTCCCAATCAAGAGGCATGCACAGTCGCAGAAGTCCTAGTGCAGCAATGGGTGTCAAGGTACGGCACGCCCCTACAACTTCATACCGACCAAGGTAGGAACTTTACCTCTGATGTTTTCAAAGGACTGTGTGAACTACTCGGCATAGACAAAACCCGGACAACACCCTTACATCCCCAGTCGGACGGCATGGTTGAGAGGTTCAATCGTACCATCCTGAATAACCTCTCCCTTCTAGTATCAAGGAACCAGCAAGATTGGGACTTGAAGTTGCCATTGTTCCTGCTGGCTTATCGAAGTGCTGTCCATGAAACCACCGGCTATACTCCAGCCTAGATGCTGTTTGGACGTGAACTTCGTCTCCCTTGTGATCTCCTGTTCGGTTGTCCACCCGATGCGCCTTCATCGCCCGAGGAGTACATCCAAGATCTCCAGGCACGATTTGAGGACGTTCACAACTTTGCTCGGGAGCGAATTCACATTGCATCGGAGAAAATGAAGACAAGGTACGATCTAAAGGCTACGCAACATGAGTTTCAGGAAGGAGAGAAGGTCTGGTTGTGGAATCCTGTTCGACGCAAAGGACTCTCTCCCAAGCTACAGTGCAACTGGGACGGACCATACACAGTCTTAAAAAGGCTGAATGATGTAGTGGTGCGGATCACTAAAACACCTTCATCAAAACCGAAGGTGGTGCACTATAATAGGCTAGCCAAGTACCACAAGTAACGGTAAAATTAAAATTTAAAATGTAAATACTTGTAAAATTTGCGCATGCGCACTGTAAATATTTGTATATAAATATTTGTACATATTTGTGAATTTTGTAAATATTTCCCACTTAATTTATATTTCTATGTTATCTTTATGTGCAACTTAGTTTTTGTGTTTTAGATTGTGTAAATTTGTTTAGTTTCGCCTCTTGACCAAGGGTTGCACTGCCCGGGACGTGCAGTCCTTGGGAGGGGGGCAGTGTTACGAAATTGTAAATAATTGTGTTTATTTTTGTATAAATTCTTTCAAAGAGGCTTAGTAAGTTGATAAAGTGCTAATTTCGTGCATTTCTAGTCATTTTAGCGTTGAAATAGCCTTATTTTCCCTTAAAAACGCATTAGAAAGCCCCAGTAATGCACGTAATGGATTTGGCGCCAAATTTGGCGACTTTTTCCCACCTTGGCGATTTTTTTGGCGACCTTGGCGAGAAAATCCTTATATGGGATATACCAAATATGGAAGCTGTAAGTTGATTGGTTGACCACTTTCTAGAGTTTTCTCGAAAAATCTGGGCTCCATGGAACAGCATATAAGGAGCGCTTCCTCGCCAAGGGCAGTCAGTTCAGTTCAGATCTCAGCGAGCTTCGCTAGTGCTTGCATTGCTCTTGAGCCTCTTTGAGAGAGACTTGCTTCAAGTGTTATTGGTATACAGTTTGTACTGTGGATTTGTTATTGACAGCTGTTGTTTAAGCTGTGTTTACTGTTTGAATTGAAGCTGATACTTGGTTTATAGACCTGCATTTTTCTGGAATTTTCTGTGAATAAATTACTGAATTTTTGTACGTTTGGCCTTTCATTCTCGGACAACTCACGAACCCCCAAGTACGCAACAATATATATAATACAGTTTTGCTTTTTCTCTCTTAGGAAATGCTTTCACACAATTGGTAAATACTTTACTTTTTAGCTAACGCTCATGATATTTAAAGATTGCTTATTTCAAGATCTCAGTACATTTTAATTCCAAATATAAAATGCTGTGGTTCTGAGGAAATTATCTTTAATTATACACAAATTATTATCATTTAGACAGAGAAGAAATAAATACATACGAAAAATCTAATTTATTATTGAAAATATACTCAATATCAATTGGGAGAAGCAGACGTAAGTATATATTTCCTTAAATTACATAAAAATATATTGAAATTTCCTTATTCGATTGCTATAATGATTAACGTGTATAGAATATGATATCTATGTTTAAAAAGATCAAATAGAATGTATGCAGAAAAATAAATAATTAAATTTTTAGTAATAATAATTATTAATTAAGTTTATGTAGCATTAATTCTATCCGTTTGTGTCTTTATATTATACTTCAGGTTTAAAGCTTACTTTGCATAAGTAATGAAATTATTATTCACTTAGATATATTGAGATGAAATCATCGGTATGGAAATGCTTGTTTAATGTATATAATGAGCTAATCATTTTAAAGATGAATAATATATATAACTCAAAAAAATCTAATGTTAAATAATACATAACACACTTATCCAGTTTTAGATAAAAATTAACAATATAGCCGTAATTTTAAATAACTACTTTAAGATGGATGCATAATTTAAATTACCGTTATACTGGATAAATTCATTAGTAAATAAAGGGCAATTCCTATTCTGTTAATTGATCTGCATGACAATTATACGCAGTCTAAAAAAAAAAAAAAAAAAAATGGTGTTTTTTAAAATAGTCATTTTTTGAAAAACGTTTTCTTTTAAGAACTATGAACCCCACAATATTTTATAAACATACGTATTGGGTGCAGTAGAAACTTCTAGAAGCATGTAGAAACTTCTAATATGTTAGAGTTTCTGAACAGAAAAAAAAAATAGAAATTTCATATTTTTGTCAGCTTTTATTCTGCAGAATAAATAATCGCTGAACAGATTAAGGTTTGCCTAGGTTAATTTGAGTCTATTGGCAGAATATCTAGAGCTACTAAATACTACTATGTCATACTTGCCAACCTAAACCGGAAGATTATTAGTCCCGCCCCTTTCCGCCTATTTTTTTCACACCAGTCTTTTATTAGACTGCTTTTCTTATTATTTAATCGTGAATACATTTGAAGAGAATTACTCTAAAAGTTAAGTGGTTTTCAAATAGGGGGGGGGGGGGTCAAAAAACTAAATATCTTCCAGGTTAGGTTGGCAAGTGTGCTATGTTGTTTGAAGTCCACAATTTCCCTTTATTACACTTCATAAATTAATAGTTAATCATTGTTAATTTACACAGAGAAAAATAATATGCCGCCTTATTCTAGAACGAATAATTGGTCATTTTTTAAATCCCTTAAGCTTAATAGACGAAATAATAGAGATTTTATAGTCCACACCTTTCTAGAGGGTGAAATAATATTCTAAATATGCAGAATATCATGAATCCTTTGTACTGCGAGAAATTCTCTCTTGATTTTCTAGAATTGTGTCATAAAACATAATTATAGTTGGTAAAACACGCCTCTTGTATGCACATTTATTTACAGGGATTTTTAAATAAATTTGGCCCCTCGATAAGATAGGCAAACGCTCTGGGATTCTAATAGGGATTTCTAGAATTCGCTTTCAAAGGAGACTAGAATTTATAAGGATGACAGAATTATTTTTACTAGAACCACAATTTAGTTTCTAGTTGTCAGTTGCAGATATTTTACTCAGTGCAGCAAAGTAACCTTACACACATATTCATATATTTACTTATATAACATATACACAAATAAATGAATACTATATATATATATGCATGTTTGTGTGTGTACCTTTTTAGTTTAAAGGATCTCAAAATGTAACATATTATCGTTTTTAAATAAAACATGAAAAAGAATGACAATGTCAACTGTTTTCATATATTAATTAATTTAATCTTAAGATTAATTAATATAATCTTTCTTAATATAATATTTAATATAATCTTTAGAACAATTGTAAATAGAAAATAATAAAAGTAATCTTTAGGACAGTTTTAAATATAGATTAATTCTCTATGAAAGTAATTAAAATATTGCTTAGTAACCTCACTATAGAAAAGGCATTAATTCAATTTGCTTCATGAAACGATTTTATTGTGCTGATGTATCTATTAAATAAATTGTAGAAACAATAACTTAATGAATAATATTTTAATTAGATTAATTTTTATCACAGACTAGCCCTTAAATGACAGAATGATGAATTGCTTGGCTCGTTAACTTAATTAATATTTTTCGAAGCACTAATTGACCTTTCAGTTCGTAAATGATTACATTGCAGAATAAGTTTAATTTGATTATTTGTAATATCAGTATAAAATTATGACATCAAACAGTAAATCGTCCCAAATCACTCATTTAAAAAAATTTAAATATAAATATAAATACAAATTCAAATACACAAATAAAAACAAAAATTATTTTTAGGTAATTATATTGATACATTTCAAACATCACATTAAGTGAAATTTCCGCCAACTCGAAAATCATTGTTCAAATGTGCATGTAGAGATCAGATGTAATGTAGAGAATACGATGTAGTTTTCAAATGCCATGTATTAAAGTGCCATAAACGGTATTTAAATGAACATTCTCTCTCTCTTTCTCTCTCTCTCTATATATATATATATTTATATATGTGTGTGTAGATAATGTATTTTACGTGTATAAAATTTATTAAACATGCAAACCGCAGTTGAATAAGATAGTAAACTTTACTGCATCTGGTCTGTTATTTTTAAATATACATCTATAAATTTCTCAATTCTACATTTCTAGATTTATTACAAAAAAGCTTATTTTAAAGCCGTCCTATGCAGTAAAAGAGGAACCCCGAATTTTGTAATCTGTTTTTAAAATGTTCAGTGGAATATATCTTAAAGAATACCCCCACTATACCTTTATTAATATTACAGTAAAATAAGTACATATTAATGGCATCAAAAATGAATTTGAAGAGAAAATGACAACTGAAATTTCAAAAACATTCAAAATGTGGTAATATATTTTGGAAATTACTTCAAAAATCTTTCTAATATATTTTTTATTACAATACATGCGATCCTTTTCGCTGCCAAGTGGAGTAAGTCCAAAAGTACCCTTTTAAGTGGTATACGGACTTACACCACTTTTTCCCAAATTGCGCAGCAGTTTCGTTCAGTTGACAAACAATGTGCTTCTATCAGTAGCATAATATAAACTAGGACTTACACCACTTGACAAATGAACAGAGGACCCCTCGGGGAACAATATCTAACTCAATGTCGTAAATTTTGAACTTACACCACTTGGCAGCTAAGGGTTCATATGTTTTGTGGGCAAAATTATTGCGGTTTTAAAACCATGGATCTATATTCAATTTAAGCTGTACAGTTCAACTTTAAATTGTGTAAAAATATATACTGTATATATTCCAAGAATTCTTCTATAATGAACGACAAAACAAATATTTGTGTTTTATATATGAAAATATAGAAAATATTATCATTTCTATATGTAATGTCTGAATATTAATTATTTTAAATGTCATAAGCATAATGAAAAATGAATTACTTTTAGGTATGTCCCATTTTTCCCCCTTACATACTTTTTCCGCCACATTGCTAAAATGAAAGTAGATATACTCATATTCCTTTTTTTAAATTATCTTTTTAAATTTAATTTATTTTTTATTACACTCATTGGATTTAAAATCCACTTATAGAGGAAAGTGAAATATATAAATAATATCTTATTACAGAAATTAAGTTATATTAAACACAGTTGTTTAAAAAATATATATTTATATAAAATATTTTTTTTTTTTACTCCTGCTTTGCTCGGTAAATTTTCAGTTAAAAAATATTAATATAGAAATCCTTCAATAGGTATTGGAAACGTAAAAGTGTTTATAAATCAGATATATTTTCGTATTTATATTTCAAAACAAATTGAAGACCTCAGTGCAAGAAGAATATAGCTCCATTTTTAATTTTTTTTTTTTTTTTCAGTTTTTCTCTTTTTATCGAAATATAAAGAAAAACATCCTATTTCATTCTGTACAAGAATGTGAGTTCTTCAATCAGTATTCCGTAAGATATTAATGGAAAAGGACTGTACTAGACTACATTTCAGTAGAAGAACGGTACAACTCCCGGAGCTGTCGACTTCTCGCGATAAATGTAGTTGTTCTCATGCGAAATGGATGCCGCTATGGGCACTCAAGCACTCAACAACTTGGCTCTCATCCTTTGTTTACTTCAGTGCAATACTACCCTATTTTTTAACTACATTTATTACGACCATAGAAGCTTCTGCGCATGATCTGACTTAAGTAGGTCAGTGTTAAAATGGCCTTTGATAACCATTCAGATTGAAAGGAAATAAGCTATAAGGGAACGCCAAATGACTGAATGTTTACGAAATTGCAACCTGTCGGTCAATTTGGTGCCCCTTAAATTTTTTAGAATTGTCCTTAATGCTAGAAAAGGGAACCGTGGTTATAGTAAAGTGAGGGCATATTGATATTGTTTGCTTGTGCTTTTTCAGACCCGGAATAATTTACGAAAAGTGATGAAAGAGGTTGTAGTCCTAGATTAAATGTAAAATTAACTAATTAGGCAGTAATTTCTTATCGGACTGAGTATTCAGATTGGCTTATGAATGTCGATTTTGTAGATGTTGGAAACTCGACTGTGCATAATGGAAAAGGACAAAATCTGTAAAGAGTCTCGTACAAATGGAAGCATAATGCTTTAATGAAGTAAGGGCAAATGTATACAATCTTACTTATCTCAGCTCGCATCATAGGACAAGACAGTTAATGTAAGTAAAAAAGTTTTGCTGCTATCACTGACGATATCAAGGTTAATATAATAAAAACTTTTAATTCTATGGCAAATGAGGAGAAGCATCACATTGATCTTAGTGATCATACTAGTTTATCTTTTGTTCAAAGACGTAGACATAAAACAGCTGCGAGATAATACCGAATCTATGCCTCGAAAAGTATCTCTTAGTTGTGATAACGTAATGTCAGTTAAGACATAAAACAATGAGGTTCAAGGGGGACTAAAAAGATTGAGTATTTGTGAAATGTAATTTAATGAAGTTCGTTCTATTAAATATATATATATTTAAAAATGTAATTTGAAAACATATAAATTAATCAAGTCTACATTGTTCAAAAGTTTTGCTCAAATGCTACCTCTCAATTTGTGTAAATTGTCTAATTAATAAAATTCATCTTCTCCATCTTTGAATGTCTCCGTCTTCACTCGTCGTAGAGGGGGTTTGACACAACACAACCTATATGCTGTTTGTACGGCTGTCTAGGATTTTCCTCCAACCGTGTCTCTTTGAACTGGCTCTCTCTGACTCTGGCAATGTCAGGCGATCATGTTGGTCTTCCTTAAAATTTTTAATGTCCCGCAAGGGAATATTCTTGAATACATTTTGGGTCATCAAAGAATGAAGTCGATTTATTACACCTGTCGTCTCTTCAGTCAGTCGAACTTCATCACGAATGTCTAGTAAAGAATTGGAGGTTACTGCAGTTTTTATTTTTTACTTTGTAATACATTTTGATCGCTCATTGTTTAACCTTTTCTTATGATTGATTACTTGTTGATTGTCAGCTCTGTCTTAGGCTCATTAAGAACAATGAAAGCGTTGAAACCAATGGAATTATTTGTCCCAGGACACCTCCACAAGATAATTGAAACCAAATGTCGTAGGATTGTTATTTCCATCTCCACAAGAGATTGTAATAATTAAATTCCCATCACTTTCATTTTCATCACTTTATTAAAACTGTCTTCTTGTAACAAAAAATAAAATATTTACATATGCACTCTCTGTATGTGCCAATTTTTGCCACATTCGACACACTTTTCACAGTCGAATAATATAGTTAATTATAATATTATTCGAATTGAATTTATAAGATATTACCTGTAAAACATTGAAAAATTATAATTAATTATTTAAAGCTAATTTAAAAATAAATAAAAACCATTTTAAACACTTTACGTGCCAAAGAGAAAAAACTCCAATATTTTTCGTTGATAAACCCCGTAAGCACTAGTTATTAACTAATTATGCTTATTGATTACCAGCGGAAATCTTTTCAATTTCCTTTTTTTAACATGTAAATATTTTTTAAGAAACATATGTTAAAGTGACATTTATCATTTTTTATGCTATAGCACATACTTTTATTTTATTTCTGTTTAAAAAATAAACCTTTTAAAACTAGTCTAAATAGAAAGTATTGTGATTCGGTTTTTCAATAACTGCAAATTACGTATTTAAAAAAAAAAAAAAAAAAAAAAAAAAAAGAGTAATAATTGTGTTTCAGCTGTAGAAAGTATTTAAGTGTATTTACTTTTCTGCTCCTTTTACTAAGGGAATTAAAAAAAAAAAATGCAATGATTTAATAATTTTATTAGGGAAACAAATTTTTATTTTTCTTCAGAGTATATATCCAAACTAAAAAAAAAAATCTTGAGATTTTTTTTTTGTTGTTGTTGTTGTTGAAGTGTTCTTCAATTAAAATGTAAACATTTTTAAAGATTTTGTTTTAAATTATTACTTTGTATATTATTATTTGTTTTTAACTTAAAAACATATTTGCACAAAAAAAAAAAAAAAAAAAAAAAATCTAACGAGACTTTTTTTAAAATTATATTATTTCTAGAAATTTATTTCTGTATATTTTTAAATTTTCGTTTTTAAGTATTTTTTAGATATCTGTAAAGATATTTTTTTCAAAACCTCTCCTTTTATTCCATAGTTTTTACGTTTCTTTTTCTTTGTTCAATACAAATTTCAATTCATTGTTGTTTTTTTTTCATTTAAAATCTCATTTTTGAAATATTTAAAATTTTTAAATGTTTTACTGAAAATATACTTGAAAAACATGAAATGCACAAAAATACCAAAAAAAAAAAAAAAAAAAAAAAAAAAAAAAAGGGAAAAGAAATATGTTCATAAAAAAAAAAAATAAAAAAAAAATGCATTAAAATAAATAGTTATATAATAAGGAAAGATGTAAAAGTATTAGAAAAGAAATTTTAAATTACTTTTAAAATAAGTTTTGTATATTTTTTATTTTTTAACTAATAATGCACGTTTTTAAATAAATGTAATCATTCTAAAAAGAGTTTAATAATATTATTTTTTTAATATGTGTGCTTCATTTTTTTTAATACTTATGTTCTTCTAGGTTTATTCTAATTAAAAAAAGAAAATTATTTACGCAAAAGTTTTTTGTGAGTGAATTAAGAAAACATATGTTTATTTTCTATTGAGTTATTTAATCTACGCTGCAAAAAAGTACATTAGAAAGAACGAACATAATTTTTATGTTTAATTTTTTTAATCCACAAGTATTCTCTGGTTAAACATATGTTTAAAAACTAATATTTTGCTTATATTTTTATTATTTTTATTATTATTTAAAACACACACTTGAATGAAAAATAATAAAAAATTATAATCGTAACTTTGTAAGAACTTGTTTATTTAAATATGTTATTT
Source organism: Salticus scenicus (assembly GCA_963930645.1). Classification (NCBI taxonomy): domain Eukaryota; kingdom Metazoa; phylum Arthropoda; class Arachnida; order Araneae; family Salticidae; genus Salticus; species Salticus scenicus. The sequence continues at coordinate 65,493,692 of OZ005659.1, forward strand.
CTAGAATTATACAACAAAAAATAAGTTGAATTAAACAGAAGTAGTTTTTTTGGTTTAAAAATAAATTATAATACAAAAAAGAAAACATTTACATCGCAGAATTAAAGATAAACAGCGATAAATTTGCGATAAACTTTGATATATAATCAACACTATTAAAAGTCATAATTTATTTGAACATTATGTTGTCGGAATTTAATTATTAAATATTTGAGTCTGGAAAAAAATCAGCTCTGAATGCTATTTAATTTAATTTTTAAATGTTTTATTTATTTATTTTTAATAAGTAAAATTTAAAATTGTTTATATACTCAGATTATTATTATTATTATTATTTTTTTTTTTTTTTTTTTTTTTTTTTTTTGTTGAATACGATTTTATAGGATTACTTTACATATAAAACATATTTTATATATATAACAAATTTTAATCTGAGCATGCAAAAAAATTTAAAAAAAAAAAAAATATTATTTTTAAAGTACATCGAAGACATAAATATCTCAACGATTCAAACAAATTCAAAAATGGTCGCACCAGTCCGGATCACTACTCGTTGTTTCTCTTTGGTTCAAAACTCTAATGGAGCGGCCATGATCTATCTGCAACAAAAGGAATACAAATGGAGGAATTAGAATCAAACTTTCATTGCAGGACCACAACATCATAACATAAATATAAACTAGGACATACTTCTGTATGAACACTGTAAGAAAAGTTATTAGCTACATTGCCAATAATTTTCGACTTACCCTCGTAGAAATCACAAATATTTAAAAAAAATTCTATTTACTTTAAATTTAAATCTATTTTAACGTTTTATGTAATAATTTACTCGTGCATAAAAGACTTTTTTAGACAAAAATATGCATTTCCTTCTATAATGCCTCTTATTATACACACATATATATAGTATATATATATATAGTATATATATATATATATATATGAAAATTATTTTAGCAGATATTTTTGTTTATCTTCTTGGGGGCACCCTCCCGAAAAAATTTTAAGCACAGCTCTGGTTCCTGTAACTTGGAACCAGTTACGTAAAGGATTTTTCCAGTAGCATGTATCTAGTAAATTTGCGTTAGAGTACAGGTGTTAAGATAAACTTTTTCAGGTAGATGGAATGTAAGTAGTAAAGATTCTATTCGACAGTTTCCCTACGCCATTCTATTCGACACTTTCCACTACGCCGTGGTATTATCGTAAAGTGAAGAAGATTTTTCTTTCGTTGATCGGCGCTGGAGATTTGATTTATATGTCCTCCAGTGAAATAACCAAATTTCTATCAAGATGTGTTAAAAAGGGCAAAATCCAGAAATCAATAAAGATCGACACAAAAATGTGCACAAAGTTTTTTATTGATTTGCAATATGAAATAAGAAGGAAAGGTGCCCTTAACGGATAATTTTCCTGACCTACATAGAGCTTGTACTCTAAGCAGGAGCGATCAGAAAAGAATGATAAAGTTCCAGCCAAATTCAAATTATCATTAAATGTTGGCATTTAAATTCATAGACAGCAAAAACACATAAAAAGAGATTTTTTAATGATACGTTATATTCTAATCAAGTTAATAATTTTGAATACACAGAACAGGCAATAACCCCTATATTTCTATAAAAATCAATACTATATACGTTCAAAATACCAATATGCATGAGTTTTGTTATAAATAAGTCATGTAAGATACTTTCATGATTACCATTATAACCTTTTGCGTGTTATCTTTTTAAATTTACTTTAAATTGCAGAATACTAGAAATTACAATCAAATATAAACTTTTGTTCAAAAAAAATATTTTTTACATGTGGAGGAAAAATTGACATAAAAATGTTTTATTGTATGTAATTTATATATATATATATTCAATTTGTGCTTTATTTCTTATTTAACTGATGATGTAAGATAACTTTTGAAGTTGAAGATGAGTTTTTTTTTTTTTTTTTTTTTTAACATAGCACTAGAGTTATGCAGGAAACAATTTGGCGATTCTCCGGGATTTATCAACAGTGAGCGTTCGGAAAGATGAAATCATAATTTATCTTTTTACTGATCGTCACTTCGGTAACCCCTAAAAGTATTAATTTTACGGGCCTTACAGGTCATTTCAACTTGGATTGATGGATTGATGGACAAGATGGATTTCATATGTACCATTATCCAATAATATACACGGCGCTTATTTGGCGGCTTCCAAGGAGAGGTCACGACATGGAAAATTCAGATCGGGACGAAATCGCGCAGAATTGTAGTATGCTATGAAGGCAACAACATATTAAAGTAGTGGCACGCAGTAACCACACATTTTCGAGAGAAAAGGACTTTAAAGTTTTAGAAATATTTCAGTACAAGTTATTTCCCAAATGAATCAACGCTCCAGGGGCGTGCATGTTAGAGCAAGGTGCTGTCTCTCAGATGACCTGAGTTTGATGCTGCCTCCGGGATTTTTTTTTTTTTTTCTTTATCTAAACTTTTTCTTTTCTATTTACTTTCTTCTATAACTCAATTCAAAATTTTAAAATTTAAATAAATAATAATTATATAATTTTCTTGAATTAATATATATATATATGTTGTGTGTGTGTGTGCGTGTGTAGGTTTAGAATTTTTCTATATGTAATATTTAAAATTTTCTATAACTCAAAATATAAATTTTAGCTTTGTTTTAACTATAAAATAAAGTAAAAATAAAGGGAACCTTTTATTATTATTATTACTATTATTATTTATCTAAACATTTTACTTTCTTTTACTTTCTTTTATAATTAAAACAAATTTGTTTAAACTATAGAATAAAGTTACCATAAAGGGAACCTTTTATTATTATTATTACTAGCAGGCTACGCCCGCTTCGCTGGTCACTATACTTAAATGAATTTTCGAAAGAATTGAATTAATATATTTTTTTTACACCACATAATAGACAAAAACTGAAAAGAAAGAAAGAAAGAAACTGAAATTGCTCCAAGCGGGTACCCCCTGTCTACGGCAGCTCTTTTCCCGCCCGCACTGCATCAGGTCTAGTTTTCCCATGCCTGTAGAAAGATCTTTCCCGGGCACTTCAATCTGGATATTAATCGACGACAGGGGGGATCTGATACTATTTAGGAACTACGATTTAAAAGATGACTGTAACTCATCATCTATTAAATATTTTAGTTTTGAACCATGTATTTTATAGCCCATGCTATTTACACTATATTACGATTTGATTCCGACCAACGTAATTAATTAAAATAAAATAAAAAGTAGATGATATATATATAAACAAATAAATTTTAATCATTTTAATCCTTTTTACTATGTATATACTACCATTTTTCCCGATAAATACTGCAAATAAAAAAATTAATGAATAAGTTTTTTCTTTTAAAAGAATTATTTAAAAAAATGAAAAATGAGAAGTTGTTCTACTATAAAAAATTAAACATAACTGTTATAAATACGTTTTTAAATTTAAATCTAATTATACTTAATTTTTTCTACTGCATTACGATTTTATTTTCAATAAATATAACAAATTAAAAAAAAAAAAATCGCCTTCAAATGAATGTATTAATTAAAAATAAGTTGCGTAATAGCCGTTGCTAAGATACGCAGACGATTGAAGCAAGAGAATAAATCTATGAAAAATGAAACAAAGAAGCCAATCCGCGTTTGTAATGATCGATAGATGGCGCTTTCTCAACTGCAGTTGTTAGTAAATATTACCACGTGTAATAATTGCCATGTGTATTTATTATTGTGTTTTCTTGTTGTTCTATCATTGTTTCAGCGTGAAAGCTATCAGTGGTATGATAATTTCACCTTAGCCCACCAGAGGGCGAGCATTTCATTACAATCGCGGATATTTAAAATCGGAAAAACATTAATTTAAAAAATTCAAATTCGAAATTCGAAAAAATCTCGATGAGGTGCAACCCTGCAGGTTCCCAGGTACCTATATGCCAAAATCTAAAAATTTAATATGTTTAATTTTTTCTACTGTATGTGTATAACTATTTGATTTCAATACGTATAATAAAAATGATTTCTTCCTCAAATAAATTTAAATAAATAAATAGTTTAATGGCCGTTGCTAAGATACGCAGACTTTTGAAACGAAACAAATTTCTGAAAAATGAAACATTGAAGCCAATATTTAAATTCGAAAAAACATTAATTTAAAAAATTCAAATTCGAAATTCGAAAAAATATCGATGAGGTGCACCCCTGCAGGGTCCCAGGTACCTATATGCCAAATTTGGAGGCTCTGCGATTAGTAGTGTGAGAACCAGAGCGCAGATACACACACAGACACACACACAGACACACACACAGACACTTCTCTTTATTTATATAGATTATTGTTATTATTATTTATTTAACATTTTACTTTATTTTTACTTTATTTTATAATTAAAACAAAGCTTATCTTATATCTATATATATAAAAGAGTAAACTCACTGATTCACTGATTCACTGATTCACTGACTCAACACGGTTGTGGCGATCCTATGGGAGATAGAGACACAATTTTTAGTGAGCAGGTTGATTTTAGGACCCTGACGCTCACTAAGACGGGATTTTGCGAAATACCCTCCCGTTCCCCCCCGGGAGGGGGCAGAAGGCAAAAACCACCTTTATAAGCATAACTCGGTTCCAAATTGCTTCACGGTGAAGAAATTGCAGATGGGGAGACTAGACTTGAATACAAAAAAATCATTTTCTGCGATTTTGGATTTTTGGATTTTTAAGGGCAGTAGGGGGTAAAAATGAGATTTTCGGGGGCGCATAAGGCAAAAACACATTTATAAGTATAACTCGGTACCAATTTACTTCACAGTGAAGAAATTGCAGATGGGGAGACTAGACTTGAATACGAAAAAATCATTTTCTGCGATTTTGGAATTTTTGATTTTTAAGGGGTGAAGGGGGTGAAAATGATTTTCGGAGGTGCAGAAGGCAAATACACCTTTATAAGCATAACTCGGCTCCAAATTGCTTCACGAGGAAGAAATTTTGATGGGGAGACTAGACTTGAATACAAAAAAATCATTTTCTGCGATTTTGGAATTTTGGTTTTTTAAGGGGGAAAAGGGGTGAAAATGATTTTCGGATGCGCAAGAGGGAAAAACACCTTTATAAGCATAACTCGGCTCCAAATTACTTCACGATGAAAAAATTGCAGATGGGGAGACTAGACTTAAGTACAAATAAAAACATTTTCTGCGATTTTGGAATTTTGGATTTTTAAGGGGGGAGTGGGGGTAAAAAGGATTTTCGGGGGGAAATTTAGCAATATATGGATTTTCGAGTAAAATTCTAGCAGTAATAGCTCAAAGATATATATATAAAAAAAAAGCCAAACGTCTTCTTTGAAGGTATTTCCAAAAACTCATTTTTGATTTTTTCCGATTTTCGATTTGGGGGGGGGGGGTGTTACGAAGGGGCAAATTCGACCCCCCGCCCCTTTTAGCACTAAATTCGTCCGTGGAAATCTATAGGAGCTGAGGTCACAAATTTTAGTGTGTGGCTTATTTACGTGTGTACAAAAGTCATTGTAACGGGATTTTGTGAAAGCCCCCCCTTTACCCCTTTGGGGGCGTGGTGGGGAATAAAAGAGTAAAATCACTGATTCACAGATTCAACACAGCCGTGGTAATTCTATGGGAGATAGACTCACAAATTTTAGTGAGCACGTTGTTTTTAGGACCCTGACGCCCATTAAGGCGGGATTTTGCAAAATATCCCCCCTCTCCCCCTGGGGGGGGCAGAAGGCAAAACCTCCCTTATAAGCATAATTCGGCTCCAAATAGCTTCACGGTGAAGAAATTGCAAAGAGAGAGACTAGAATTGAGTGCAAAAAAAAGCATTTTCTGCGATTTGAGTTTTGGATTTTTAAGAGTGGGAGGAGGTAAAAACTATCTTCGGAGGCAAATTTAGCAAAATACGGGTTTTCGAGTAAAACTGTTCCAATAACAGCACAAAGATATAGAAAATCGCCAAGAGTCTTCTTGAGGATATTACCAAAACATCATGTTTGGTTTTTTGTGATATTCGATCTTTTTTTTTGGGGGGGAGTTACGAGGGGGCAAATTCGAGCCCCTCTTTTAGCGCTAAATTCATCCGGGGAAATCTATAGAACCTGAGGTTACAAATTTTAGTGAGTGGCTTACTTACGTGTGTCTGACACCCACTGTAATGGGGTTTTACGAAAGTCTCCCCTTTTCCCCTTGGGGGGGGGCAATATAAACCCGTTTCCAAGTATAACTTTGCTTCAAATTATCTCAGTAAGATTAATTTGTATATGTGGGTTGTTTATGCTTTTCCAACACGCACAGTAATGGGATTTTACAAATTTTCACCCTTCCCCCCTTTAAAGGCAGGGGGGAGGCGAAAACACGCTTATAAGAGTAACCGTGTCTCAGGAAAACGATTTTTTGATATGTCAATTGGTTATACGTACTCAAGACACATACTACAAAGAGATTTTGTAAAATTCCGTCCTATCCCCCCCTCGGGGGTAGGGGTGGGGTAAAAAGCATGTTTCCAAGCATAACTTTGCTTCAAATTATCTCAGTAAGATTAATTTTTACATGTGAGTTGTTTATGCATTCCCAACACGCACGATAAGGGGATTTTTGTGAACTTTTCTTTTTCCTACCTTTAAAAGCGGGGTGGGGGTGGGCAAAAACACGTTTTAAAGAGTAACTCTACTCCAAATTATCTCAGGAAAGCGATTTTTTGATAGGTTGATTGATTATGCGTACTCAACACAAACTACAAAGGGATTATTTGGAATTCCATGCTATCACCCCCTTGAGGGTTGGGGTGGTTTAAAACATGTTTTCTTGCGTAACTCTGTTCCAAACTATCTTAGAATGGCAATTTTTGATGCGTGGACTGCTTATGCGTATTCAACACACACTACAAATTGATTTAGTGAAACTCTACCCTACCTCCTCTTAGCGGGGAGGGGGGACATGTATTCAGTTAAGAGCGGGCCGGGAGGGGGGCTAAAAAACACGTTTTAAAACATAACTTTTCTTCAAATAATCTTATAATCCCGATTTTTTAATATGTGGGCTAGGTATGTATATGCAACATGCATTATAAAGGGATTTTGTGAAGTGTGGCGAGTGGGAAAACTGCTATCGAAGGTATTGAGAACTTTAACTTAGATTTTGACTGATTTCAATGATTTTATTATTATTATTAGTATTAAAGATATGGTATTTTGAGACTTTATTTCAATATAATGACCAGCGAAGCGGGCAAAGCCTGCTAGTATATTATAAATGTGAATGTCTGTGAATTTATTTGACTGAGTTTCACGCCAAAACTGCTCGACGGATTTCGATGAAATTTGTGATGGAGATAGCTTATACCCTAACTTACAAAGTTGGCTGCCTTTTATTCCGAAAAAAAAAAAAAAATTGTTATTTTTATGTATAAAATAGCATTTTTGTAAGCTAATAATAGCAAAAATTTAGCCATTTAAATTTTATCCCTAATTTAATTGTTGCCAATAAAAATACGAGTTTATTTTTTTTTTCCAGCAGGAAAATAAATATAGTTATCTAAACGTGAACAATAAAAAAAAAAAAAATAAATAAATAAATTATGCCTCTCACAAAAATTGACCTCATTTTTAATTTAGAATTTCTTTTACACATTGATAAATTTCTAATATAGTTTACGATGCTAATATATGTTGTACTAAAATCAGTTTTATTTATAGATCCTCCTGGGTGATTTTTTAAATTGTTGCGTTGAAGTACATCGAACATTTTTCGCCAAGAGGTTTAATTTAGCAACAGCGATTTTAATCTAGGTAGTTCAAGAAAAATGTAAAATTTATAAAATATTACAAAACGAAAAAAAACCGAAATAGTAGTCACATAAATGATCTATTTTTATCTGAGTAGATAATTTTATAGAAAAAAAAGTGCAGTTTTAAAAATAGAAAATTTATTTCATCAAGCACTATTTTAAACCTAAAAACCATTAATAAAATAAACAGAATATGAAGGGTTCTTATATGTTAACGAAAAGGTGTCCGATAAAAGGCTTTCTATTTTTATGCAAGAAATTATACAGAAAAAAAAAATGCTAATATGGTGACAAAAATTCAAAAGCCGCCAAGGGAGAGATATAATAAAGTTGTGTAGCACGATAATGTTTAGTTATTTATTTATTTTTTTATATACCAATCACTACGCTAATTTAACATACAAATAAATGAGCTGCTGTGTGTGACTGTACTTGCACGCTGTTGGGCAGAAATATTTGATTAATTCAAATTGATATTTAAATAACTAAATAAAGATATGTTTAATAGAAAGCATAGTCTTGGAGACAAACTTGGCGAGTGGGCGACCAAATTTGGGGAAAAATTATAGTTTAGGGTTCCCGATGTTTCGAAGCTCTCCGACACACGGGAACATAGACCTTGAGCTTACCAAGGGATTCACGATGGAGTCATCTCTAAGACCCATCGCCAAAAGTTATAAGAAGGTGTGAGTTGATTTTTGCGAAAGAGTATGTAGTCACTGCGATCCAGAGTTATTCAAAGACCTATTCTGAGTCATTGCACTTTAGGGATTGAGCTCTAAGCGACTGGACATTTTTCGTGAGTGAGCGAAAATTTTTGCTCTGGTGTAGTTGATGTTATTTGCTTTACTCCTGTAGAACAAGTGACTATTTTTTGGACTGTCCCAGAACATTCATCGAATAATGACTTATACTGTACGAGTAACAGCTTCAACTCTTTCCAGAATATTCGAAGAATTTACACCAGCTATTGGACTGTTTTCGAAAATATTTGTTTTAAAAATAGTTTTGTTGTACAGATTCGAGAAGTTTTCAAAAAATGTTTGATATTGCCAAGGAGGTCCCATACTAAAGCTGTGACGGAAATATTCGCCAATCGAAGCATATTCAGTTACAGAGAAACCATTTATATATAGTGTCCAGCGAAAAGGGCAAAGCCTGTTAGTATATATATATATACATATGTGCGTGTGTGTGTGTGTGTGTGTGTATGTAGTAGAAAATTATGAATATTTAAAACAGAAAAATACAACTGTATAACCTGCATATTTTTTTTAAATCACAAAAATTTAATAATGATCGTTTAATCAATGTTTAAAATTGTGGGTTTAATTATTCAAAAGATTAAATTTTACAATCATCCATCCCCACAATTTTTCAACTGCAGCTTTAATAATAAAATAAGTAAATTAATTAATTAATCAAGTAAAAATAAATAAAATAAATAAACAAAAAAAAATTATTATTATTAAAATATAAACTGAAGTGTAAAATAATTATCAGGTGTATTTAAATCTTGGTTTGAGCTATCTGAGTTCATTTTAATATGTATAAATTACGTAACCACTTTTAGCTTGTTAATATTAGAGAACAGCTGAAATTTTACTTCGTGCACAGACGGATAAAAGACAAGTCGTTGTCGAAGAAAAACGTATATTGATTAACGTTTAAAATCTACATTTAAAGATGTCGTACATTTGGAACATTTGTTCGACTGTGATAATCTAATAACATTGGAATCCTGTAAGACAATTTTTCAAGAAGCTGTATTGATTGGAAAAGTAACTATTTAATGTGTTTAAACAGTAATTATATATGGAATTAAAATCATTATTTCTCTGTAATACTTTTTTCCCCCAATTATTATATATTTATTTTATTTTCTGTAATTTAAAATACAAAATTTAGTATTGCTTTAAATATGCCTAAAATAAAATGAAATGTTTCGACAAATAATGACAGAAGTTTCTTTATTTTTACCTTATTTTATAGGTAAAACAAAGCTAAAATTTATTTTTTTTAAGTTATAAAAATTTATTGTATTTATAAATTATACATATTACAAATGGGAAAAGTTATTTATTTTTTATTCAAGAAAAGTAAAGAATTATTCATTTAAATTTTCAAATTTTGAATTCATTTATAAAAGAAAGTAAAAATAAAAAGTTTACATTAAATAAATAATTCAAGAGAGAGAAAGAGAGAGAGAGAGAGAGAAAAGATTTTCCATTAGTAGCATTGACAACTCGTTTCATTTGCGTGAGAGCCGCGTGCCCTACCAAGCACGCCACTGGAGCTTTGACTTGTTTACGAAATAACTTGTACTTAAAGCACTACTGAAACTTTAAAGGCCTTTTTCCTCGAAATCGTGTGGCTAGTGCGCGCTATAGTTTTAATATGATATTACCTTCTTAGTATACTACAATTCTGCACAATTGCTTTCCTATCATAACTTTCCATGTCGTGACCTATGCTTTTTAGATATCGAAGACAGAATTTTACTTATTCTTTTGCCAACTCGCTAAACGAGTTTAAGAAATGTAATAAATTCACAGTAAGGCATATACTTTCCCTTTTGTGTAGCTCTCGTTGTAAACGATATAGTTGGACAATTATAATATAATGAAAGTAAATTATTCTGTAAAGCTTATTAGAAAACTGATAACATATTCCTGGCAATTTCAATCTGAACACCTGTACATTAATATAACTTTGATTATTTTTTAAACCACTATAGTTGAATGACTTCTAATAAAATTCACGTATAGGGGAGAACCGTGTAATATGGACCATGAGGAAATTTATATGTTCAACACTAGATGGTGAAACAATCTCATAGCCTTTAATGAATATCATTGTTATCAAAAGAAGGAAGTAATTTGTAAATGCGTATCTGTATTTGGACGATTGTAAAATCGAGTTTTTGGTTTATATGATCATTGATGTAACATGTATGTTAAAATGAAAGTATTACTTTCTACTTTTTGGTAATTGTAATGAAATTTTCACGTTAATAGTAGCAAATGTACTTATTTTCTGAACAATCTAGACATGTGTTTCATGGGCGCCAATTTGCATAGCGATATGTGATTGAAAACAACGTTGTTCTGTTTATGCGTGTAATATGAACCATGCTCTGTTGTGTAATATGGTCCAGTGGTCCATGATAAAACATAGAGGTTTTGTAAATGCTCGTCGTATATATGTTGCACACTCAAAATCATGAGGCTATAGAACAGGACAGAGAAGCAGGGGTAATCAAGCTATCACTTTCTTCGCATACTACCCATTGCGAATATAGCCTTTGGACCTCCCTTTCTTTCGCCCATTTCTACTATTCCCAAGAGGGGCAAGTGTATGATGGAACATGCTGAACAGTTCGTTTCACAATTTCAAGTCCGTGAAATGTTCGGGAAAGACCACTATGGTCCACTTGGTCCATATTAGACGAACGTATGTGTATAATAGGGACCACCGACACATAAATAAAATAAGTATTTCTAACAATTATTAATAGTTCACAGAGTGCTTTACCAAGCTTGGGACATGCAACTATACAATTGTAATGAGCAGCTAACAAATTAAATATTTTTATTTTAATAATTTTAGTTTTAAGAGCATTATTGCTCAGGGGTCCATATTACACAGATCTCTCCTATTAGGTTTAGCCAAACCGTTTTCTTATATCACAAAATTTTCTAAAGAGAATAATTTATAGTACACCTAAATATTTTAAATTTTAAATTTTTGTATGTATCAGAATAGTATATGTAATATTTTCACCTTTGTACTTGCATGCGAGTTATTCTGCGTATCTCTGGTATAATCCCCATAATGGTCTGTTACCGTTAATTTACTGATAACAATTATTAGGGTTTCCTAAAAAAAAATATTTGGGGGAAGGAAAAAATGTTGTACTGTATGGAGAATGCAGGAAATAGATTGCACTGAACTGAACTCAAAATTTAAAACCTCAAATAATAATAATAATAATAATAATAAAAACAGAAATTGCGGTCAGCATAAAGAATCTACAAGGCGTCGGCGCTGACTACTAAAATATTAAGAGCATCCAACTGAATTGTCTGATATGAATTATCAGAATACGCGTGCTAATTGTTGAAGAAATTTATACACTTTTGTTAGGGTCCGTATGTTTCTAGCTCCTCTAATATAAAACTACTATTGGCTAAATGTGTCAAAGTATTGTCACCAATTTTTCTTAAAATTAAATTTAAACGGTATTATTTATTACTTGTGAAAAATAGCTCTAACCGAGTTTCTTTTTTATTTTAATGTTTTTCTTTTGGTAACTTTTTAATTTTTAAAAGTTTTGTATAATGAGACCTAGGTGTCATAATTTTGTAAATGTATGTAATCTTAATTAAAGTGCATAATATTTAAAGATGGCTTCAATATTGTTATAGCATTGTTAATAATAATTGTCTGCTATTAGTTTTTCGACTGTAACTTTTATCCTTTTCTAATTCAAGTGTAACTTTCATTTTATTTCCGTCAAATCAATTAGAAAAAGTAATATATACAATATATTCAGTCTCAAAAATTAAAAGTAAAACACGAATTATTTACATTAAACGAACACTTTCATAGTTTCTCATAACATTTTATGCGTTACATGCTGAAAATTTTAAACTTCATTTTATTTAAATTGTCTTTCTAATAAAACATAATTTGTTTCATAAATGACAAACTAAACGAATAAACAATATTTAAAGTACCTGCAATTTATATACGGTTAAATAACATTTGGCTGAATTAAATTAAGTAAAACTTCAATCATCGAAAATTTAAAGAATAATTTTATTAAAAATACGTCTATACAAATAAGCGGTCTTTATGAATTACGTAAAATGATGGATTAATTTCCTATATATTTTACTCCAGGTCATACAATTGAAAAGAAAAACATTCTATTAATGGCATTCTTGCGTTCTTTTGTGATATTTTAAAAGTTGCTGAAAATACTTGGAGTACATTTTGAATTTAATGGCATCATCAATATTTTACTTTTTGATATTTAGAAAGAGAAATGAATTTAACTTTAACTATAAAATAGATAAAAAAGAGAAAAAAGGATATCGTTATATATCATTAGATGAAACATTAAGTATTTTAAGTTATGAAACTCTAAAACGAATTTATGATGTACGAGGGAATTCAGTTTATGTATCGGTGTTTAGATCTTTATTATTATTATTATATATTTTTCAATTGTAATAATGATGTCATATGTTATGATTGTTACGGATTATTAAATTTTTATAAAAAATGCTGCTTTTAAAAAGTGTTTACAAACCAATATATGTATATTTAAATAATCAGCGTTTTTATATTAATATAACGTTAAATGTTAATTTTGCAGCCGCTAAAATCACTGGGATTAATATTTTTAATGAACATAGTACTTTTTATATACATATATTCAACTATTTTCAGTGCGCTTACGAAACGTTTTGAGACTAATGCGTATATAAACGCATTTCCAAGGATTAAATTATTATAAATTGACACAGTTAAATTATAATAAATCATGTTTATAAATTATAAATTCTTATTTTTAACAACCTCAGTTTATAATTTTCAAAGACGTTAATAACCTATATAGTTTTCAGTAGGACATTAAACCTTATATATATATTTGTGTTTGTTTAAAAATCAATATTATTATTACGAATTTTTTCGAAATTAACCAAGACTCCATATATAAAGTATTATTTTTAAAAGTAATATTTTTGAAATTGATAATAAGCTTTTGAAATATTTTTTAAAGTTATGATAAATGATAATTTTACATTTTATTCAATCATATAATATTTAGAGAAATTTTACATATGAAGGAAATTTACAAATTCTATTTATAACAGTAAATGTAAGGCATTTAATAAACTAAATATAAGTTTATAAAATTAACATTACCATTAAAATACAATACTCTATACATCTCACTAAAATCAGATAACAAAACATTTATATTTATAAAAATGAACAACTATAAAATTTTGTAAAAGGTAGTTAATAAAACTTTTAATTTAACTCACAGCGGATATGAGATAAAAAAAAATAATAATAGTATAATTTTGATTACCGAAGCGCAGATAGCTGTGTTGACTAGTAACGTGGCTATTTAACCTAATAGTTATGTTTAACTTAATTAAGTGCTTTGATGACGCAATTAATTTTAATGGTCATTTTAATTATAAAATGCTATAATGATAGGGAGAATTTTATTTAATTAAGAAAAGTATTATTATTAATTAGATACAAAATAATCAAAACAGATAGCAAGAATTTAAATTAATATCGAACGTTAAAATAAATGCTCATTGTAATTCGAAAAGGCAAAGTTATGTATACATTTTCAAAAATTACATTAAAATGTACTTTCGTATTTGATTTCTACAATAACTCTTGTATGCAGAATGTGAATTTTGCTTTGATCTCCAGGAAGATCAAACGGAATTCGTGCAGAAGTTACCAATTGAAATATTAATCATGTGAATTCTCGTTTGCGTTCAGGTAAAGTTAATACCATCTAGTTGCGCTATAACTGCGATACGTAAAGTTTTATTAAAATAAATGTACCCAGAAATTAATATGTCTGTAGAAAAAATGAATATATGTTATATTCATAAAAAGACTCGTTTAAAGAGTATAAGATGTAATATTTTTAAATTTGGAAGAAACACATTCATTTACAAAATTTCAAGTTAAATTAATGGATCGGAGTTAAATTAATGCATCGGAAAATGTATAGAGTTTCATAATGCCACTATGAAACTCTTGCTTCATAGCGCCACTATTCCTTAATAATAAGGAATATTTTACAACAATAAAGGAAGCTTGTTTGAATTGTGAAAAAATATAATTATTATAAAGTGAAGAAAATCTTAGTAATATGTTTTTATTAATTATACCGTATTAACCCTTTCATGGGCTATTAATTACGCTAATTTATAATCCAAAGTCTCCTAAAATTACGTGTAAAATTAAAAGAAAAATTATGAATGAAATTTTTTCTATAAATTACAAACACGAAATCCTTTTGAAAAAGTCCGGAATTAATTCTTACTGATGAGTATTAAATTAAGTGATAGAAGTTCATCTCTCTGCCCTTATAAGAATTAAAAGTATAAAAAATTAAGCGGAAATACAAAAAATTTTAAAAAGATTATGAAATTTTCAATATATTAGTATGACAGAAATAGTTCTTTCAGGTTGTTATTTTGTGTTGTCGCCATTTATTGTTTTACATCTTAAAGTAATATATATATATATATATATAAATAAATAAATAAATAAATAAAATAATTAAATAAATAAAAAAGAAAGAAACCAAAAAGGGAGAGAAAAGAAATTGAAATACTGGCATCCTCAAGGTGCTCTAGAGAAGAAAGAAATGTTAGAATAATGAAAACATATAAAAATAATATTGATTTTTAGAATATTAAGCAAAAATTTAATCCAGATGAAATGGAAATTAGTTTATATTTTATTAGGACGAGAGTCTATTTATTCAGACAGCGATTTGTGATATCTTATGAATATATATTGATTAATAATGGCTTCTGAATATTTGTTCGCTGTTTCTTCTGAAAATGTATTGATGATGGCTTCTGAATATTTGTTGGCTACATCTTCTGGATACAACCAACAAAATTCAAAATCTGCCGCCGAAATCGATCTGTAGTTTCTCGAACAGATGTTTACTTACGCAATTTCAATATCCATTTTAATTAATTGCCAAAACTACAACAAAAATATAAAAACCGTCAAGGGGCGTCTATACTAGAGCTATTCAAAATAATTTTAAGAAATGAATATAGTGACCGATGCTAGGGAATGAAATACCCTTACTGCATGTCTTTGTATGGAAGAATAGATTAAAATAAGTCCTGTCATAATAAATTAAATTCTGTTTACAAAGAATTTTAACAAAATTTTCTTTTCTGATTATTTATTTATTTTTTCTCCTTAATATTTATTTTTTCTTAAAATAAATTATAAAGTTTTAGAATAAATTTTCTAATAAAAATTAATAATGAAGTTTCAATTTCATATTAAATTTGAAAGTAATTTTTATTTGATGCAAATTATTTAATTTTGATGCTTTTTATTTATTTTATTTATTTTATTTATTTTTTGTCATTTATGTGATATTTGCAAATAAGCAAAATCAAAAATTTGTATTTAAAATTAAAGAAAAATGTAGCTATGAATTGCATTTTGCGTTTAGATGAACGTAATTCTTTTCAATTTCACATAATTATAATGAACATAAAATTCTAAATAAATTATTTTATTAACAAGAGAGAGTATAATATTTAAAATACCAACAATATATACATGACGAATGACATAAACATGTTAAGTAAATAACGTTTTAAACTTTAAAAGTTTATGCAACAATTTTCTTTAAAAATAGGGTTATACAAATAAACCATCGTTATGTGTAACACAAAATGATGGATTTCTTTCATACGTGATATTTTACTCAAGGCCATTAAAATGAAAAGAAGAAATTTCTATTAATGGCATTCTTGCGTTCTTTTGTGACGCTTTAAAAGTTGCTGAAAGTGTTGGAGAACATTATAAATATAATGGAATTATCAATATTTTACTTTTTGATATTAAGGATAGAAAATTAAATTTACCCAGGCTTTTATTAAGTACAGAACGAAAAACGATACTGATAATATTATGAGTGAAAGAAAATCATTTAATGCAATATAAGTATTTTAGAAAGTTATATTACTGAAAGATCCATCATGGTGTACAAGAGAGTTTAGATTAAACTCTGATGCCTTGCTTTTCTTTAAATTGCAATAATGTGGACAAATCAAAGGTGTATTTTTAAAATTTTTATTATTTTTATGTAGCGCCTTAAATTTAGTAATATTAAACAAATGCTGTGAAAATCATGAAATATGATTTAATATTTTTGCTAATCATAATAATAATAATATATGTTGTTTTTTATCATTTTCTTTTAAGCAGCATACTTTTAGCGACTGTATTGCTTTCTATGATTTCCAAAGATATATTATCTTTTCACAAGTAGACTAAGATAAATAGAAAAAGGAATGTATTTAAGTTAATGCATATATTTCTGGTACCTGGATTTTTATTTATAATAAACATTAATCACATGTGTTTTGTTGAAGACAATTGATATTATTATACTTAGATATTTACTATTCTTATGTAGCTTGTCTTAAATTTTGTAATATTAATCAAGTATTGTGAAATCCATAAAACATGATTTAGCATTTTTTTTTTCAAATAATAACAATAATAATAACAATAATAATAATATCTGTTATTATTGTAGTTTTACTGTAACTTTTTTTTTTCTTTTCCGTTTGCTTATTTGTAAATATCTGACATTTGCAACTAAGCTAACTGAAAAATTCGCATTTGAAATTAAAGAGGAAAAATGTAACTCTGAATAATATTTTGTGTTTAGACGAACATAATATTTTAAAATTTTATCTGATTATAATGACCCTATAGTTCCAAATAAATTATTTTATAAACAAGAAAGAGAAGAGTATTTACAATATATACTATATCTACATAATGAATGACATAAAACTGTTAAATAAATAACATTTTAAACAATAAAAGTTTATGCAACAATTTTATTTAAAAATAGGATTCTACAAATAAGGCGTCATTATGAGAATCACAAAATGATGGATTTCTTGCATACGTGATATTTGACTCGAGACCATTAAAATGAAAAGAAGAAATTTCGAATAATGACATTGTTGCTTTCTTTTGTGACGTTTTCAAAGTTGCTGAAAGTACTAGGAGTATATTTTAAACTTAATAGCATTATCAATATTTTCGTTTTGATATTAAGAATAGAAAATGGAATTTACAAAGACTTTTTTTAGATGTAAAATGAAAATCAATACTGATAATATCATTGGTTACTAGTTGTTAGTAGGTTATATAACTGAAAATTATTTCAGTAATTTATATGAATGAAAATTAATTTATGGTGTCCGTCGTACGAGACCTCACAATGTGGGCATATGATTTTATTATTCTTATGTAGGATCTTAAATCATATCCTCCCGAACTAGATGCCTATTGCGTGGCTCAGAAACTTGGCAAAAGTTCAAGCGGTAGGCAGCGCCACCTGAAAGAGATTGCGCGATTTTTTTTTTTATTCAACTGTCACCAACAATACCAACAATACCAAGGCCGCGGTAGCCTGGTTGGTAAGAGCAGCGAGTCCGTGATCGAAAGATTGCGGGTTCGGTCCTCGAGCCGGCCGAAGACCGTCGTGTACGCTAATGGCGACTGGTGCACGTTAAATTCCGTCGTAGTCGCAAAGTCCTCCAAGTTCCCATCAAAAATTATACCCATGGGGGTACCGGAACATGGGTCAAAACTCGCTCTGATCCGGATCAAAATTCGAGTTTGGCTGGTGCTGCCATCTTTCACCAGCTTATGGAACTAGAAGTCGTACTTCCTCCCTATGAGGCGTTCCTAATAACGGAAGACGCAACCCTCTTGCCTTAAAAAATAAGTCCGGTAGTTCCACTACCGGGGCTCGGAATTTCCGAGTGGCACACGACAACAACAACAACAACAATTTTCAGAAGTGATATATTATATATAAAATCGACGTTTCTTTGATTCTGTTCGCCTTTTATGTATATCAAATCCCATTTCTTAAAATTGTTGGTGGCTGTTGAATAAAAAAGTCGCGCAATCTGTTATAGGTGGCTCTGTCTACCGCTAGAACTGTTGCTAAGTTTCCGAATCACGCGACAGGAATCTAGTTTAGGAGGCTATGTGTAAATTTAGTATTAGTAAACAAGTGTCGCAAAAACGATGAAATATTATTTAACTTTATTTTTTCAAATAATAATTATAGAAACATCTGTCATTATTAGAATTTTATTTTAAGCAGCATACTGAAGATTATTAACGACTGTATTGCTTTTTATTATTTCTGAGGATATAATACTTTTTTATGAGTAGAATAAGAAAAATAAGATAAATAGAAAAATGCATGTTTTAAGTTGAAACACATATTTCTGGAACCTGAATTTTTATTTATAACACATGTTAATCACGTGTGTTTTGTTCAAGACGTTTGGTATTATTATACTTAGACATTTATTATTCGTATGTAGATCCTAAATTTAGTAATATTGATCAAATGTTGTGAAAACCATGAAATTTGAAAGATAATAAGATAAGTAGAAAAGGAGTGTATTTAAGTTAATGCACATATTTCTGGTATCTGAATTTTTATTTAAAAATAGATAATAATAATAAGATCTTTCTAATCCTTCTGATAATAATAATAATAATAATAATAATAATATCCGTTTCTATTATCACTTTATTTTAAACAGCAAAATAAAGATTATTAACGAACGTATTTCGTTTTATAATTTCTTAGAATATATTATATTTTTACTTGTAGAGTTAGATGAATTACAAAAACACATATTTTTAAGTTAATGCTTACTTTTTTAATACCCGAATTTCTATTTTTAACACATGTTAATCACATATTTTTTGTTGAAAGGCATTTAATATTTTATAGAATTTCTACAATTGCCTTTGAAAAAATAGTGAGACAATATTTTGAGTTGTATCAAGATTTTTTAGATTTTGCATGATTACTATAGCTGGATCTTTATTTTTGTTTATTAACAGCTTAAGTTTTTGTGCTTTCGACATCATATAGCCTGAAGAATACATTAATATGTTATTCTTAATTTTGTTACTGTTTTATTATAATGGAAAATCATATGTTATTTGCGACACACTGTGGAATTTTTTTATGTAATTTTTGAGCATAAAATGTTGGCTACTTGAGTGTCAAATGTTTTTGCTTCAAATTTACAGTATAACTGTAGATTGCAAACTGCACAAAAACGTAAGCCTTAAATATCCCTGTTGATCGAGATAAGATCGGAAAATGACTACAAAACTTGACACATACAAAACTTGATTCATACATTATAGTCTTACATTACCTTTTTGTACTTTCCAACCATTTTGGAACAAGTTTGTACATATACTTTTGTGAATTGCTATTTTAATTAGTCATTAAATAAATGTGTAGAACTCCAATGAATTTAAAGTCATTTATTTAAAATAAAGAAGTATGTTTTTAAAAAAAATCAAACTTGTGAAAATATAAATCTTACAATTTAGAAATTTTCATTTAGTTTCAAATGATTTTTTTGCATGTTAACGCGATACAAAACTGAATAACAAAATTTCTGTGCTAGTTTTTAAAATGTTATACAATCAATTTTAGTTTTGTGCTGTTGGTATTATCATATACGTATTAACTGTTAAATTTTATCGCGATACTGAAATCTTTAATTTATATATATATGCTAGGGTGTCCTTAAATTGAAGGGAAAATGGTTTTTTTTTTTTTTTTTTTTTTTTTAAATCCGATACGCACACCCTCTTATTTTTTCTTGTTTGACAATAAATACTTTTTAGCAAAATATCAGATCTCTGGGATAATGTTAACCGGCGACAAATTGACGGATAAATCCCAATATAGGTATTACGATTCCTCCGTCAATTCGTCACCGGTTAACATTATCCTAGAGAGCTGATATTTTACTAAAAGTATTTGGGGCCAAATAGAAGACAAATATAGAGGTTATGCGTTTCGGATTAAAAAAAAAAAAAAAAAAAAAAAAAAAAAAAAAAAAGGCGATTTTTGTAGATTTTTTTTTTTTTTTTTTTTTTTTAACAAAAAACAAATAGAGTATTTTATCTGAATTGAACGAGAATTATAGAATGAATCTGCAAAAATTACCAAATGTGAAATAAATTTACCCCCACTTTGTTCTTTACAAAAAATCTGCAAAAATCACTTAGATATTGGCATCGCGTCACTTATGCACGATAAGTTTGACTCTTTTTTTTCCCTTCTCAAAACATGTCAGGAGTACTGTACAGTAGTAAAATTTTGATATGCTTGGCTCCTTAGAACGACTCTAGAGCCTTCTGAATAGGGGAACCTTCATTATAATAATCCTGTATATATAAATACCTATATATATATATATATATATATGTATGTGTTTGTGTGTGTGAGAGAGAGAGAATTAACATTGCAATTAAATATTTCTATAGAAAAATGGATATATCAATGTTTCAATAATGGTTATAGTTCAAATTTCTACAGAATCTTAATGGATTATTCATTGATAAAAATACTAAAAATAGTATAAATAATCCTAGCAAGCACAGGCAGATATTTAAAAAGTAATTACGGATATAGGCATAAATAAAGAGACCAAAAGCTTTCAAATATAATGTATATTTGAAAATTAGAAAAAAAAATTAGAATTTCGCTAAAATTTCGCTAAAATTAGAATTTCGCAGCTAATAAATTACGCGTTCATATTATAGTCATCGGTTCCAGAATACCATTATTTTGGAACCAATGGATGTTTCAATAATGGTTATAGTTCAAATTTCTACAGAATCTTTATTTATTGATAAAAAATACTAAAAATATTATAAATAATCCTAGCAAGCAGAGGCATATATTTAAAAAGTAATTATGGATATAGGCATAAATAAAGAGTCCAAAAGCTTTCAAATATAATGGATATCTAAAATTAGAATTTCGCAGGGAGTAAATTACGCGTTCATATTATATTCATCAGTTCTAGAAAACCATTATTTTGGATAAACTTTTATATGCCGCATTAATGATGAACGCAGCTGCGATAAATTGAATGCAAAAGAATTCATTACTTTGTTGTCAAGGAAAAGTTATAAGTGGATGGCTTTTCAACAGGCAAAAGTTGATTAATTTCGGGCTTTTTATAACGCAACTTATTTAAACGAGGATTATAACATTGTAACTACAATATGTGTGTATAAAGAACTGGAATTAAGTGACTAAAGAGTGTAGATTAATAATTATGTTTAACATTTTGTTTATAAATAGCTGAATTTGTGATTTTATATTGCATAGATGAAATATTTTATATATTAAAAGAATAATCCTTAATTAAATGAAAAAATTATATTTTAATGTATGGTCTAATGAAATAACTTCCTAAATAAGCTTATTATTATAAAATCTAGTATGTCATAACTACTACAAGACTTTCTTCTAAATAATCTTATGTAAATTCTCACAGTACAAGTAATATTTATTGAAATTGTTTTTCAAGATGAATGCACACGATTTTTACCTCGGAAACAATAAAGGCTGATAGAAAGGCAATTTTGTAATAATATCAAAATAAATCGTTTTTTTTTTCTCTTTTTCTTTCGTAAAAAAAAAAAAAAAAAAAAAAAAAATGATAATTTCAATCGATAATATTATCCATTTGTTTTAAAATCATTGAATTCTTCCAAATATGACCATTTTAAAAATTTACAACCTAGTGGGCGGAGCGGTGCTCATACATACACCCACCTTTTTCCTAATTTACTACTATTATTATTATTAATGCATGTTATTTTTTATGATCATGCGTTAAAAAAAAAAAAAAAAACTCGCATTATATGCTTTTATAGGAAATTTTGTTCCATAATGCAAGTTAAAAATTTAGAGGAAAAAAAACCCCTTAAAGCCCCATACATTGAGAGATTGATCACGAAACGTAATCTGAACCAGTTTAGGTCACAGTCCAACTTAAAACTATCTCTGGTTAAATTGACTTCATTGGTTCGTGAGATACAGTGGCCACACAATTTGTGATGCAAACAGCCAGACATTTTTTTTAAACAATCAAATCGTTTTCAGGACATTTCAAAACGAGTAAATCTGCCAAAAACCGGGTTTAAAAAATTTCACAAATCGATACTTTTTTCTTATGTACATAAAGAAATTAAAAAGCGAGAAATCGTTATTGAATGATAAAGAAAAAATCTTTGTACGAATACGTTAAGGGAAGAAAAATATTAGAATCTGATTGCATTTTAAAATAATAAAAGATAGCACTTCATCAGGTTGTAATCTGTACGCAGGAATTTCTGTCAGTAAACTAGTTACTGTATTAAAATGTACGGAAAACTTGGCATTAATTGATTTAGAATAAGATCTTTGAAAGTAAACAACATGAAGCAAGATAAATAATAATAATTAAAACAGAAATAGATATTTTTTCAGTATGTAAGTAATAATATACAGAGAAAAGCTAAAAAATAGTATAACAAATAAATTATGCTCAAAACAGCCGAAACGATTGCAGTTCCAAAAGCTTAATATTACATGAAAGATTTTTTTTTTTTAACTCGTGGTAAGCAATGTAGAATAAGAATTTCGCAAAATAATAATAATAATAATAAATACATAGCAAATTTTTTTAATTGCAATAGTTATTCACGAGAATTCATAAGACTGACAACGGTAGGCATGAAAACTGTATGAATACAGCAACGCACATACTTGAGTCATGCCTATATTTTTTTAATTGCCTATATTTATTATTTTTAACTATTTTAATCTTTGATTCAATAATTATTGGTTTCAGTTACATTGATAGAAATAAGTATCTTCTAAAATGTTATAGTTTGTGAATAATGTATTAATTTATAATTTATTCAGTCCTATAATACTTAAGATTATAAAAAAGTGTAAAGAAATAATATGAATTTTTTTTAAATGTAAACCTTATATTCATAAATTAACTATTTATTTTAAAATAAAATATACTATTTCGAGAATTATGTTCGGAAACTTTAAAATTTTATTTTTAACACAAACAAATTTTTCTTTCAAAAGTATTAACTATTCATTTTACTATCAAAATATACGTTATAAAATAATATAAAGAGGCGTTTTACTTTGATCTGATTCGGATAATTTTATGTACGGAATTTTATAATACTCCTTAATACTCATTTATAATACTCCTTGTCAAATAACTGCTTTAATGTATTAATTTTATGTATATTTATAAACATAGAATGCTATTGTGAATCGGAAAATTTTACTTAGTAAAAGAATATGTTAATTATCAAACGTAATAAAGACAAAACTTAATCAAAACAAATAGTAATAATTGAAATTAACATTAAACAGTAAAATAAACGCTTAACAGTAATTGGAATTAGCAGGCTTAACTGCGCATTTTCTTACATTTTCTACGCAGTTTTCTTATTTGATTTCTGCAGATTATTACATTTAGAATACGAGTTTAACTTTGATCTTCAGAAAGATCAAGCAGAATTCATGCAGAAATAGCCAATCGAAATTTTAATGATGAGAATTTTCGTTTACGTACAGTCGGTAACAAAAGTGTCCGAACACTAGCACAAATTCCTATGTAAAAAAAGTACGCTTAATACAGTTTTGTTAAATAAATCCTTGTCGAATCTTGTTCTTAGTCAGTGTAAGAACAGGATTCCTTAAGGATTTATTTAACAAAACCATATGAAGTGTACTTTTTTTATATAGGAATTTTTGCTAGTGTTCGGACACTTTTGTTACCGACTGTATATGAATCATCAAAGCTATCGTTTTTTCCTGTAATAGTCTATTGCAATTTGTAAACTTTTATTGCATTTAATACTGAATTTAGCAACTGTGTGGAAATGATAATTCAAAATTAGAGTTATAGAAATGTTTGGTTGTGAATTTAAAGCTACAATGCTTTTGACTTCTTATGAAATATGTACTAGTAGATCTACAAATCAGAAGTCTCAACTTCCTAAATACATTATTGATTACAAAACACACAACTTTATTTTTTCAATATTATTAATAGATTTTATATATGTTTGTGAGCGTATGTATATGAAAATTGTTACAGTGGTTGTTAATGCAAATTCAATGATTTTGATATCTACAAAATAATTAAAAAATTCAGTCCAAGAAAATTGAGGCCATAAAAAAAAAAAAAAAAGTCATAATCGGTAATATACACATATTGTCACATTTATTGATAAACATGTTGCCAGAAATAGAAAAACTTTAAGTTATTAAAACATGAAAATTTTATTGAAAATTTTAAATATGATTATAACATTATGCGCTGAATAAAAATTGTCATACAACCTTATGTGTTTTTGAATTCTGTAACATAAGACTTTTTTTTTTTTTTTTTTTTTTTTTTTTGAACAAAAGTTTTAAATGCAAATGTGTGTAAATTGATATTTTTATCTCCTAAATAAATGTTTATATAACATTAGGGCATTTTTTTAAAATTTAAAAATAATATTTTTAATCTATTATAAATATAATATAGCACTTTTTTTTGTAAGTGTGTGATAGTGTGTATGCAAATATGTCAAAATAACGATTCGAATAATAAGAATATGTAACATTCTACAGCAATGTTGTTATGACAACTGCATCCTTGAACATGCAAGAAGTAGGCCAGCCACACTGTTAAAAATTTTGGTACATTTTTGCTGCCACCATGCGATGGTGAAACCTTTTACCCTTATCTGATGCTTTACTAAACCAAGGCTTGGTACTGCAATAGCTACATCCATAAGATGGAGAATTTTTTTACCATAATTTGGTGCTTTTTTCAATCAAGAAACGCCACATCATAGTAGAAGGTTTCACCATCGCATTGTTGAAGCTATACTTGTACCAAGTTTTGGTTCAACCTAGCAAACTGAAGCTACTGTAGTACCAACATTTGGTTCAACCTTGAACTGAAATTCTTAACAGTGTACCATGTTTTGGTTCAACCTAGGACAAAATTTTTAACAGTGCAGTAATGGCATGTAATGATGCTGAAAGAACAACAAAATTCCTCTGGCCACTGGGAATTGCAGCAGATCATTTACATTTTTTGTTAAATTAAGTATTTAAATGTTTTTGCCTTGGACGCAGATTATACGAATGTGTAGATGTTGGAATAGTAATGTAATTATTTGGGGTGAATTTTTGTCTTGGACGTAGATTATACGAGTGTGTAGGTGTTGGTATGTTTCGAAAAGTGTCTTGAGCATTTGTAACATAACCATCAATTAAATGTGTGTTTCTAGGTGGAGCTAGCAATAGTCTATCCACATGTACCTCAAATGCAGAATCATCAGGGTAGTTTATTCTTTGTATTTAAAATAAAACTGGTGAATGTTTTTTTAAATACAAAAACAAAGGACCATAGTACTTTCATCTAAATTTGTCAGATTTTAAATATGCAATATCTTTTTCGAAAATATTTCTTAACTTTGTTTTTCTGTGATAGTAATTATAGCTTTTATCTTGAGACATTTAAATATTGTTGTAAGCTTTAAGCTAAATTTTATCAAGGTCATGCATTAGTTTATAAACTTCAAAATATTTGTTAATGAACGGTGGATTGCATTGAGAATCATATGTGTCAAACATTAAAGATAATTATCTGCCAAAGTATAGGAAATTTGGTGAAAATAGTGTAGAAAAATGTTTTGACCCATTGTATAAAGATTTATGAATGTTGATAGCATTGATAAATGAGTGTCTTTCTTGTAGGAGAGTTTTTATGGAATATTTTATGCTTTTGTTTAACCTCTCGGAGAACACGTTGCTTTGTGGAAGATCTACAGAAGAGTGTAGAATTTTGATGCTTAGTGCGTCAATGAAATTGTTATATACATGTGACGTGAATTGAGGTTCAAGATCTGAAAGAATTACGGAGGAGCGACCATGTGTGGATATGTAAGAAAATAAACATTTAACAATTTTTTGTGGATATATATCCGTTAAGGGGTAAAGTTCTGCATGTCTTGAAAGATAGTCGATTACAGTCAACGTGGATTGACCATTTTCGATAGGTATGATGTCCAGGAAATTTTGGTGTGTAGGGTGGCTGTAAAGGCGCATTTAGTATGCGATAATGTTTTGATTTTAAACAAACTGTACATGATGCAACAAAATTTAATGTCCCATTGTACAATCCTCTCCAAAAGAATCTAGATGAAAGAAATTCGTAAGTTTTTGTAAATTCAAAATGTAATAAATAAGCAATAGTTAATGTTTTAGGTTTTACCTTTTCAGGTGCAATGATAAGATATCTATATATTTCATTACAAGTATCATATTTCATTGTCATTAAAACTTTAGCGTTAGGGTGAATAAAATAGTTAGGAAATTTTTTGAAGAACCATATTTCAGAATTTCATTATATACCAAGGATCCTTTTTCCTTTTCCTTCCTATTATCCTTTTCCTGTTCTTGCACAAAAGTGTGATTTGATATTTCCTGGAGCGGATCTTTTTTACCATTTTGACCAGAAATAAAAAAAAAATAATGTGATAATTAACTTTACCTTTTATAGAATTTTTATCACCTCGCCTTGCCATGCTCACTTTGTACTAAAGGAAGATTCTCAGGATTAGTAGTAAATATCTGCTTATTGTAAAAAAAATGATATAATAAGCATTAATATTGCAGTGTCATATTTTAATTGTTTTTAAGAAATATTAAAATTGGTATAGCTTAATATACTTAAGTAGGATTTTATATAATGAGTAAAATTAAGAATAATGAAAAGAAAAGAAATTAAATTAAATGTACAAATATATTATAAAATTATTATTATTATTATTATTATTTTGAAAGGAAAAATAAATACGTTAAAAAAATGTATATAAGTATACATCACAATCACCTAAATTTATATATATATACCTTGTTAAAATTGTTTAATGTGTTTAATGTATTGTTTAGATGACAGTAAATAATTATTCAAGATATATAATATTATTTCTTACATATATATTTATTATATATATATGTATTAGTGTCTATTTCATGTATAGTAATATGAAATAATTTACTATCTTGAGCAAAAATTTGTTCGAATGGGTTGCGTTTTTTATATATATCTTTTAATTGATTATTATTATTATTATTTTATTTATTTATTATTCGTTTTCTTTCCCTATTTTAGGTCGATACTAAAATAAAATGCACACTCAAAATTTGTAAAGTTGTAGAAAACGCAATACCATAATATTCTTTTTGGATCTTGAAGATGAAGATGATTTTTTTTTAAGTGGCTGAGTGCACGAATTAGCAAACATTGGCCTACCATTGTTATAACCGGAGAACCGGAGAGTTAAAAGATTAATAAGAGTTATAAGCATCATACATATGAAAGATGAAAATGAACTTCCCCTGTAGAAATAATCGTCACAAATGAAACAGCTGCAGCACATAAGTAGCGAGGTATATAAATCATAGGATCGACAATTGCAGGAAATAAATCAGCATGAGAATAATATTGAAGAATATAAAATGTAGAATTACATGTGAGAAGATATGATTATGTGGAAATATTCTTGCAGATCCCTTGGGAAACATCTTTTTTTTTAAACTGTAATAGGCAACGAACAAGAAAACTATGTATATATCAAGACTAATCAAGACGAAGGACCAACTGACTTTGTGGAGGAAACAGGACAGAAATCAAAAACGATAAGTATGACTTTATACGATGCCTGGAGAATGTAGCATCAGACTGCAGAAAATTATTGAAAAACATGAATTTTCATAGGTATGAACGAAGGGTCGGATCCAGAAAATCGCGGTATATTTTTCTCAAACACATAGTTCATATTGTATTAAAGCATCTGGAAAAATATTTCATAAATGGTGTTGACGAAAAATCAAGAATAATTGTAAAAGTTAGTAGGTCTGGACTAATTTTTAACAGTTTGTAGAAGATTTTCCTAACGGTGCCCATTTTTGTTGAAGTCAGCACTGGTTTTAACACCAGTGTTTTGTTATATTGTTTGTTGATCTGCTTAAATAGTTGGTTTTTACATGCAGAAATATTATTCATTCAGACATTCAGTTTGAGGATTAAAAAAATCAGTTAGTTAATGAAGAAATATACCACAAAAAAAAAAAAAAAAAAAAGAGAGGCATTGTATATCCAATCACAAAAGCGACTGTTGTTGTGTTATTAAAGCAATAATCTAGATTGCACTTGCTGAATAAAAATCCTTTATTTACTTTCAGTTGTTAAGGATTATTCTAATGTTATTACAGCTTGACAAAGCAATCATGTTTTACAAAGTTTTCATGATAAAAAGTTACTTCTTTAAAGAGGACGGGGACACGTGGTGTACAGAGCAAACACCAAGAGTATATCTTGACAGTCAATGAAAAAGTGAAGTAGTTTGGCTGAGTTAGTACTATCAAAAAAAGCACAATATGCACACCAAATCTCAATCAGAAGCTAACCAAGAGCAACACACAATTTTTTCAGTTGCGCATAAATCAGTGTATTTTTTTTTTTTTAAATGCATTGGCGACCCTAATTTTAGCCAAAAGAGTTGACGAGAAAATTGCAATTGTACGTTATGAATTCAACCGCAAGAATTTTAATCGCATTTACTTGATATGGTTTCACACACACTTGCGCCGATACGAAATACTTAATTTCTCTTCAAAATCGCGTTTTTTTTTGTTTTTTTTTGCTTCAAAAGTGACACATCATCTAAAACTTATTCTATTTTACTTTACTGAGATGAAACGATTGACAATTGACTAGCACATTGAAAGAGAATCGCTTCTTCTTCCTCTGTTTTTTTTTTTTTTTTTTTTTTTTTCAAGAAACGGAGAAATTAAATTTGATATATTCGCCAGCAAAGACACTGCAAGTGACTTGATTTTTAAATGTTTCACTGTTTTTAGAATCGCTCTTTGTAAAAATGGAAACTGAATTAAATTTAAGAGATAATATGTAATTTTGCATATGTGATTTTCGATATCACATATGTTTGTGAGTTTATGAAAAATGCTACAATCATTGTAAACGCAAGGAAACATGTACAGAATTGCAAGAACCATACACATTAACCAAAAATATAAATTTATCCAACAATAGTTTTATTAATGATTTGAAAAATATCCCAATACACACTTCATTGTTATCCGTGAAATTTCTTATTCTAAACAAGGAACAGGTTAAAAATAGAGCAATACAGATCGACCATTAATAAAAATTTCTATCCAAAAATCATTCCTCAACAAGAAATAAATTATGATATGTTTATCAAATGTTGAAAAACGCTCAAAAGCTGAAGAACATTTTCATCAGGATAGGGATTTTGCCCGGTAGTGCTTATATATATATATATATCCGAAAAGGAATATAACATACTTAAAATACAAATTTAGTATTTACCGCGCAAAATGTCCAGTTATTCGACCTTCCCTTATCGCTAATTTCTCTCAATCACAAGTATACTACTCCTAATTAACACTGGATTTGTTGAGTCGGCTCATGTACGTGCACTTAGGCTCCCATGGTGGAAGTAAGAGGCTAAAGAATATACATAGCAACCTTGGTTAAAGAATATACATAGAAACCATGGTTAAAAAAATATACATAGCAACATATTATTTTGTGAAGAAATCGAGGTATAATATCTTAACATTGTTTTTTTATTATTATTATTATTACAGTGTAATGATAGTTTAATGCATGTAATATAAATGCTGTGTTCATATCAAAATGCATAGAAAATTTTTGTGGAATACAGTTATTTCTATTTAACTCATTATATTTTTACAAATACTCAGTCTCCTAATATTATGTATGATTACATAATATTACGGGATTACTTTACTCTGGGGATTACTTATACTGTAAAACAATCATTAATTCTAAAACTAGTATTTTCTACAGAAACTAAGCTTTTAAGAAATTTAATAACGTTTATTAATCTTATTTCGTTGTTGAAATATACATCTGTTACTTGGCTTTTATTTATTTAAATATATATATATGTATATATATATATATATATATATATATATATATATATATACATATATATACATTACATACATATATGTATATGTTTTATAATTATATTAAAAATTATTATGTATTTAAAGAAATTATTTTGGGGTATGCATATTTGATTTTATCTCGCTAACATTTAAATTTAAAGCATGCATTGCTTTTAATATCTAGACGTAAACGTATTAATGAAATAATAGTAACATACAAAAATGTGAAATAAGGATTGGTTTTTCTAAAAGTTTTTCTTCGGAATACAAAGGTAAAAAAGTAACGACACACTCTTTGTATATATACATACAATTTAACAACTGCATAAATTCATTGTGTTTAGAAAGCGGATGTGTAGTTAAAAAATTCCTGCGTAATATTTCTTTAAGATTAGCGGTTTATAGTTAAATCTTAAATTATAGTTAAATTATAATTGGTTTTATAAGTTAAAATTCATTTATATTAAAAAGTAAATACTTAAAAGATTATTGTTTTCAAAATATATTTTTTCAGAAATATAAAATGTTACATATTTTATTATTAATAATACTTAGAAAAACAATATATGTGTAGAATATTATGTCTCATACTTTAATATATTTTTTGCAATAAAATACATATAGCAGCTTATGTTTTAGACGATTGCACTTTAAATATTATTTAACAAAATCTACTTTTATACATCTTTTATTAGTATTTCGGAAGATTTAAGTTATGAATAGAATATTTAATTAAGTAGATCAAATATTTCCTTAGGATTATCCGAAAAGATAGAATACATTCAAAATATTACTTTGGTAAAAATGCAAATTAAAATGATTCACCGACATTGTTTACATAAGAATTTGCATTTGGGCACATATTACAAATGAATTTAACGGTATATTCCTTAGAGGATAATGTTGTGTTATGATTCTTAAATTTACATTGCTTCAATTTTCGTACAGTATACAATAAAATGAATGCATGGAATAAATTTTTGAGTAATATTTTCTTTCAGAGAAAAATTGATTTATACGAACTGAGTATCGAGATTTTTATGATTACAGCATTATAAATTTTATTTTTAGAACTATATAAATTTTAAATTCTTGATATAGAATGATTCCTTTTAAATATATATATTCGTTTCCTGTTATTTCATCTAGAACTTATTAGCGTAAAATTAAATGTGCTTTTCATAATTTATTTAAATATGCTTTAATAATTATGGCTAATTCTATAACGAACCCTTACATAACTATCATTATAATTTTTTATGAAAAATTTTATTTATAATTTATAAAGAATGGAACTGGATTATGGTTATTTCAAATCGACATTTTAACAAGTAATGGAATGTTTAAAAGAAAATTTAAAAGCCAAAAGGATTTCAAAAGCCAAAACTTATTTCAATAGGAATAGCTTTACGTACAATTTATTAAACTATGTAATATTTGCATAAATGCTTTTATAAGAAAAAGAAAATTGATAAATAAATATAATTCAATGAAAAAAATATGCGATTACAGTATTTATATATATATATTTAAGTTTAATAAAAGGCAAATAATAAATTTCACAGGGATCAAAATAAAAATAATAAATAATAATTATAATAATAACAATAACAAAATAAAAAGTTTATTGGCTTATATAATTTGAAGAGTACCTGGTACTCCTTAAATAGGTACTCCTCAAAGTTGGTACTCCTTTTACTCACCAATGATCTTTTACTGAGTTAATCTGGTCAAAAGGTATGTAACTGTATTAATTTCAAAACTGTATTAATTTCCTGTCACTGTTTTACTGTCAAACTGTATTAATTTCCTGACTTTAAAGTAGGAATTGTATCTGTTCTTCGAATAATGGTTCAGTATATTATTGTTAT
Organism: Salticus scenicus; assembly: GCA_963930645.1. Taxonomy (NCBI): domain Eukaryota; kingdom Metazoa; phylum Arthropoda; class Arachnida; order Araneae; family Salticidae; genus Salticus; species Salticus scenicus. Next base: position 65,526,115 of record OZ005659.1, read on the forward strand.
ATATACATTATTGTTATGCGAAAATTTTTGTTGATAGTTAGATTAATAAATTCTACAATATTAAAGTGCATATATTAGATAAAAGTAGAGTGATTATACAAAGTGTGATCATGAACGGCACATTCGAGTCGATAAGGTACAGCGTCAGAATCCATTATCGTATTGCTCTTCGAGAATTGAACTCAGCACAACTAAATGCCTCCAAATGACTCCTTTGGATTTACTGAATACTTAAGATCTGGTAATCTACGTGAAACTACAGCCGTCTGAACGAATGTAGCTACTTACATGGTTGTGAAATTATTTATGTGATTGACAATTCGGCGATTTACTATATTCTTTTGAAGGCTTACTATGCTTTTCCAGAGCAACTGGTTTCCACAAAAGTCAAATATATTGCTTTGTCAATATGCAGGGTGGGTTTTTTTTTTTTGTTTTGTTTCACCTATATGAGTTCACAGTGTTTCCAAATTTAGGGACTCTTTATTTAACTATCTGCAAATATATATATATATATATATGAAAGACGATAAATATTCGAATAGATTAGGCAAAAGTTACAATTAAACCTTAATTATAGATATTGCATAAAAAGTCCCAACAATGACAACACTGTAAGTTCTACCATGTCACTACTATCAACTTCGGACAACATACTCTTAGCAAGACGTAATAGAATAATTGCGAAAAGTATTACTTAAAATAATGTTCTGCATTTTATATATTAATATAGTTGTAAATGTCCCTTTTTAAGTGCATGAGTCCTAAATAAATTGCATTAAGTTTTCCACGTCTTCATTGCAACTCCAATCTGCTTGGAAGTATCGTACAGGAAAAGTCTGTTTCATTACTTTTTTGACTGGTAAATTTTTCAATGTACTTTTTATTAGTCTTGGGAAATGGTAAATGAAATTGAGGCGTTGCTTAAGGCGGTTTTTGAAAGAGTGAGTAATTGCTATGGCATGCATTTTAATGATGTTAGGGATACTGTGTCATCCATCTTATGTTGGGTATTCCTTTGGGTCTAGTTGGCATAGTTAGATATGGTGTAAGTTGGCTTAGCTATAAAGTAGATACGACAATAGCTTAACTTTCTTTAATGATAGTTGAAAGGCTGAAGATGAAGTTTTTACCATCAGCCTCTTGCTGAGACGATGGTGAGTATTTATGTAACAAATTTCAAGAAAATCGTTTGAGCCGTTTTGAGATACTGACTTTTACCAAAAATTAAGTTGTGTACCGGAAAATAGCAATTACACACAAAAGGATATTTAAAAGGGGGTTGATAATACGAGTTTGAAAAACAATCCGTGAAGTCTTTTTTAGAGGAAGACACTTGCGAGACCTGAAATTGAACTATTTATTCAGAACACAAGGCAATTTTCCTGAACTAATCAACTAATTCATACGTAAGGACATCTAAGAGAGTATTTATTTAGCAACTGTGAAGAAAATCGTAAGAGCCGTTTTTGAGAAACAGACTTATGATCGCGATTCCGGTTCCCGTTCTTCAGTTTCCGGTTTTCAAATTTTCATCGTGCCCACCAGCTGCCGAGCGGCTTTACGCTCAAAGCTGGTAGACGTCAGGTACCATGTTCAGTCCTAGGCCGAGCTTGTCGGACTAGCCGTCTGGAGATTTCCGTTGTTTTCTCCTAAACTTGCGTAAATGTAAGCTAGGACAACTTAGAAAGACCCTTACAGAAGTCTCTCCCCCTTAGGCCAAGAACCGGCCTTAATCCCCACAACAATCCATTTTCACCAAAACTTGGAAAAATCATCTGTACACCGGATTTGTTTCAATTCTGAAGTTTCGTAGTTCTATCTTCATTAATTTCGGAGATATGATATCCAGAATATTCCACATACGCACATGCATACGTACTGACCAATTGAGAGGAACTACTTTTTTTGCACTTAGGAGACGGTAAAAAATATAAATGAGGTAAAAACCCGATAATAAATTTTTAGACCGAATACAATACTTCCATTACGTATGGTAGACGGGTAATGAAAGTAAAAAAAAAGTTTTATTTATTTTAGGATAATTTTATTAATTGTTAAAAATTTGTCTCTAATCAGTCTTAAATATCATATAAATGTATGTAAGAGTATTAATGAAATCAAGGATATAATATGTCAAGACGGCTTGCACATTTAATAAGTAAGTTAGTTGCACTCGGTTATAAATTTTTCAAGTTTTGTAAGTAAAAAGCTATTGAAATAATTTTTCAAAGACACAATTTAGATGTATTTAGAAATTAAATTATATATTTTTCAGTTTGTGATTCAAGTGTATATTCTATTTTATATCCCCTATTCAATTATAAAAAATAATACTTATGAAAATGAAAAAAAAAAAAAAAAAAAAAAAAAAAGAAGAAGTAAATCAAAAATGTTTATTTGAAAACGAGTACATTTATGATTTCATATAACATTGCATGAGTTACACGCCAAAAACTTTCATTTTATTTGAATTACCATCCTAATAACAAATATTTCCTTTTATAAATGAAAAAGTAAAAGAGTAAATGATATTTATAGATCCTGCAATTTATACACGGTTAAATAACATTTGGCTGAATTAAATTAAGTAAAATTTCAAACATCTAAAATTTAAAGAATAATTTAAAAATATGCCTATACAAATAAGCGATCTTTATGAACTACGTAAAATGATGGATTACTTTCCTGTATGATATTTTACTTTAGGCCATACAATTGAAAAGAAAATCATTCTATTAATGGCATTCTTGCGTTCTTTTGTGATATTTTAAAAGTTGCTGAAAATACTTGCAGTACATTTTGAATTTAATAGCATCATCAATATTTTACAATCTGATATACAGAAAAGGAAATGAATTTGACTCTAAGCATGAAATAGCTATAAAAAGAAAAAGGATTGGTTATCATAAGATGAAATTAAGTATTTTAAGTTACGATACTCTAAAACGTATTTATGATGGTTAAGGAAATTTAGTTTATATTATAAAGTTTCAAGTTTTTTTTTTTTTTTTTTTCAATTGCAATAATAATGTTGTATTACGATTATATTCGTAAAGGTTTTATCACTTAAATATGTATTACTATGCAAACTTTCCTTTTCCTCCTTTTCCTCCAGTTTCTTCCTTTTTGAGTTGTCAACTATATTTAATGTTCTAATTATACTGTTAAACACAATGTGATCAATCGGTGAATTTCATTGTTGCTTCGTGGTTTCATTGTTGTTCATCTGCTTTGACATTTTGCTTTTTTAAATCCATATGGTTCCTGTTCTGGTTGTGGCAGCCTGGATGAGTGTTGCCGACGTGAAACTAGTTTAACCCAACAGGCAAGTCACAAGTCTTGCCGCCTGCCTCCTCCTTCCTATCTTGTGTTTCTTGGGTTGTTTTTTCATTAATTATGATACGTTTATGGTTTTAAGTTAAGATTTGTTGTGTTACTTTATTGATTCATTTATTTTGCAGGCTGTTAATTAATAGATCTTGTTTCTTTACATTAGTGTATTTCATCCACTGATAATTTTTTTTTTAACTCTTTCATGGTCATGAACGCGTATACGTGGTCAGAGTTTTTTACTTCTATATCATTTATTCATTGCTACGAATTTGGTAAATAGAAACAATCAGTTTCTCAGTATTCCTGATTAATTTGTAATATTATTAGTACTTAATGACTTAAAAATATATAAAACACATCCCACTAAAATGGCTTCGAAACGAAAAAAATTTAAAATGGCGTGACTATGGATGGGTTAAATCTTATTGGTCATTGGTGTATCAGTGATCTTGTATCTTTTGATTGGCGTCTAATATGCCTAATAGATCATCTTTATTATTATTATTATTATTATTATTATTATTATTATTATTATTATTATTATATATATATATATATGGATTTTAATAAGTGTTTTACAGTTTGAAAAAAAAAATAGCTTTTTTATATTATTATTACATTAAATGTTAATTTTCAGCTACTTAAATGACTGGGATTAATATTTTTAATAAAAGTGGACTAACAGCTCATTTATTCACAGTACATCCATAGAATGTTTCTGGGATGTCTTTCCATACTGATGACATCTTCAAGATATCTTTGGAAGAAGATGTGGTGTTAAGATAGTGCTTTCTATATACATTGATGCATTTTTTCTTAATTATACGTACTCTTTGAGACTCTAATGCTTATGTAAACATATTACCAAGAATTAAATTACTATAAACTGACACAGTTAAACTATAATAAATCATATTCATAAATTAGAATATCTTCGATATAACAACCTGAATTTATAATTTAAAAACACGTTTGTAACCTATATACTTTTCAGCAGGGCATTAAATCTTATACAATGTTTATAAAATTGTGTGTGTATAAGAAATATTATTTTAAGAATATTTCCGAAACTAACCAAGACTTCTTTTATAAAATATTACAGTATTAACGTAGAAATGTTTTATTTATTTCTGATTCATTATCATTTTTAACCATTATACTTTGATGTAATTAATCCTGAAACACTTGGTAGTGTGTAATGAGTAACTGTCACTCTATTCAATGACGTATAACTGTTTTTTTTTTTTTTTTTTTTTTAATGCAAATCGAATTAAAAAGTGTTAAAATTTTCTTAATAAACTGAGAAGGGTAATTTTATTCATCAAAATGTATTTTGTCCAAGAATCCACAGTATCTACTGTGGATTCTTGATATGCACTGAATCTCTAGATAGGAGAAAATGTTATATTTGAACTCTCATATATTATGAAATAACAAAATCATATTCTTGGTATACACTAAATACTGAGTATGAAAAAATGTAACGTTTAGCTCTCAAAGTTTACGAATTAACAAAATCACAATTTCGACAATACCATTTATTGGTTTTAAAAAAAGAATCAATGTAGATTATTAAAAGATTAATCAATTGAGACATTGCACAATTTACATTTTCAATTAGTATACAGATTTACACGTACCAACAATATCAGATAACCTAAGAATTACATGTATGGGTTTCATCATGCCCATGAAAAAATGATTTACCTTTACAAGAACACCTTAATTTGTTATAGATGATTCCTATATCATTGTTTTCAAATATTTTAGAAAAGAAAAATCTTCTGGATTCAGATATAGTGAGTGGGGAAACAAAATCAATAATCAGGACATATATCAGATACATTTGCACAATGGTAAAAACCGTGAGCTAGTGATACATCATACATAAATAATATTCCTATACGGTGAAAGTAATATGCTTATTTTAACCATAAAGATTCAGAGAGAAAATTGGATTATGCGTAAGTAGGTTGGTATATATACACTGGTTATTAAAATTAAAGGATAATGACAGAAATAAAACGCAAATAATACTTAAAGAATAATTATTAATATAATTTTTTTCCAAAGCATAATTAATATAAATTGCAGTGTTTGGAAGTTTATTATTTAAAAAATGTAAAAATTAAAATTAAATTTATGGAAACTGGAAAATAATGGAAATATTCAGTCAACTTTTTTTTTTTTTTTTTTTTTTAATATAGTGTATGGTCACCTTGGATATATATGCATACCTCACATCTTTATATAACAGACTTTACGAATGTTTTGGTCAAGTTTTGTGGAATTGCAAATCACTCTTCTAAAAATATACTTTACAACTCTTGTTGGGTCCCTAGAAGAATAGTGCGCGATGACGTTGTTGCCCTACGACATACCACACATACTCCATCGGGTTTAACACGGATGAATATGGTGGCTAATCCATTCGAGTGATATCTTAGATTTAAAGTATTCTCACCGCGCATAGACTCGATGTGGCTCAGCATTGTCATTCGTTAGCAGAAACTTTGGGGCAACAGCACATATAAATAGTCTAACACGGAGTTCCAATACCTCATCCTAATATCTCCGAGCGGTTGCAGACACTTTTTGAAAGATATTGTAATGCAGCCATTTATTAAGAATCACCCGGACCATTAAACTGCAATCGTGTAAAACGGGATATTTCAGGAACAGATGAAATGAATTTGCTTATTGATTTCCTCTCTCCACATCAAAACTTCACTATAATATTTATTCAAGCTATATCTGGACTTGCCAACAATATTGCATCACTATGAAACAAATGTAGTGTGCTTTTAAGTTTGTGATATTTTCTTATAAATTTATTATTTACAAAGCTAGGATTTTGTTTTACTTTAACGGATAACAAAAATATATATAGCGAAATTTATAATGCGTAGAGTAAAAATTTTTAACTAATGAAAAATAGATAATTTTACTTTATATTCAATAATATAAACGTTTAAGGAACTTGATACATGAAAGAATTTCACCAAAATATTGTTAAAACAGTATATGTAAGGCATTTAATACACAAAATGTAAGTTTATAAAATTAACATTACAAATAATAGACAATAATCTATCTCTCGCATTACAGTTAGATAACAACGCTTTTATATTTTTAAAAATGAATAACTTTACAGTTTTGTAAAATGTTGTGAAAAGATATTTTAATTTAACTCATAAAAGCGATAAAAAGAATAATAATAATAATAGTATAATTTTACTTCTTGCAGCTTAAGAAAATATGTTTATTTAATTTTTATAGACGTGACTATTTAAGTAATAGTCATGTTTAACTTTAAGTGCTTTGATGGAGCAATTAATTTTAATGGGCATTTAGAGTGATACAGAATCTTTTACTTAATTAAGGAAAATATTAATATTAATTAGACAAAGAATAATTAAGACAAACAACAAAAATCTAAATAAGTATTGAACATTAAAATAAATTCTGAACGTTGATTGGAAAATGCAAACTTATGTATACATTTTCAAAAGTTGCACTTAAATGTACTGAAGTTTTCGTATTTGATTTCTCCAATGACTCTTGTGTGTGTAGAATATTAGTTCTGCTTTGATCTCCAGAAAGATCAAACGGAATTCGTGCAGAAACTATGAATTGAAATTTTAATCATGTAAATTATCTTTAACTTTTATCCAGCATCAGTAGTATGTATTTTGCACTGTGACTGCGTTACGTAAATTTATTACACTATATAAATTCAGAAATATTATGTGTGTAGAAATAATGAATAAATATTACAGTTATAAAATAACTCGTTTGATGAATATACGATTTAATATTTTTTAAACTTTTATGAATTAATTTATGCTAGTTTTCTTAATTTCAAGTTAAATTAATTATAATGCACTAGAAAATATATGCAGTGGAATAATTCGTCTCTTTTGACAAGAAATGTATTACAACAAAAAACGAAGGCTGTTTTAAATATGTAAAAAAAAAAAAAAAAAAAAAAAAAATCACAAAAAAAGACAATTATAGTAATATGTTGTTGTAATTTTACTGTATTAATCCTTTCCTGAGTTATGAATTTGTGACCAAAAGCCTCTAGAAACTACATGCAAAATTGAAAAAAAAAAGCATAAATGATATTTTTTTCAATAAGTTATAAAACAAAATTACCTTGATGAAATCCTTAAGGAAGTCTTATAGATTTAAATTAGAATTAAATGTGAATACGTTATTACTGAACCCTTGAGAGGGTTAAAGAAAAATATAAAAATAACAAAAACAAAGGAAATACCAAAATGTGTTTATTGTGTTCTATATTTACGTTTTGGTAAAAATATATCTTTTTCTGATTACAGAACAAAATTTCTTTTATTACTCCGCTTGTAATTATATAAATTCGAAAAAAAAAATGTGTCTTCTCAGTTGAAATCATGCTTTCGTATCGGCCCGAAATTTGAATTGAAAAATTCAATATCACAAAAATGTTTTTTAATAATATTCTTATTTTTAAATCGATTATAAAAATTTCCATTCATTAGTATGACAGAAATATTTGTATGAGATTTTGATTTTGCGTTGTCACCGTTTATTGTTTTACAACTTGAGGAAAAAAAAATTAAATAAATAAATAAAATAAATTGAAACATTGGAATCCTCAAGAAGCTCTAGAGAAGAAAATAAATATTTGAAAAATGAAAACATTTCGAAATAACCGCGATTTTAAAAATGTTAAACAAAAATTTAATCAGGATGAAAGGAAAATTATTATATATTTAATTAATAATACAAGACTCGTTCTGTCAGACAGCGATAGGGGATATATTATGAATATGTATTGATTGATAAAGGCTTCTGAATATTTGTTGACTATTCCTTTTGGATATGTATTAATGATGGCTTCTGAATATTTGTTGGCTATATCTTTTGAATATAACTTGCAAATATTCAAAATGTTCTGCCGAAGAAGCTTGGTCATTTCTCGCTCAGATGTTTACTTACGCAATATCGATACCCATTTTAATTCATCGCCAAAACGAGAACAGAAATATAAAAATCGCTAAGGGGATCCTTTGCTAAAACTATTAAAAATAATTTTAAGAAATGGATATAGTAACCGATGCTAGGAAATACACTGCTATTACTGCATGCCTTTATATCGAAGAATAGATTAAAATAAGTCCTGTTGTAGTAAATTAAATTCTGTTTTTAAAGAATATAAGCAGAATATTATTATTTTTCTTTCTCCTTAATTACAGTTTTTTTTCTTAAAATAAAGTTTTTACAATAAATGTTCTAATAAAATTTATAATAAAATTTCAATCTCATATTGAATTTGAAAGAAAATTTTTGTTTCATACAATTTAAAACAACATTTATTTATTTATTTATTTATTTATTTATTTATTTTTTCGTTTGATTATTTGCAAATATCTGACATTTGCAACTAAGCTAACTGAAAAATTCGCATTTGAAAATAAAGAGGAAAAATGTAACTCTGAATAATATTTTGTGTTCAGACGAACATAATATTTTTAAATTTCATCTGATTATAATGGCCCTATAATTCCAAGTAACTTACTATTTCATAAACAAGAAAGAGAAGAGTATTTAATATATTTACAATATATACCTAATGTATGACATAAAACTGTTAAGTAAATAACATTTTAAACTTTAAATGTCTATGCAACAATTTTATTTAAAAATAGGTTTGTACAAATAAGCCATCACTACGAGTAACGTAAAATGATGGATTTCTTTCATAAGTTATATTTTACTCGAGGCCATTAAAACGAAAAGAAGAAATTTCGATTAATGTCATTCTTGCGTTCTTTCGTGACGTTTTAAACGTTGCTGAAAATACTAAGAGTATATTTTAAGTTTAATGGCATTATCAATATTTTACTTTTTGATATTAAGAATAGGAAATGGAATTGACCCAGACTTCTTATTTCATATAAAACGAAGAACTATACTTATAATATCGTAAGTTGAAAAAAATCATTTAATGCAATGTAAATATTTTAGTAAGTTATATAACAGAAAAATCATTTATGGTGTACAAGAGAGTTTATATTAAATTCTGATGCTTTTTGTTTTTTAAATTACAATAATGTAGACATATAAAGCGCGTAATGTTGAAGTTTTTTTATTATTCTTGTGTAGTGTTTAAAATTTAGTATTAGTAAACAAGTGCTGTGAAAAACATAAAATATGATTTAACATTTTTTTTAAGTAATAACAATAATAATATCTGTTATTATTGTAGCTTTACTGTAACTATTTTTTCTTCATTTTTTTTCTTTTCCGTTTGCTTATTTGTAAATATCCGACATTTGCAATTAAGCTAACTGAAAAATTCGCATTTGAAATTAAAGAGGAAAAATGTAACTCTGAATAATATTTTGTGTTTAGAAGAACGTGATATTTTTAAATTCCATCCGATTATAATGAGCCTATAATTCCAAATAAATTACTTCATAAACTAGAAAGATAAGAGTATGTAAGATATCTACAATATCTACATGATGAATGACATAAAACTGTTAAGTAAATAACATTTTAAACTTTAAAAGTTTATGCAACAATTTTATTTAAAAATAGGGTTATACAAATAAGGCATCATTATGACTCTCCCAAAATGATGGATTTCTTTCAAACGTGATATTTTACTTGAGGCCTTTAAAATGAAAAGAAGAAATTTCGAATAATGGCATTGCTGCGTTCTTTTGTTACGTTTTAAAAGTTGTAGAAAATACTAGGAGTATATTTTAAATTTATTAGCATTATCAATATTTTACTTTTTGATATTAAGAATAGAAAATGGAATTTAGACTTTTATTAATTTTAGACTTTTTTTAATTAGATTTTCTATTAGATATAAAATAATATTGATAATATCATGGGTTAGTAGTAGTTAGTAAGTTATTTAACTGAAAATTATTTCGGTAAGTTATATGAATGAAAAATCATTTATGGTGTACGAGACCTTACAATGTGGGCATATATTTTATTATTCTTATGTAGCATCAAATTTAGTATGAGAAAACAAGTGTCGTAAAAACCACGAAATATGATTTAACATTTTTTTTTCTAATAATAATTATAGTAACATCTGTCAATATTATAATTTTATTTTAAACATATCTTAATAAAAATTATTAACAAACGTTTATCTTTTTGAAATTTTTAAGCATAATATATTTTTTTTACGAGTAGAAGAAAATAAATTAAAAGAGGCATGATTTTAGGTTAATGCATATATTTCTAATACCTGAATTTTTATTTATAACACATGTTTATTAAATATATTTTTCTCGAAAGACATTTGATAATTAACAGAATTTCTAGAATTGCATTTTATTTGAAGACAATATTTTGGACTGCTTCAAGATTTATTTTATTATATTTTGCATAATTACTATAGTTTAATCTTTATTTTTGTTCCTTTACACTTTAGGTTTTTGTGTTTTCGACATCATGTAGCCTGAAGAACATATTAATCTGCTAATATTAACTTTGTTATTGCTTTGTTATTATGGAAAATTATATGTTATTTACGACATACTGTTAAAAACTCTCGTGTAATTTTAGAGCATAAAATAATGGCTATTTGAATGACATATATTTTTGATCGAAATTTGCAATATAACTGTAGATTTTAAACTGCATAAAAACGTAAGCATTAAATAAAACATTCCCGTTGAACCAGTCAATATCGAAAAAATAGCCAACCACATACAAAACTATATTCTTCCATTATCGTCTTACATTGCTTTTTAGTACTTTCAAATCATTCTGGAACAAGTTTGTACATATACTTTTATGAATTGTTATTTTACTTAGTCATTAAATAAATGTGTAGAAGTCCAATGAAGTTAGAAGTATTATTTTTAAATAAAAAAATCTGGGTTGACTCCACTCGACTTTTCGAACATTGAGTAATTAATGGTTCTGTAGATAAAGTAAAGTAAGAGGAGTCGTTAAATAAACAAGAGAGAGAAAATTATAATAGGGAGTTTGAGTATTTTTTTATATAGTACATGATGTTTAATGTAACGCTATTTTACGGAACACTTAGATCATAATAAAGAATATTTTCTTGTGTTCCTGTAAAAATCTACAAATGCTAGTTTCACCAAAATGTTTATGGTTAGTGCAACAGTGACTTATAATATTTATATAAATTTTCAGCTTTATCGGATAAGGCATTTAGACGCTATCGTACTTTAAAGTTTGAGCCCATATGCCACAATGATAAAGAAATTTGCATTTTGTCCCTGAAAAAAGAACCATAAATGCTAGATTCTCTAAAGTTCATAAAGTTCGTGTGACGGTGACGCACAACATGTATATAAATTTACAGTTCATTTGAATAAAGTCGCTGTCGCACTTTAAATAATTTGAGCCTATTGGTCTTAATGATGAAAAATTTTTATTTGTGTCCCTGTAAAACTCGTTAAGTGCTAGGGTCACCAAAATCTATATAGTTTGTGTGATGATGGCCTATAGCTCGTACACAAATTTTCCATTCCAACGGATGAGGCATTTAGATGCTATCGCACTTTAAATAATTTTACCCCATAGTCCATAATGATACATAATTATTTGTTGTGTCCCTGTAAAAATACTAGAATACTTCATCAAAAGCTATGCAGATTATGCAACTATTACCTATAATATGTGTATAAATTTGTTTGCTCAGTTTAATAAGGCGTTTAGCTATCGAACTTTTTAAAATTTGGTCCCATAGGCAATAATGATAGAAAACATTTCTTTGTGTCCATGTAAAAACCTATAAGTGCTAGATCCTCCAAAATGTGTACAGATTGAGCATCTGTGACCTATAAAATGTGTATAAGTGTTTTTCTCAATTGAATAAGGCGTTTAGATGCTATCGCACTTTTAAGATTTTGGCCCCATAGGACATAATGATAAAGAATGTTTCTTTGAATGGCCACCAAGAAGCCCTGACCTGAAAACACTAGAAAATTTATGTGGCATTCCGATTGGTGACATTTATGGAAATGGGAAAAATAACAACACCGTGGGTAAGCTAAAAATAGTCATTGTAAAGAGCTGAAAAAGCATACCAAAAGACACTTTGGAGAAACTTTCTAAATCTAACCTCGAGAACTATTCAGTTAATTGAAAAGGAAAGCAAATTTGTGGATTAATAGAAGTTTTTTTAATACTATCTCATGTGTATCATTTCTTCCAGTTTTCTACGTGTATTAAAGAAAAAAATAAATTGTAAAATGAAAAGTAATTTTAATTTTTGGAATATATTTTAGATTTATTTAAAACTGTCATTCATTACATTGTATTTGAGAATGCATAAAATTCCAAAATGTATTTGTAAAAAAATTTAAAATTTTTCCCAGACTTTAAAGTTTTTAAATTTCATAATCTCAAAAATGATTAAATGAACTGAAAATAAGGCGAGGGTTTTATTTTTTAAATAATATTAAGGCCATATAAGATATTATTAAAAAAATAAAAACCTCCCCTTATTTTCAGTTAATTTCAGTTTTTACATATGTGATAAAACAAAATAAATTTTAAAATAAGAAATAATTTATTTTTTTTTTTGCAAAATTCTTATAGATATAATTAAAATTGCCTTTTTTTGTGTTATACTGAAATTTACATAAAACTCATATCAGCGGTTGTGAAATAAATTAAGCTTTTCGCTTGGCCTTAACATTATTTTCCTGGGTTGTACGTATTTAATTTTCAATAGATGATAGTAAACAATATACAAAGCTTGTCCGTAAAATAAGGTTCTCAAGAAGCTGTGTACGCTAAGAACGCTGTTACGCGGGTTTTGGCTACACTGGCGTGTAGCTTGGCTCCCTTTCTCCCTATCCCCGCCACGGCGAGCCGTGTGCGACGTTCATTCTTGTCTTTGTTGGCCGTGAGAGATGGAGCTCCCACTCGCTTGTCACGCCAGCTGGGAATTGCGCTTTGTAATTCGTTTTTGTGTGCACAAAAACGCTGCTCTGCTGAACATTCATTCCCAACTGTGTGAAGTGTACGGGGAAAAGTGTATGAGCGTACAGCATGTGCACAATTGGTGCAGAGAATTCAAAGACAAACACAGAGACGTCCATGACGAAAAGCGTTCTGGCCGCCCTACAGCCCAGACTTGGCCCCCAGTGATTACCATATTTTCCCTGTATTGAAGAAACACCTAGGTAGGACGAATTTCAGAACCGACGAGGATCTGAAAGAAGATGTTTTAAGCTACCTTCGCCGCTCGGCGGCATAGTTTTACGATTCAGTCATAAAAAAGATTGTACACCGCATGCAAAAATGCATTGATCTCAACGGCGATTATGCCGAAAAATACGGGAAAGTCTAAGCTTTCCATATATGTATTATTGAATGCCAATAAACATGTTTTCTTTGTGAAAATTCGTTGAGAAAACCTTATTTTACGGACAATCCTCGTATATATACAGGTTTGTTATAATGAAAGTTCGCCTAATCAGAAGTCTCTGGAGCCGGTTCGATGGCTTCAAGGAAAACAAAATTTCATTAGTATGTAGTGCATGTAATGTGCTTTTCAAAGAAAAAGAAGTTAAATTTTTTGTCAATAGGTGGTGCGACACCAATATCTATGACGATTTTTGCAGATATTTTGTAAAAAAAAAAAAAAAAAAAGTGAAAATTTATTTTACAGCTGATAATTTTTGCATATTCAATTTATCAATTTTAGAAAATTCTGACGAAACACACAAAAATTATTTTATTTGACACAAAAAATCTGCAAATATTGCCTTAGATTTTGGCACAGCACCGCCAATTAGCCAAAATTGTATCCCACCCTTTTTTTTTTTTAGATTTTTCCCAGACTTCCTAAGGGATATAATCATATGGGGCTTCGCTCTTCAGGAATCGAAAAAAAAAAAAAAATACAATTTTCGGCAATAAATGGCGCGGCGACAAAACCTAAAGCAATTTTTGCAGATTCTTTTTTTTTTTTTTTTTTTTTATTAACCAAATAAATTTTATGTGTTTCCTCTGGATTTACCGAAAATGATAGAATGAACCTGAAAAAAATAATTACCGTGAAATAAATTTACTTCTATTTGGTTCTTTACAAAAAATCCTCAAAAATCACTTTAGATATTGGTACAGCACCATTTTTTACGAAAATTTTAACTTTTTTTATTTTCTTTTTAGAGCACATCACGTGTACTATTTACTAGTATTTTATTTATTTATTTATTTTCGTTTGGATTTATAGAAACGGCTCTGGAGACTTCTGAATAGGAGAACTTGAATTAAAATAATCCAGTAGGTATTGTATATGATATTAGGACTTTCCTGTCAATTTGGCATGTGTTAATATTATCCCAATGAGCTCACATTTTAGTAAAAAGTGTTAGGGTCAAATAGAAAAAAAAATAGAGGGTATAAGTATCGGATTTCAAAAAAGAAGAAACTAAATAAATAAATAAAAACAAAATTAATTAAAGTCTGACATTGAAATTAAATATTTCTATGGAATAATGCAGATATCAATGCTTTAATATTATTTATTAACTCAAACTTCAACATAGTCTTGTTGGATTATTCATTGATAAAAATGCTAGAAAAATTATAAATATTTCAAGAAAGAACAGTCAGATATTATAAAAGTTATTATGTACAAAGGCATAAAAAGGAGACCAAAAGCTTTCAGATATAACGAATATCTAAAATTAGAATTTCGCTGCTAATAATTTGTGCGTTCATGTTATATTCATCGGTGCTAGAAAACCATTATTTCGCATAAACTTTCATATGCCACTTTAATGATGAACGCAGCTGCGATAAACTGAATGCTAAATAATTCATTACTTTGTTGTCATGGAAAAATTATCAATGAATGCCTTTTCAACAAGCAAAAATTGATTAACTTTATTCTCTCTCTCTCTTTTTTTTTTTTTAAAATAACCCAATTTATTAAAACGATGATTATAATATTGTAACTATAAAATGCGTGTACAGGGAACTGGATTTACGAGACGAAAGGGTGTAGATTAAAGATTCTGTTTATTATTTTTTTTTTTATAAATAATTTGATTTTGTGATTTTATAATATTTAGACAAAATATTTTATACATAAATAGAATAATCCTTAATTAAATGAAAAAAAAATATTTGTGTGTATGCTCTAATGAAATAACTCCGTCAATAAGCTAAGTATTTTAAAACCTAGTATGTCGTAGACGCGAAAACTTTCTTCTGTATAATCTTATGCAAATTTATGCAGTAAAATTATTTATTAAATTAATATTTATTGAAAAACTAGCAGACCCGGCCACGCGTTGCTGTGGCTATGTTATACGTTGAATTATAATGTAGTAAAATATTCAATATATTAAAATTATTATTTACGAATAAAGACCATCCTTGATAACATCCTTGATCTTAGCAGACTTAGCCCGCTTCGCTGGTCCCTATTTTTAAATGATTCACTATAATTAAAGAATTCTCAAAATTGCATTAATTTTTAACATGTGAAAAAAAAAGAGAAAAAAAAAATCTGATCGGGAAAAATGTTCGACACTCATAATGAATCCATATATTATCGAAAGGAAAATGATATAAAATACAAAAAAATCTTCTCTCATTGGTGGAATAATCTGTTCGGACCCCCACTGCCTGCGGCAGTGTATACCTGCGCAAACCATGCGCACCGTTTCTTCATCCACCGTTCCAGCCCTTCTTAATAACTCTATACTTTCGAAAATATCCGCAATCGATTTATCGGGCCTTAAAACTTAATAATACTAATTTTCAAAGTTCTAACTCTTATTTCTATTATTTTGCCCCTTTGCCCTCCCCCCTCCCACTATTCTAAATAATTTTACAAATTCGAAAATATCTACAGTTTATTTGTAGGTGTCAAAAACCTGTATGCACCAATTTGAACGATCTAACTATATTTTTATTTTTTGCCCCTCTGCCCCCCTTCCCGCCCCTCCTAATAAATTTACAAATTCGAAAATATCCGCAATCGATTTGTTGGTATCAAAAATTCTATGCACCAATTTTGAATGATCTAACTCCATTTTTATATTTTGCACCTCTGCCCCCCCCTTCCCCGCTCCTCTTAATAATTTTACAAATTCGAAAATATCTGCAATCGATTTGTACGTATCAAAAACTTCTATGTACCAATTTTTAGCGATGTAACTCTATTTTTATTTTTTTGCCCCTCTGCCCCCCTTCCCGCCCCTCCTAATAAATTTACAAATTCGAAAATATCCGCAATCGATTTGTTGGTATCAAAAATTCTATGCACCAATTTTGAATGATCTAACTCCATTTTTATATTTTGCTCCTCTGCCCCCCCCCTTTCCCGCTCCTCTTAATAATTTTACAAATTCGAAAATATCTGCAATCGATTTGTACGTATCAAAAACTTCTATGTACCAATTTTTAGCGATGTAACTCTATTTTTATTTTTTTGCCCCTCTGCCCCCCTTCCCGCCCCTCCTAATAAATTTACAAATTCGAAAATATCCGCAATCGATTTGTTGGTATCAAAAATTCTATGCACCAATTTTGAATGATCTAACTCCATTTTTATATTTTGCTCCTCTGCCCCCCCCCTTTCCCGCTCCTCTTAATAATTTTACAAATTCGAAAATATCTGCAATCGATTTGTACGTATCAAAAACTTCTATGTACCAATTTTTAGCGATGTAACTCTATTTTTATTTTTTTGCCCCTCCGCCCCCTTACCCGCCCCTCCTAATAACTTTACACATTCGAAAATATCCTTATTCGATTTGCAGGCCTCTAAAACCTCTCTATACCAATTTTGAACAGTCTATCTGCATTTCTATTTTTTTTTTTTTGGTTGTTGTTGTTTGTTTGTTTGTTTGTGAAATCACGTTTTGGCCCCTCCCCCCCCCCTTTTGGGAGGCGAATTTTGCAATAAAAACTATCCTATCTCTCAAGTTGGACCAAATTGCACACAGTGTCCAAATTTCATTAAAATCGGCTCATTAGTTTAGGAGTTCATCGCGGACAAACATAATAAATTTTATATATAAAGATATATATATATATATATATTAAATTATAAAGTTTTGATCAATGAAGCACAAATAAGTAAAAAACAGGATTAATTTCACTGTATTATCTTCATTATAATATGAATTCAATTTACACTTCAGTCTAAGTAACACGTGGCCGGCTATGCTAACACCAAAAATTTAAAAAGTGGAAATAATTGAATTATACGAAATTTATTAATAGGTTAAAAAGTTGAAGATTCTTTGTGTAGATGGCAGCACCAAATATATTTCAGCTTTCATTTCAACCCAGTCGAAAGGTATCGACATCTGTTAGAATCATTTGGAGTTAACAGATAATTGTGACTGTCAAATAATAACAGACAAATAATTAGCAATAAATTAAAATTGCGACTATAATTTGAGATTTAAACTATCCTATCTCTCAAGTTGGATCGAACTGCACATGGTGTGCGAATTTTATTATAATCGGTTAAGTGGTTTAGGAGTCCATTGAGGACAAACATTGTGACACGAGATTTATATATATTAAGATTATGTTCCATATTGAATGCAGACGATTTTTATCTCAGAGAAACATAACACTAAATGCTGAAAGAAAGTTAATTTTGTGATAAAATCAGACAAAAATGCAATTTTTATTTATTTTATTATAATTATTATTATTTTCATTAAAAACGAAAAAAAAAAAAATCGATAACTTTGTTTTAGATTATCCCAGGTGAATAATTCAACCATTTGTTTGAATGGCATTGTTAATTTTTATCGAAATATAACCATAGTGAAAATTTACATCCCCCAGTGGTGGAGCAATGCTCATGCATACACCCACATTTTTCCTAATTTTCTACTACTGTTATTAATAATTCATGTGAATTTTACGATCCTGTGTTAAAAATAACTTGCATTATATACATTTAGACTAAATTTTCTCCCATACTGCATGTTAAAAATTTAGAAAAAATATATTATAGCACCATCTGTTGAGTCGTTGATCTCCGAATGTAATCTGATCAGTGTCCAACAGAAAACCATCTTTGGTTAAATTTCGTACATTCGTTCGTGTGATTCTGTGTCCGTAAAATTTGTGATACACACAGACAGACATATTCTAAAAGTTGTCAAATCGTGTTCAGGACATTTCAAAACGTGTAAATTAGTCGAAAACTGGAGTTCGAAATATTTCACATATTTAAAACTTTTTTCTTTTATATAGAGAGAAGAAAGAAAAAAGCACTGAAAAATCGTCTTTGAATGACGAAGAAAGAACAAAGAAATCATCTGATTAAAATGATAAAAGACGACAATTTATCAGGCTATAAACAATAAGTACGAATGCCTCTCAATAAACTAGCTACTGTAGTATATTGTACCGAAAACCTGATATTAAATGATTTAGAATATGATTTTTAAGTAAGAAACGTGATACAACATAAATAAATAAAATAATAAAGTAATTATTGTTTTGTTTCGAGTATAATAGAGTAATTATACACACAACTATGCTGTAAATAACATAACATTTAAATTATGTTTATAAAAACTCTTAAGCTTGCAGTTCAGAAAGCTAATTATTGCATGAAAGTTGTTTTTAAAATTCGCATTAAACAATGTAGAATAAGAATTTCGTGAAAAAAAGAAAAAATAAGAAAAAAAGGACACGCAACTTACGAGAATTCATGAATACAGAATTAATTTATCAGCGTCCCGCTGGATTTATGCCTATATTTTCGTACCTAGTTTAGTGTGTTTAATTTTTTAATATTTGACTCAAATACTACTTTCCTGTTTTATACATATATATAGTTAATTATTGATTTCATTTATATTGATACAAATAAGTAGCTTTTAAAATGTTATAGTTTGTTAATAATGTATTAATTTACAATTTATTCAGTCCTATAATGCAGGGTGTCCACAAAGTTTCTTTACAACTTCAAAAAAATTCCTTAAAAAACTTCTTCATATGATACTTGTTACAGATACTCAGTTAGTACTTAAAGTTTTTATTATATATTGTTTTGTGTATATATTGCTTTGTGTATTATAAATAATGTTTTGAAGAACTAGAGGCCGAAAAAATCAAAATGGCTATGTCTCAATAGAAGGCCCAATGTCAAGTATGCTTCAAGAATGACGCAATGTTTCATGTTTCAGTGAAAATCTATACATGTAATATGAGAGTCTGTGGCTCATAAAACTCCCATGTAAGTGAGGAACACAAAAGAAATATCCCAAAATAAAATGTTTGGTGTGATCTAATACTGGACCATATTTCTTCGTAGAGAAAACAATAACTTCAGGTGTGTATCTAGACCTTTTAACTAAAACTGTTGCCCCACATTTGAATAGTCTTCAACAAAATGTCTTTTTTCTAGCAAGATGATGGTTCCCAGCCGCATTAGGGTCTTGATGTTCGTAATTTCCTTCATGAAACAGTTCCAGGTTGGTGGATTGGATGAGATGACCCTATTCCTTGGCCATACCGTGTACTTGACTTCACACCCCTGTCAATTTAAAGACATCGGTGAGTTCTTTCGAAAAATATCTATACTGAAAATTTGCCCTCCTTGGGAGGCTTGCACCCCAGGAGTAAGAAAGCGACAAGTACATAAATTTTTCCCAGTTGAATATCACTATTATAAATAAATCCTTTTGATTTCATAGTAGCTATTAAAATATAATCCCTTTTAAACACATTTATACGAAATTTTGTCCCGTACCATCATGATAAAAATTTAGAAAAATCAAGATATCCACGCCACCTATTGAACAATTTTCACCCAACTTTGACAGGAAATAATTTATATCAATGTGAAACTACATATCAAATTGTATGAAATTCTCTGCAATAGTTCCTGAGATACAGTTGCCACAAATTTTTGTCACACACACAAACATACGGACGGTATGTTAAAGATTGTGTACACCGAACAAAAGGGCAGAATATTACTGACCTGGAGCAAAGGATCATTGATGTCTTGCATCTATGATGCTTCAAGATGATTATCAGAAGAAGAGGATCATAGATCCGCACCGTTCATAACACTTTGTTTCAGAGGACACAGCTGGAAATCGATTATCTCCGTAATGTGCTTCTTGCGACTAATGGTGCGAATGTAGAGATTTATTAATTGCTGAAAATAAAAGAAAATAAACTTTAATAATATTCTTTTAAATTAAAAAAAAAAAAAAAAAAAAGCCTGTATCTGTTTAGTATTTTATTCAATGAAGGTTTAAAATTTGTAAAGAGAGTTTGTAGCCACCCTGTATTTATGATGATAAAAAATATCACGAAGTAATGTAAAAAAAAGTGAAACGTTATATTTATAAATTAACTATTGACTTTATAATAAAATATACCATTTTGAGCATCATGTTAAATAACGTTAAAATTTTATTTTTAGCACAAACAAATTGTTCTATCAAAAATATTGATTATTCATTTTAGTAACAAAACATGCGAGGCAAAATAACATAAAGAGATGTTTTACTTTGATCTTCGGATAATTTTATTTACGCAATTTTAATATTTACTTTGTCAAATAACTGCTTTGATGAGCGCTATTAATTTTAATGTGTTTTTATAAACACAAAATGCTAATGTGAATTGGAAAAATCTACTTTGTTGAAGAATATATATATAATCATTAGACAAAGCATAATCAAAATAACTAAAATTAATATTAAACATTAAAATAAACCCTTAAAACAAATTAGAAGTAGCATGTTTAAGTATGCATTTCCTGAAAATACATCAAAATATATTCAAGTTTTCTTATTTGATTTCTGCGGACTATTACATTTAGAAAACGAGTTTAACTTTGATTTTCAGAAATATGAAACAGAATTCATGCAGAAATGGCCAATTGAAATTTTTGTGATGAGAATTTTCGTTTAATTTAAGTATCATCAATGCTGTTGATTTGAGCTGTAACAGTCCATTGCAATTTTTAAGCTGTTATTGCATTAAATACTGAATTTAGTAACTGGGTGCAAATAATAAATGAAAATTAGAGTTACAGAAATCTTTGTTTGTTAATTGAAAGCTATAATGCTTTTGATATTTTATGAAATGTTTGCTAGTTGATCTATAGATCAGAAGTCTCTACATCCTATTTACATAATTGATTACTAACACACATCATTTTTTTTATTCCTTATTATTAATAGATTGTATATGTGCGTATGTGTGTATGTATATTTAAAATGTTACAGTGATTGCGAACAAAACAGATAATGAAGTGCTAGAATCATCCTCATGAACGAAAAATGTAGATTTATTGAGAAATAGTTTTGTTAAAGATATAAAAATTCACAATACACACTTGATCGGTATCCGTGAAATCCCCTATTCTAAACCAGGAGCAGGTTAAAAATAGCGTGACACAATTTGAACCTCAAAAAAAACTTCCTATAGAAAAATTATTCTTCAACAAAAAATGAAACATGATATGTTTATCAAATGCTGAAAAACGCTCAAAAGCTGAAGGACACTTTCATCAGGGTCGTACTTTTGCCCGGTAGTACACACACACACACACACACACACACACACACACACACACATATATATATATATATATATATATATATATATATATATATATATATAACTGAAATGGAATATAACATACTTAAACGGTTCTACGCCCAAATCTTGTAGGCGTGAGGTTAAGGTATTGATCCAAGGTCACGCTCGTCTGCCTACTTTCGGAGTTTTCAGCGGTTCTCTCCGAAACTTGCGAAAATGCCGGTTAGGACAACTTAGAAAGACCTCCATGGAAGGCCCTCTCCCTCAGGCCCAGGACCCTAGAGTATTCCATAGGCCTTATTCCCAAACATCAACACCAAAACCTATTTAACACTGTATTTGTTGAGTCGGCGCCTGCACATAGGCTCCCATCGTCGTAAGAAATGCTGTTGAAGAATATACATAGCAACATACTGTTTTGTGAAAAAATCGAGTTATAATACGTTAACAATGTATGTTTTTTTTTTTCTTTTTTCTTTTAATATAGTGTAATGAGGGTTTATTGCATTTAATATAAAAGTTGTGTTTAGATCAAAATGCACAGAAAATCTTTTGTGGAATACAGTTACTTCTATTTAACTCATTATATTTCTACGAATATTCAGTTAATTTTATGAATACATAATATTATGAGATAATTTTACATAACACTCTAAGGCGATTATAATTCTAAGACTAGTATTTTTTACAGAAATTATACTTTTAAGAAATTTAATGTTATATATTAATCTTATTACGTTGTTTAAATATACTTAAATGGAATGTCATCTTCTGACCATAATATATCGAAAGACTTTTGCATATGCTTGTCCAGGACAAAAAACATTACAATACTAAAACACCTACAGCCAATTCATGTAAAACGTAAATATTTCAACTAAACTACAGAAAAACCCGATGTTACCAACATTTCCAATTTCGGCGGAGAATTGCTGTTTCCACCTTTTACTTAACACCACATATTCTGGGAATAATCTTCTACTTATTTACACTTAAAATGGTATAACCCTTTCACGGTCCTTACATTCATCCATATTCCATATGCCTACCCTTTCCTACTTCTTTTCTCCCAAACTATCAATGAATTTTAGTTTTTTTTTTTTTTTTTTTTTTTTTCTCCAGAGAAGTGTAGTCGTTGGAAATTACTTAACGAAATCAACGTTTTGTTTCTGTTTCATTTTCAATTCTTTAAATATAAAGTCAAACTAGTAACGATGCTTTTCGGTTAAGATGCCGAAATCGCTTTAGTACAACAGAAGTGACAATAACACAGGCAGCGATATTAATTTGAAGACTCGAAAAATTTATTTTATCTTGATAAAAATCATGTCCATGATATCAGTCAATTCACTGATAAAAACAAATTCATGTTACTTAAGGAATAAGTTCTGGGGATTTGCATACATCAAGGGGAGTGACAGGGTCAAAAAGGTTGCGTATTTACTAGCTGGTGAAAAGTAACGGAATGTGTGGGGCGACCTAGGAGCAAGACTTCTGCAGCCAAAAATGGTAGCCTGGCGAAACTTTCGCCAAACTGTCACCAAACATAATTCTCTGTTATTAGTATGAATTTAATGGAAAATTTTGAATTTTGGGAGACGGTTCAAACTATATTAACCTAAATCTTGACAGACTCTATTAGAGTCAAATGTTTGGGTAATGGAAACAGCAAATGAATCGAAACAGGAAATGAAACAATTACAGCTACATTGTGCAATTTATAGAGAGATTGCATCAGAAATATTGGAAATATAATATAATTTAAAAGAACGATTTATTCTGCAAACTGATAAGAATTCTTCTTAAATGATTGAGAACAACGTTTATTAGATTTATTTAATGTATGAATTTTAAGTTTGTATTTTATTTCAAAGATTATTTTATTAATAAACGGCTACATTTACATTTCAAAATCAAATGAAATTTTTATTTTATGTGCTAAGTTTATGATTTTAAAGTAAATGAAATTTTCATTTATGAAACATATGTTTAAAACGGTTTACATAATTAATCTATATTAACCGAACTTTCAGAATGTTCTTTTCACTACGAGAACATTCCTGGTCCCTCAAATGTATTGGCAGATTATTTTTTCGAGATGTGATTTTACAAACAATCAACTAAATTTGAACCCTAATCCTGAATTAATTTTTGATAAACATCCTTTACCTATAGTACAGTCAGCCAAAAAAAAAAAAAAAAAAAAAAAAAAAAACGCCACCCCCACACCTAATTTCGCCGTAAATTATCGTAGAAACATGCGACTGATACCGATCAGTTTGTAATAACGTCTAGTTTATAATGTTATAGTTAGATTTTACTTAGGGGGTCGTCTACATATTAAAACTTACATCAACTTCATTTTTTCAATGGTAACCCCCCTTTTTTATAATTTATTTGAATTCTTTGGTTCAAATCATCACGGAAGATGGTATAGTTTATATATTTCGCTCAAATTTTCATAGAGTTATAAGCTGTCAAAGTTTGGGGATGCTAATGTTAAATGAATGTGACAAACATTAAATCATATCTTCCGAAATAATTATGATATTTAAATTCTGTTCTTTTTATTCGTTAGAATGAAGTGACCCAAACATATTCAATGCAAATTTTTGCTAAAAAAAACATTTTTTGAATTATGAAAATTATTAATAAATTCATATTTGAAAAAATTATGAATTATGACCTATGTTAATTTTTGCACGAATAGATGGGCATCATCAAAAACATGGGTTTCCAAATTTACAGCTCGTTCCTAACATTATTTTTTGAGTTACAGTGATATTTCACTTTTTATTCCTGTTAGGGGGCCGTCGCTTGTTATAATCTGTATCCTCTATAAGTAAATGTTTGTATATAATTTGACGGAAAAGTATTTTAATTTACCTTTATGTTATTTTTATTGTTTCCTAAGCAATATTTCGATGTTTATTATACAAATTGGCATATTTTTGTAAAGTTATCACAATGCAGGCGTGGGATTGTGAAAGAATTTCAAAAGAAAAGAATTGCTGATTCGCTGCCTCTGATTCGCTGAAACACTATTTAAAAAAAAGACTAATTTGCATGTTCCTATTTGATTCTATATGTGACCAGGGCCTGATTATCACACAGGCCGACTAGGCCTCAGCCTAGGGCACCTTTATCTAGGGGCATCAAAACAGTTTTTAAATTTAAAGTGCTATTTTTTGCAAAGATTTCCTTAAAAAAAAATTAACTGGAAGTTAGCTAACGATAATAATCTTTAGTTGAAGATAGGGATTTTTTAAATACCTTTTGACCAATTATCCGATTAAATTAAAAAATACAGCATTAGCTAGATTATGAAATGTACCAATTTTCGTGGAGAACGGTTGAATGGATATAATTTTTTACAGCTGATCTAAAAATCCAGAGAAAGTTTCACTGACAGACTTACAGTTATATAATATAAATTAAAGAACTTTGTAGCATCCTAATGGAAAATATCTTTGCATTTTCAATAGTATTTGGTCATGTGTTAATATTTACATACCCGCTGACTTTGTATGGTTATGAATGAGATAGATTGGGATTAAAAAGTAAAACAGAATTATAAAGTATTAAATATTGTAAAAAATTACATTTTTATGGAAGTGATTTCCAACAGTCATAGAAGAAAAATATCCTCTCCTCCTATAATAATAATAATAACAATAATAATAATAATGGTTTGAGGTCTCTTTGCAAAAGAAGTGAAAGCTAATTTCTTATGATGGTGATGCCTTAACTTTGTTGCCAGCAATCAAACCTACTGCACAAATTAAATAAAATAATAATAAAAAAAAAATTTAAACTTTAACTTGTTTGAGATGGAGAAGGGGGGGGGGCACCAAAATCATCCTAGGCCTTGGGCCCCAGCAGGTCTTAATCAGGCTCTGTATGTGACGCTGGTATGCATAAATCCCAATGGTATTTACTACATCGATTATTGAAGACAAAACTTAAATGATTTAATTACAAATATGCAAAATTATTTTGTTTTATATTATAAAGTTTTAGAAAATTTGTGAAAAGGCATGGCTTACGGTATAAGAGAGGAATATATCCGATCCTAATATGTTAAGTCTTTCTTCATAAGTATTCAATATCTTTTTCTAGTTTTTCGCTGCTAAAATTCTATTTTAACCCTGTTACACTTTTTTTCGCATTTCAATATTCAAGAGTACGTACACCTCTAGTTAAATACCATGTTTTAGAAAACACGGTACAGCGAAACTGATTGCATGAAACAGCAATTATGCATTCGACAATCGTTTTATTATTATTATTATGAATATTTAATAATTTTTAAAAGATTTTTTACCAAGAATTTTCTGTTTAAATTTTGTTGTGACATATTTGCATTTGGTTACTGTACCGTTTGTAAGCTTTGTGTTATTTAAAATTTATCCCATAATGTAACATAATAAAATATCAAATTTCTATTAAAAAATTTTTAATACAGAATCAAATAGTGAAAAATAGCTTTTTTTTTTTTTTTTTTTTTTTTTTTAAGTTTATAAGATCTATTATTGGACCATAGCTCAATAGTATTTATTTTCAATTTCCTAATCACGAAATCAAAGTCACAGTTATTATGGAATAAAAATTTAAAACAAAGGAAGAGTCTTATTACTTTCAAATATGTAGATATTGATCTTACAGAATCCTGAAATTTCATTTAAAAGACTTTAATCGTCTAAATTTAAAAATTCAAAATAAAATAAATTAATCTAAATGATTTTAAAGTTGAAACGGGGAGATTTCAAAATATATGAAAATTGGCATTTGTGTTTTGAACATTTTGGTGCGGCAGATATTAAAAACAATATTTTAATGATTAGCTGAACCTGAGCTTAAGAGAGGGCGGATCCAGCTATTTAGCACAAGTGATATCACCTGACTAAAACCAGAATAAACAACATTTTAATTTATTCAAGGGTATTTTTAGCCCACTGTTATTCTCTTTTTTTTTTAAAGAGAAATTTATCTTACTTTAACATAGATTTTTTACTTTTTACCGCTATCCACATGTGACCTTCAGCATTAGCATTTAAATGAGGAGTCATCATCTTCTTCCAAAGCAAATTTTAAATAAACTTAAAATCATATATATTTGTGAAAATCCAAACAGATTTTTCCTACTAAGAAAGTCATTCCACACTGAAATACATGCGTAATCGGTCACTTATACGCCAGTTCACACCACAATATATTGGTAGGTAGGTAAGTTGGGATTAATGTCGCACTAGTACTGTGCTATGGGTAATTGGCGACGGTCTGGGAAACACCCCTACGATGGTACAGAGACACGCCATCGTAATGTTTATCGTTCACGGAGACGATGGCTTCCCTGCTTCTGTTCCCATAGTTTATTGTTCAGATTATTTATTTATTTATTTTTTATTATTTTTTTTATTTTATTATTATTATTTTCTTTCTTTCTTCCCTCTTTTTTTTTTTTTTTTAATAGAGTAATTTAACATTTTGACCTTTTTAACTGAAGATTTAGATTAAGGGTAGTCAGCCTTTCTACACTCACCGTCCACTTCGGTATCTGTGTTAAGAGTAGAATTTTAGAACATCCCTTTAAGTAGTAGGATTTGTTATTTTGCATATTAATTTGTTACATATTATGAAATATAAAAGCAAAAGAATATCGTGGATATTTATGTAAAAATTTTTAATCATGTCATAAAAAAAATAATAATAATTAAAAAAATAAATAAATAAAAATAAAAAAAAATCTGTTTTAATATTTTTAAAAAGTCAATTAAATTAAAGAAAATGAAAGTACTGCAGTATCAGAACAAACTCCCATTGTCACTGTGAAACGGCCGTGGGAACCAGGTTGAGTACCACCGTTTCAGACAATTATACGTCAGCTTGAATTAAAATAATTTTGAATTTTCAAACAAATTTAAAACCATTTACCTTTTTTTTATTCTTTTGATAGATATTTTAATATCTATTCAAGCTATTTAATTTTCTTCGTATGAAGTGAACTATATGATGTTTAATCAATAGAAACCAATAAAAATCTTTTAATTCATAAACTAACTTAGAGAGTTCTGTGAATTTGTCATTTTTTATTTTATAATTAACATTTTTGAAAAAATTTTCCGGTGTGAAACTTAATAAATAATGTATACTGGGTGGTAGATCATGATTTATATTTTCTAAATGTATAGACGGACCCCTAATACATTTTCACGTGCAACTCTATTTAGAATTGATTTAAAGTATATAAATAGGTATGTTTTCCGAACCGCCTTGATCTCAGAAATCTGAATATGAAATCTAAAATAGGGGTTGCCATTGAAGAAAATGAAGGTAATGCCAGTTTTAATATGTAGACGACCCCCTAGGCAAAATGTAACTATACCGTTATAAACTAGACGTTATTACAAATCGATCGGTACCAGTCAAATGTTTCTACGATAATTTACGACGAAATAAGGTGGGGGGGGGGGGTGGCGTTTTTTTTTTTTTTTTTGGCTGACTGTACATGATGATGTTAATATTGTTAATCACATTACTGGTCAAAATTGCAACTTAATCAAACAACATTTTACTATTTGCCTGGTTTCAGGAAATTCTAATAAAACAGTTCCACTGTTACAAATTTTTAATGACACATTTTGTAAGTGAACAAAAACGAAGACACTGAATTACAAAAAATTACACAGAAAATTTGAAGAAACGTTTTTGAAAAAATATATTTAACTATTTTGTTCATCCTGACACAAAAGTATTAATGTATAAAAAGTAAACTCCTAATAACTCAACATTTTCATATCTTATTATTTGTCATTCACTTGAAGCACAAACATTAACAATTTCACATCTTTCACATTTTGTACTAACTAAAACATTTAGTGTTTTGTCAAATATATATTTTTGGAAAGGAATGTATACAGATACACTAAACTTTGTCGCTTCATGTACTCGGTGCTTCATACACTCAGCCAGCTCCATTACAACGTACTTATACACCCACACATCCTGGATATAACATAAGTGTTGATTTATTTGGCCCATTTAATAATGGACAATCAGTATTGACAGTGTTAGATGATTTCTCGAGCCATTTTGAATCATACCTACTAAAATATACATGAACAGAAAAAATAGTTAAATGTATGATTAGCTATATTACTACTTTTGGTAGACCTTCTGTTTTTATCTCAAAACTTGTATCTCAGTTTATATCTAATGTTTACAATGTTTTTAATAACACACTTGGTGTAAAACTTTTACACGAAGTGTGTTAAATTAATCGGTAACTCACATCGAAAGTCGAACGCTCTCTCAGAGTGGTTAATAAATAAATTAAGTACTCAGTAAATACTTTAATTTCTGAAGTTCATGCATTTGAAAACTCATTATTTATACACAAGTCATTATACAATAGATCTAAACATTCATCTACGTTGTATTCACCTAATTCATTACACTTTGGAAGAGAACTTTCCTTATTTTTTGACACATTTGATCAATATGCTAATCAACCTTCTCTAGACAAGAGTGTGGAAATACGTGAATTAATAAAAGATTGAAATAATATTTACAATAAAGCTTACTCTAACATAAAAAGCAATCAAAATAAGAGATACAAATATTTCCACAGACATGATAAATTAAGACCTGTTGCTGTACATGAAATTGTTTATTTGAAATCTGTTTACAAATCAAACCGAAATACACTGGACCTTTAATTGTATTGCAAAAACATTCACCTGTTTCGTTTACAATTAAAAGATTACAAGCACCAGATATATTGTCCTTTAGAGTACATATTGTTAGACACAAAATAGGTTTTATATTTTTATATACACATATTTTTATACAGGTTTCGGAGTGATATTAGGTTTCATCTTAAGGTGCAAAAAACACGGGCAAACCTTGGATGCAAAAGCAAGGCTGTAGAAACTTGATTTTGAGCCCGAAGAAGAAAGGCCACATCATTCCGAAACGGGTTCTGGTTCGTTTTATTTTATAGCGTGTGAAGGATTTTTTTAAGTTTAACTACGAGTATTTATTGCACACCAGTTATTTAATTTATAATATAATACTATTCTTATATTAGCTCAATAATTTAAAGCCTTAATTAAGACAAAAATTTTTTAAACTATAAAATTCCCATCGCCACATAGTAGCACAGACTATATTTGTTTTGACTGAAATACATATAATTTTCTTATGTGACTGAATTTAATTATTTTAATGAACAAGTAAAGTTTTATTTCCATATATTAAATTCTTGTTCATATTATTTTTGCTTCGTGGTTAATTATCATTTGGAAAAAAGAAATTTGCAACTCAATTAAATCGTTTACTTACTCATTAGGATTCAAGGTGTTTCAGACATAGAGCACTAATTTACAAGTAAAAATAGTTGACATGGGAATACACATGCTCTAATTTGACTGTAGAACATTCTTAAAAAATAGCCATCTCACAACATTTTATCTATTTACAAAAGAAAATTTTAACAAACAGGTTGGTAAATGTAAAGACGATGTTATAATTCAGTCATTTAAATTTATAAAATTAATTAATTTTCCAAAAATATAATAATTGTTAGCTTCTTTGTCTTTAAAGAGATAATTTAAGAATATATATTTATTTTCTTACCTTATTCATAATAACAAATTTAAAAGATAATAATGATAATTTTTATCATTCCTACACTCTAATTTGACTTTAGAACATTCTTAATAAATAGCCATCTCACAACAGTTTATCTATTTATAAAAGAAAAATTTAACGAACAGGTTGGTAAATGTAAAGACGATATTATAATTCCGTCATTTAAATTTATAAAATTAATTAATTTTCCAAAAATATAATAATTGTCAACTTAATTCTCTTTAAAGGGATAATTTCAGAATATATATTTATTTTCTTACCTTATTCATAATAACAAATTTAAAAGATAATAATGATAATTTTTATCATTCCTACACCGGTTATTTCTTCGGTTGAGGGAACCTTTTTACTTTCTCTTACCCATAAGGTAGAAAAGGTATTGTTTTAAGTGAAATTTTCGAAACTGAGTTTTTGTTATATTTACACGTTTTAAAGTCTCCTGTTTCAAAAAATCATGTTTTTAGCTGTTGGTCTCTGTATATGTATTTCTGTGTGTCTGTCTGTGTTTAGCATATCTCAAAAACAAATTAGAACAGAATGTCCAAATTTGATATTCTAAATGTGTATCATAAAGGGATGCTACACCAAACTTTTCGTTGAGATGAAGCAAATGGTTTGTATACAAGGACATCCAAGATAATTCAGATACGTTATATCTATCGGGAAACTGTTGGTAAGTACAGTGTAACATCTATGCTCTGACTTAAACAAAACGAAAAAAAAAAAAAAAATTATAACATGCATAAATGCATGTTTTGTAAAGATTGTTATACGGAAATCATTCATTTACCCAAAGTATTTTATTGCGGCTGTACTTGAAAATTGCTATAATTATAACTTATTTTATGTTAGACTTTTTCAAGTACACAAAATTATTTATAGTACATATTGATTATAGGCAATACACAGGACTACCTAAAATTAAGCTAAACGTCCTTCTCTATTAAATGTAACTGATGGAAGTGCTTTGCTACATTATACTATGTTGACAAATACTGCTCTGGAAGAAAAAATTATTTTATATATGCATGCTGTACACAAAAATAGTTTTGAATTTTCAAATTTGTTTTTCTGCATAAAATCATGTTTGGAATTACCCTGATTACCAAAGTCCAATTTTTAGTGGTCGATCTATATGCATATCTGTTATTAGCATAACTCGAAAAATACAGCAACCGGAAACTAAAATTTATTATTTTGAAGCCCGTATTAGCCCGTATTATTTTGAAGACCGTGTTAACCCACTTAAATTTGAAAGCAAATTGAGAACAGCTTTGATTTTTTTTCCTTTGTTTTTTAACTAACTCTATAATCAAACGGGGGTTGAGGAAAACAAAGAATTACAAGTCAAATAAAACAGTTCCGAAACCTATGATAGATTATTTTTAAAGGACATTGAACTTTATTTTCTTACGCTATTGTTCTTAAGACTTAATATGAAATCTATCATTTTAGAATTGAAATGCTGGGCAAGAGAAATTCGTTTGAGTGAGCGAAACACCAGATTATTATTATTTTCTTTTTTTTCTTCTTTTATTGAGAAAACTAAAATGCTATTATTTATAATAATTTATAATGCTACTATTTATAATAATTTACACTGTTATTATTTATAATAATAGCAGGAATGAAACGTTAGCGCAGAACTCATACCCCTATCAATGAAACAAAATTTTCTTCTTCTTAGACAAACCAAAGGTTTCACAAACATTTTTTTTTTTTTTTTTTTTTTAAACAAATACTGGCATGACTTTTTCACCAATGTTCCATACCTGTAATAATAAATAAAAATAAACAAATAAATAAAGAGTTGTAGGTGTTATGGTTTTTTAAATGCATGTAATCAGAATTCAAAAGCATATTATATAAAGGCGCCTCGGATACTGTTAATAATTTGCAATAAACTATAAATTAATTAATAAATTAATTAAAAAATAAAATAAAATAAAATACATTTTCGAAGACACAATTTTAAATACATTTGGAAATCAAATGTTGCTTTTATCCCTTTGTGATTCAAGTCTGTCTTTTATTTCCTTTAGTTCAATCATAAAACGTAATATTTACAAATATACAAATTAAAAAATTAAAAGTAAATGAAAAATGTTTATATATTAAAACTAATACTTTCATAGTTTTGCATAACATTTTATGTATTTATACGCCGAAAATTTTTTAATTTAATTTAATTTGAATTATCTTCCTAATAACAAAAAATGTTTTACACATACAAAAGAAAAGAGATAAACGAAATTTGTAGTACCTGCAATCGGTACACGGTTAAATATCATTTGGTTGATTTAAATTAAGTAAAATGTCAAACATCTATAGTTTAAAGCATTATTTTATTTAAAAATATGTGCTTATGCAAAGAGGCGAATTTTACGAACTACGCAAAATTACTTTCTTATATGATGTTTTACTCCAAGCTATGAAATTGAAAAGAAACACATTCCATTAAGGGCATTCTTCGGTCTTTTGTGATATTTTAAAAGTTGCTGGAATTCTCGCAGTACATTTTGAATTTAATGGCATCATAAATAATTCAATGTTAAATATACGTAAAGGTAATTAATTTGAATCTAACTTTGAAATTAACTATGAAATAGTTAATAAAAGAAAAGGGATATAGTTATTAGATGACATATTAAATATTTTAAGTTATGAAACTCTAAAATGTATTTATGATGTACAAGGGAATTCAGTCTATATTATGAAATTTCGTTTAAAAAGAAAATAAAAATCAATTTCTTACATTAATAATACATTAAATATTAATTTTTCATCCACAGAAATCATTGGAATTAATATTTTTAATGAACGTACCCCAACAGCTCACTTATCCACAGTACATCTTCAGGATGATTCTGGGAAGACTTTTCATCCCGATGCCATATTGGTGATATCCTGGGGAGGATACATGGTGTTAGGTTAGTGCTTTATATTTACACTAATGCATATATATACAGGGTGAGTTTGACATAATCTGCCAAACGAAAGGAGGTGATACAACAGCCCATGGGGAGCATAAAACATCATAGAAACCCTGTCCAATCTCTAGACGTTTTCGACACGGGTAGATAGAAGAAAAATCTGTTTTTTTTCCTTCCCGTCTGAATAAACCCACATTTATGAACTTCCTGAAAGACTTACACGCAAAATAAGCACATATGTGGAAAGAACAGAAAACATCCTATCAGGTGACACCATTTGCTTCAGGATACCTTAATTTGACGGCGAGCTACAAGCGCTAAAACATTGGCAAGTTTAAAATCGAGTTGTCGCCAAATTCTTTAACCGGCAATTCTGCAAACACCGTTCAAGCTACAATCGGTCAAATTTACCAAAAACCTCTCTATTCCACAAGCTTTAAAATGAGCTCACAATAAACTATATCGGTGTTCTTATTCAGGAGAAATTTAGCCTTTTGTTTGAAAACGTTCATCACTGAACTCGGCGTATCTCGAGAAGGAGACTCACGGGGTGCCATTGTCGTTCCTCATTTCATGTCCGCCTTCAGCTCGCTGTTTTTTAGATGCAAAAAAGAAAGTTTTAGAAGACATACAAGAAAAGTAGCAGTTGTATTACACACACAGTTTACAAACACAATGGAATGGAAACAAAAGAAGTATGACGTTTCTCCCGTCTTTCACAAAGGAATATGCAAAAAAAAAAAAATAAATAAAATAAAATAAAAGTCGTATCTCACGTTTATGATTAAAACACATATGCACTCGAAAGGATGTGTGAAATTTAGTGCCGCTGCTGAAATTGGTCTCCCGCCACACCTGATACATGCCCTTGCCCGCTTACGAACGGAAACCACAGTAGCGCTTATCGAAAGCTTATCCCTCAGTTTCATTATTGCATCATCGAGCCGGCTGCTTAAATCTTGCAAACTGGCAACTTCTGTGCGGTAAACTTGTTGCTTGAGGGAACCCGAAACATAGAAGTCCAATGGAGTGAGATCTGGCGATCTAGGTGGTCAAGGAATTGGTCCATTACGACCAATCCATCGCGGATACTGATGAGTGAAGAAGTACCGAACGGCATTGGAAGAATGTGCAGGGGCCCCATCGTGTTGGAAAATGATTTCCACTCGTTGAGTTACAGGAATGACATCAAGTAATCCTGGAAGATGATGTTCCAGAAACTCCAAATATGTATTGCTTGTCAGATGACCTTGGAACACATGTGGACCTATCAAGCGAACGCCAACCACTTCAAGCCAAACATTTAAGCTGAATCGCGTCTGGAACAACGAGTTTCGTATTACAAATGGATTTTGTGGAGCGTAATGATGCCAGTTATGTAAATTTAACACGCCATCCCAAGTGAAAAGTGACTCATCTGTCCACAGTATCGTTATAAGGAAATGGTGCTCCTCAATATCTCGCCCCAAAAGCCAGCGGCAGAATGTTAACCGCTTTGGAAATCTGAGCGGCGAAATTCTCGTACCGGTGTGAAGTGCTATGGATACTGGTTTTTGCGCAAAACATTTATCACTTTACTTCGGGAGATTCCACCTTCTCTCGCAAGTATGCGTGAACTCATATTTGGATTTTCCTCCACTCGGTCGTGTACAGACTCCTCAGCAGTGGCGGAGCGGCGACCATGGCCCCTTTCGTACACCCTATCGAACGATCCACTCTTCCTAAGCCTTCGATGAATTGCGGCAAATACAGCACGGTTGGGTGCACGACGATATGGATAACGTAGACAGTTCTCTTCTTTGGCTCTCCGAGAGTTACCATCGCAAAATCCATACATAAAATGCATATCTGCGTATTCTTCATTTGTAAAACTAGGCATATCTGTTTACAGGTTCGAAAGTATGACAATTTGATCCCTGTGATGACTTCAATTGAAAATAAAAGTCAGAAGGATAAACAAAAAGGGATAAAATTTCAATATTAATTTACAAAGGTAGAAGAAAAAAAGTGCAACGGAATAAGAAACCACTTGGTTAATTCGTGCCAATGTAGGAAAACATAACATACTAAGTATAAACTAAGAGAGACCAAGTAGATGTGACAGCAGCGTGAAAAGAATCGGCCGAGCTCAGGAAAAGTTCTGAAAATGCTAAAGCAAGAAGCAGCATAAAACGTAAAAGAAGCTGACGAGTTAATGCGCTGTTACAGATTGACTCGACTTTTGTACCCGCGAGTGGGATGCGCGTGCAAGAAGGTTGGAATACATCTGCATATCACTAAGAGTCCATATGCAGATAGCCACGAATTTGCATACGTTCCATTTACTCACAATCGTTTCGTTTTCCGAATTTCGACGAACGCCGTTTTCAGTGATGAACGTTTTTCAAACAAAAGGCTAAATTTCTCCTGAACTAGGACACCGATATGGTTTATTGTGGATTCATTCTAAAGCTTGTGGAATGGAGAAGTGTTTGGTAGATTTGACCGATTGTAGCTTGAACGGTGTTTGCAGAATAGCCGGTTAAAGAATTTGGCGACAACTCGATTTTAAACTTCGCCAATGTTTTAGCGCTTGTAGCTCGTCGTCCAATTAAGGTATCCTGATGTAAATGGTGTCCCCGATAGGATTTTGTCTGCCCTTTCCAAATATGGACTTATTTTGCGTGTAAGTTTTTCAGAAAGCTCACAAATTTGGGTTTTTTCAGACGGGATGGAAAAAAAAACAGATTTTTCTTCTATCTACCATAACTCTGAAACGGTTAGAGATAGGACAGGGTTTCTATTGTGTTTTATGCTCCCATGGGCTGTTCTATCACCTCCTTTCGTTTGGCAGATTATGCCAAATTCACCCTGTATATATATATATATATATATAAATTATACGTATGGAACTGTTTTTGATACTCTAATGTTTACGTAAACATATTTCCAAGGATTAAACTGCTATAAATTGACACAGTTAAATTAGAATATATCACGTCCATAAAATAGAATTATTCGTTTTAACAACCTGAGTTTATAATTTTCAGACACGTAAATAACTTATATACTTTTCAGCAAGACACTAAGTCTTATACAAAATTTATATAATTGTGGATGTTTAAAAATTAATATTAAAAGAATATTTCCAAAACTATTCAAAACTTCTTTATAAAATATCACAATATTAACGTAGAAATATTTTATTTATTTCCGTCTCATTATAATTTTAAATCATTATATTTTGATATCATTAATCCTGGAATACTTGATAGTGTGTAATGAATAACTGTTCATTTTCAAAAATGTATAAGTGTTGATTATTTTTTTTATACAAATAAAACTATAAAAGCGGTAAAATTTTCTTGACATACATAGAAAGGGCAATTTTATTTATCAAAATGTGTTTCACTCCAAGATTTACTGTGGAATCTTTGTATACACTACATACTTAGTATGAGAAAATGTAACGTTTTAACTTTCAAAGTGTATGAAGTAACAAAATCATAATATAGACAACACCATTTATTAGTTTAAAAAAAGAATCAGTGTAGATTAGTAACATGGTAATCAATTATGAGAATGCAAAATTTACACGTACCAACAATATCAGATACACTAAAAATTACATGTATGGGTTTCAACATGCCCTTTAAAAAATTATTTATCATTACAAGAACCTCTTAATTATTTATAGATGATTCCTATATCATTGTTTTCATGCATTTTAAAAATTGAAATCCTTTTGGATTTAAATATAGTGAGTGGGGAAACAAAATGGATAAACATGACATATTATTCAGATAAGTTTGGACAATTGTTAAAATCAGCAAACTAGTGATACATAATACATAAATCATATGCCTATTCGATGAAAGGAATATGTTTCTTTTAATTATGGAGCTTAAGAGAGAAAATTATATTATGGATATGTAGGGTTGTATATATATACACTGATCATTAAAATTAAAAGATAATGACAGAAATAAAATGCAATTATTACTTAAAGAAAAATTATTAATAGAAATTTGTACCAAAGTATTAGTTAACATAAATTACAGTGTTTCGCAGTTGATTATTCTCAAAATATAAAAATTAAAACTAAATTAAGGAAATTGGAAAATAATGGAAAAATTCAGTCACCTCTTGTTGAATTTTTTTTAATAGGGTGTATGGTCACTTCGGATAAATGAGCATACCTTCCATCTTCATATCTTAAAATTTACCAAGGTGTTGGTCAAGACTTGTTGATTTGCAAGCCATTCTTCTAAAGTTAACTTAACACATTCTATAGGGTCAGTGGAAAAATTTGACTCGATGAAATTCAGCACCCTAACGCATACCACACATGCTCAATAGGGTTCAAATCGGATGAATAAAATGGTAAATTCATTCGAGCGATGTCTTAGGTTTGAAAATGTTCTGACCCCATATATACTGGATGTGGCTGAGCACTGTCATCCGTTAGCAAAAACTTTGGGCCAAAAGTACACCTAAACCGTCTAACTCAAGGTTCCAATACCTCGTCCACATATTTCCGAGCGGTTACAGGAGCTTCTTGAAAGGTATTGCAATGTGGCCAATTATCAAGAATCGCCCGAAGCATTAAATTGTGCTCGTGTAAAACGGGGTATTTTAGGAACAGGCGAATTCATGTTGCGTGTTCCTTCCTCTCGCCACATCAAAACTTGGCTAGAATCAGTGTTAAAACTATATCTGGACATGTCAGTAAACAATACTCGGGTCTATTCTTCATGGCTCTATTGAATACGACAACTTCAGATTAAAATGTCCCCTCTGGAAGCTGTAATGAGTATGATAGAAACAATTTCTCACATATAGTGCAAAGATATTTAGCCTTATTTAAGCTTTAGTACAGATGTAGAACGACTATGAGAAATTCCTGTTGCAGCCTGAAGGCCTAATACAAAATGTATTGCAGTAGCTTCAAGGTTTCTTCAAGCAGATAATGACCGAAAAGGACCTTCGGATGCAGTTTTGTCTCTTATTCGCTTTTAACATGCTGTTTGTTAGTTAATTCAACGTCTAAAAAATGGTAGTAAAGTCTTGAGGACCTATAATTGTGTTTGATCTTTCTCGATTCTACCAATTATTCGCCACTTTTCACCTGGACAAATAAATACTTTGAAAACGGATAACTAAAGAAAACGGATGATCTACGATGAAACTGCATTCACATTAAACAACACTTAGAGACCGGAATTTCAAGATGCGTCCATTGCCCACAACATTATCAATCACTGATTTTGCATATTTCCGTGCTAACATATGCGCAAAAATGTAATTATATGTTCAATTGTATTTAATTAAAATAATTTATTGTAGCATTGGGCTTGGTTGAAACATTCTTTTGGTAAGCATATTTTTTCTCATTATCATTTTCTTTTTAAGACCAGTATATTTAAAGACAAGGTTTTGGAAGTTATTCATGATATTACATTTGTGTTATTTGTCTGTTGCTTTTTTGACTATACAACTACAGTCGGCAGCAAAATCATTGAAGCACACATCCATACTTTTCACACACACACATATATATATATATATATATATATATATATATATATATATATATATATATATATATATATATATATATATATATATATATATTTAGTTTGAGCACTAATTTTTAACATCAACTTACTTTTTTATAAACAATATAAGACTAAGACCATGACTCGTTATGTATTTACTTAACAAAGCAGTATTAGATGCTCATCTTTTAGGTAGGAATTATTGCTAGTGCTTCAAAAATTTTGCTGCTGACTGTAATACATATCTGTTATTTTACCGTATGTATATTTGTAATCCGTCAAAACCGCTGTGATACCTTTGTGGTCGATACAATCATACATTTAAGCCGTTGCGAACCTGAGTCAATAAATAGCTAAGAAAAGTTTAAAAAAAAAAATCAGCCTTTACACTTTTCTTTAAAAACTATGCATCGTTAGATAACCAATATTTCTAAAATTTCTGTAACATATTTGTACCCGTCTTTCTTCACACTTCATTTAACTTTCTGTAATAAATAGTTATGATAAAATATAAGAAAATTACAGAAAAGTGGTGTCAGAAAAAATGTGTAATAACAATGTTACTGATTAAATTATAGCAATAGGTAGACGCAAGTTTATTAAGAAAAAAAAATCACGCTCGTGTTTGAGTAATTCAGTGACGTAACCTTATGTTATAATAGCGTTATTTACGACATTGATTGCTCTGAGTAACTTTAAAAAGATTTTAACACGTATATGTAAAATATTTTGCAAAATCCAGAAATACTTTATAGAAACGTACAAGGTGGCGTTCGATGTTATAATAGAAAAAATTGTTGACATTAAATTGTTAATCTGACATTGTGTTTTTGACGCATGATTTTTATTTGCCTTCTTACAGTATCTTTAAAAGCTGATTTCAATCTATCGTTTCAGTTCTTTTAACGCTCAATATTTAACTAATATTGAGCGTAGTAATAAATTTTCGTAGTAGTAGTATAGTTTTCTGTAATAAATTTTCAGTACACTCAACAACTTTATTTGTATATACACTGCATCTATAAATACGGAAATGAAGCGAGTTCGAAGCAACATCTTTGCATTACCGCATGTGTCCCGAAATCACTACTTTCTGACACACAGAAAGAGAAACGTACTTTTTTACTGAACATGCATTTACATATTTAAAAACGTACTGCGCATGATAAATTAAAAAATAATTTTAATAAATAACTTTGAATTTACATTTAATTATTTATTTAATTTTGGCTTTGAAATGTTTAATAATATTTTCTGCGAATAAACTATCGTATCATTGATACAACTTCATAAAATATCGAACATATGTAGGCATGACTTTGTTTATTCATTAATATATATATATATATATATATTAATATTTTCTGTGATTGAACTACAAAAATTTTCATTAAACTTCAGTAATTAGAATAAAAAATATTTTTAAAAATTAACATATCTGTGATTCAAATAATATTCAAATACACGTAAAATATATTAATAATGTATGATAGGAAAAGGAAGAGATTTCTAAATATTAATTAGCAAGGAGAAAATCTTGTTTTTTAATATATATATATTATTTAAAGAGTTTTTTGATATTTTAATGTAGATTATAATATTATATTTTAATGCATATATGTATTAAAATTTTTATAACTCTAAAAGAAATGAAATGTGAATTCCACTATTTGTATGAAAAATATATTCTTAATTGGTCTTATATTAATTTTAATTTGAAATAAAATTGCATCTAAACTATAATATAAGAATATTTCTCAATGATAAAATATAGTTATCATAAAATATTATATTTACTCAGAGAATATTTCCTTTCAAAAATTTAAAAAGTATTCTAAAACACTTTGTATCCATTTAGAAATATATAATGCACTCGTATTTATTTTTATTATACAATTTTAAGTACTCAATACATTATATTGTCAGCACTTATTCTATCAAACATTTTAACATCTAATCTAATAAAAATGTACAATTTCAAATAAAATGAGTTTGCTTATCAGAGAGTAAATTCTTCAAAATATAAAAATAAATGCATCAATTTTAATTCATCGGAATTTATTTCTTTATTTATTGTTCTTTACTTAGTTTTCCATAGAAATAAATTTATATGTATCGATCCCCCAAAATATATGGCTAGTTTGATGATCTATGATCTTAGGCCATGGAAATGAAAGAGAAAAATACCATACTAATGGAATTTCTGCGTTCTTTTTTTAATGCGTTAAAAGTTTCTCAAACTATGTTAAGTACATTTAAAATTTAATAGATTCATAAAAATATTATTTTTGTAAAGCGAGAGGAAATATAAATTTTACATTATCCTTTCAAGAACAGATAAAATTTTAAAATATTATATGAAACATATTTTCTTAATGTATCTATGTAAAATATTTTCTTATTTAGTTTATAGTATTACAAACATCAATAATTAAAATTATCCTTAATATATATAACGGTATTTTCTCGAAAATTACTGAAAAAAAAATACTGAAATTGAAAAAGAAAAAATCTGATTAAAAATATTGCAGGCCTCGCAGTGTTCTTAAAGTTTAACCGTTTTACATTTATTTTATTATATTGTCACCAGTAACGTCAATTAATAATTTTTCTTAGCTATTTTATTTACTTTTTTAAAGTTGAAGTATTATGACAGAAAGTATTGTTTTAAAAATTGGTGTCAAAATAATAAAATGAGCGTAAAAATTTAGGAACGCTACGATACATGCATATTGTTAGGAAAACTTTTATTTTCTCCTGTGTTGTAAGTGGTTAGTAAATGAGCCGACAATTTCAAGCCCATGAATAATCCCAAAACAAAAAAACTAAAATTTTAATCGATAAAATTCACGATGATTGGCTTATATAAAACGATGAGCTTTCATACTGCTTTTTTTGTTAAATTGTATTCTACAGTTTACTGCGGAACTTCTCATCGACATATGCGCAATCTTGACTTCAAATGAATTCCTTAGAGAGTAAACAGTCTCTTCATTTACAGTTTGACGAATTTAGAAAAGCATACTGTCATAATTTTTAAGGATTAATCTTGTCCTACTACTGACAAAATGTAAAATTTAAGACATGGAGGCAGTTGTGTATATAAAAGGACGGTGACTGTTTGGCAATATTTAAATATCATTCCCAGACATCGTTAAGTTTTTATAAAAGTAAATTTCTAAAGAAATCGTGTAGAAAATATTATAAATAATGCAAACATTTTTATTAAACTTTGTTCTGTCAGTCCTTCCCGAACATTAACAGGCTCTTTTTATTACATTTTGCTTGATAAACAAAAAATCTGTTAAGATATTTATATATCCCGGAGGTAAAGGACACCATATTAGAAAAATGTATTTTTTTCAGGAGGGCAACTTTTTTTTACTGTTTTGAACTTTAAATACACATTTAAATTCTATTCTTTGCAACTAAAAACAATCCCTATATATTACTTTAATACATTATTAATGCCATAATGTACAAAAGTAATAATGCAACAAATCCACATCAATGATATGATCCTAACTCGTTTCACAAAAATAAAAAAAAAGGAAAAAAAATGACATGCGGTTTCCTTTACCTCTGGAGTACAATTTTTTTTTTCTCATGAAAAACTTATAAAAATTTATAAATAGAAAATGTACGCTTATATTTATTTTCAGCGTCATTGAAAAAATTTATATATATCACGTAGGCACTGATAATGAAACTGCACACTTTTGACCAAGAATTTAAAAGGTAATTATGAACAAAGACATAAAAAAGCTGTCAAATATAATAAACATCTAAAATTAGAGTCCTGTAGCTAACATTATACACGTTCATGTGAGGCCAGAAAGTCATTATTTTGTAGAAACTTTTATATGCCCGTTTAATGATGAACGCAGCTAATTGCAAAAATTGATTGCAGAAGAATTCATTAAATTTTTGTCATGGAAAATTTATTAGTGAACGGCTTTTCAGATGGCAAAAGTTGATTAACTTCCTGCTTTTTATTAAATTGATAATAATGTGAATGCGAATTTATATACAAAATTCTACATAAAGATATGATATTAAAGCTGTATAGGATATATTAGAATAGATTAAAACTCAAGTACTACATATTTCCATAGCTAATTTGACTTTTTAGTTTTGCTATTTTTATATAATAATTTTTTATAACAAAGAATAAATTTAAATGAAAGATACTTTTTTTTTTCAAAAAATGCCTAAATATATACATTTTTTCATTCGCTCAATAGCTTATTTATAAAACGTGAGATAAAAACG
This sequence comes from Salticus scenicus, assembly GCA_963930645.1. Taxonomy (NCBI): domain Eukaryota; kingdom Metazoa; phylum Arthropoda; class Arachnida; order Araneae; family Salticidae; genus Salticus; species Salticus scenicus. Next base: position 65,569,403 of record OZ005659.1, read on the forward strand.
GGTTTTCACTAAAGAAGTTGAAGAAAATATAAACCAAAAATCCGATTTTAACCTAATATGTGGAGACACTATTTCTTTCTTGCCTAACTTTAATTTTTTCTTAGTACATGTTATATTACATATTTATTTTTTTTCTTTTAATGTGTTAAAGTGTAGATTTATTTAGTAACTAATTTTGAGAAAAAAAAATAATATAAGCTTAAATATTCTTTTCATAAATTCTTATATACTTCAAATTAATGTTAAAAAATTGGGCTTTCCAATGGGATTTTATGTTAACTTTTTCACTTATTTAAAAGCTATGTGCAACAGTATAAATCAAAATAAAAGTTTCTTTCTTAAGTTTCAGAGATAAGTGCTTAAATGGTAAAGTAATGTTAAAATCTTTGCAAGTAAGCTAATGCATAAAAAATTAATAATTGATTCGAATAGAAATATGTAAGGTAAGGTCTGCCATTAATTACAATGATTTCGGCACAAGTGCAGCAAGAATGCAGCAACGTAACCACTGCATTTATGCCTACATTTTCATGTCGGAGGAAGGACCTTATTTAAATATATCACACACAAAGTAGATGCAGCATATTTTAAAGTTTATTATATTTTCTTATCACGTTATTATTCTCAAAGCTAAATGTTAGTTTTAATTTAATAGATAAAAGTAAAATTATTGAAATTAATAATAAGCAGATGAAATATTTTTAATTTATAAAAATGGATGATTTTACGTTATATTCAAACATGTAATATTTTAAGAAATTCTATATATGAAGGAGTTTTAGCAAAATATATTTATAACCCTAAATGTAAGGCATTTGTATATATGTTACTAAAGTTTGATAGCAAAACATTTATATTTATAAAAATGAACAAATTTAAAATTTTGTAAAAGTGAGTCAACAGAAATTTTAATTTAACTCACAGTGGATATGAGATAAATAATAATAGTAATAATAATAGTATAGTTTTGATTATTGTAGCTGAAAGAACTAAGGGGGCTATTTAACTAATAGTTATGTTGAACTTTAAGTGCTTTGATGACGCAATTAATTTTAATGGGAATTTTAAGTATAAAATGCTAAAGTGATACGAAAATTTTTAATTAATTAATACAAATATTAATATTAATTAGGCACAGGATAATCAAAACAGATAGCAAGAATTTAAATAAATATAGGACTTTAAAATAAATGCTGAACTTTAATTAGAAAATGCAGTCATAATTATACATTTTCTACAATTACGTTAAAATGTACTGCATTTTTTCGTACTTGATTTCTATAAAGGCATTGGTGTGTGGAATATGGATTTTACTTTGATTTCCAGAAAGGTCAAATGGAATTCGTGTAGAAATTATAAATTGAAATTTTATTCATGGAAAATCTCGTTTACTTTATGTAGCATTAATACTGTGTATTTGCATTGAACTGCGTTACGTAAATGTTTGCTACATAACGTAAATTCAGAAATTAATGTGTTTGTAAAAATAATGAGTGTATAATATAGTTATAAATATTCTCGTTTAGTGAATATAGGATTCATTATTTTTAAATTTTCATGAACTAATTTATTTTAATTTACTTAATTTCAAGTTAAATTAAATCCAAATCTCTGGAAAATATTTGTAATTCAATAATGCGCTTTTTTTAATAATTAGGAATATTTTACAACAAAAATGAAGCCTGTTTTAATTATGAAAAAACATAATTATAATAAAACAAAGACAATTTTAGTGATATTTTTTTAATAATTATGTTTTATTAACTTTTTCATAGGCTATTAATTAGGTCCTTTTATGATCGAAAACCTCCAGAAATTATTTGTGAAATTAGAAGGAAAAATATAAATGAATTTTTCCCCCTAAAAGTTATAAGAAAAAATTTTCTCGAAAAATTCGGAATGTAACCTTGCAGATGGTTGTTAAAAATAAGTGGTAAAATGCATGTCTCTACTTTTTAGAGGTTTAAACAAAAAATATAAATAATCAATGGAAATACCAAAACATATTTATTCAATTCTATGTTTCCGTTTTATTAAAAATTTGTCTTTCTCTTTGTCTTTTATTATTGTAGAACAGAAACATCTTTTAAGCCTTCTCTGGCAATCATATAACTTACAAAAAAAAAAAAAAAAAAAAGAAAAAGAAAAGAAAAGAAATGTGGCTTATCAATCGGCGAATCATGCTTTGGTATAGGCATGCATTTTGAATTCAAAAATAAAATATGCAAAAAAAAAAAAAAAAATATTTTTCAATAATATTCCTGTTTTTTAAAATTTAATAAATTTTTATGATTTTTTTTTTTTTATTTATTAGTACGACAGGAAATTTTCTTTCAGATTGCAATTTTGGCGTTATCGTTGTTTTTTGGTTTACACCTTGAAGATAGAAAAAGAAGAAAAACGAAATAAATTGAAAAATTGGCATTTTTCAATATGCTCTTCTCAAGAGAAAGAAAAGAAAAAATATATTAGATAAATAAAAATATTTTTAAATAACCGCAAATTATATTAAACAGAAATTTAATACAGATGAAAAGAAAATTATTTTGTATTTTTTTAGTACGACAAGTTAATTTCTTTCACACAGCGATTAGTGACTATCTTATGAATATATGTTGATTGAGAATGGCTTCTGGATATTTGTTAGCTATTTCTTCTGGATATAACCAACAAATATTCAAAATCTGCCACCGGAGTAGGTCAGCCCTTTCTCGCTAAGATGCTTACTTACGCAGTTTCGATACCCATTTTAATTCATCGCCAAAACGACTACAGTAATAAATAAAAAAAACGCGAAGGGGCTTATTGATTTTACAATAATTGTTTTAAAGAATAAAGCAGGCTGGAGTCTTGAAATAGAACATAGAATAATTTCAATATTTTCTTTTAATCAAACTGCACACACTTCACATCACATTTTACGATCGACAGATATTATTAAATACAAAACATTTCTATTTACAAGCTATTATATACAGATTATGTACAGAGGGCCCAGAAATTAAAGTAAATTCGAATTATACTCGCACAGTAGCGGACATAATGATCAGAACATTCTTTCTACCTTCACCGGTAGCGGTAAACAGAGACATTCCGGTTTAACCCGCTTCAGCTGGAGAGGAGTTGAGTTGCTCTGCTGCTATTGCTGGCCTTGTGGGAGGAACTATTACAGCTGCTCTAGTTTTCCAACAGGGCTCCTATGGTGAAGCTATCCAAAGTAATTTTAAGAAATAGATATAGTAACCGATGTTAGGGAGTGAAATACTGTTACTACCTGCCTTTATATAGAAGAATAGATTAAAATAAGTCCTGCCGTAGTAAATCAAATTCTGTTTACAAAGAATATGAGCGAAATTTTCTTTTTTCTTTATTTTATTTTTTTTCTCTCCTTAAAATGTTTTTCTTAAAATAAACTATAAAGTTTTTACAATAAAACTTCTTATAAAAATAATAATAAAGTTTCAATTTCATATTGAATTTGAAAGTAAATTTATGTTTGATGCAATTTATTTTATTTTTATTTTTTTATTTTTTTATTTTTTCATTAATTTTTCTTTTCCATTTATCTGATATTTGCAAAAAAGCAAACTCAAAAATGTGTGTTTAAAATTGAAGAAGAAAATGTAAGCTCTGAATAATATTATGTGTTTAGACGAGTGGAATATTTTTATTTTTTTTCTAATTATAATGGCCTTATAATTCGAAATAAATTATTTCATAAGCAAGAGAGAGAAGAATATTCAAAATACCTACAATATATGCATGATGAATGACATAAAACCGTTAAGTAAATAACATTTTAAACTTTATAAGTTTATACAACAATTTGTTTTTTAAATAGGTTTACACAAATAAGCCATTTTATGAGTAACATGGATTTCTTTCATAAGTGATATTTTACTAGAGGCCATTAAAATGAAAAGAAAAAATTTCGATTAATGGTATTCATGCGTTCTTTTGTGACGTTTTAAAAGTTGCTGAAAATACTAGAAGTACATTTTAAATTTAATGGCATTATTAATATTTTACTTTTTGATCTTAAGAATAGAAAAGGGAATTTTCCAAGACTTTTTATTATAACTTATTATTATTTTTTTTATTTATAACATATGTTAATCAGATATTTTTTGTTGAAAGACATTTAATAATTTACATAAGTTCTAAAATTGCATTTCATTTGAAGAAATATATAGATAATACTTTGAACTGTATTAAGATTTATTTTATTAAATTTTGCTTTATTATCATAATTTAACCTTTTTTTTGCGCATGGACTACTTAAGGTTTTGTGTTTTCGACATGATGTAGCCTGAAGAACATATAAATCTGCTACACTTATTGAAAATACTATTATAGAAAATTATATGTTATTTACGACACACTGTTAAAAAATCTCATGTAATTATAGAGCTGGAAAAGTGGAGTTGTTTGAACCAAAACTTGGTTCTGAATGTAAACCACCCGTTGCTTTAACCTTTTACCATTATTGTGTAATTTCATGTTGAACCAAAAATTTATAATATGTTAAAAAAAAAAAAAAAAAAAAAAAAAGTCAATATTCGATCGAGACGGGGACCGAACTGATGATCCTCTTTTCTCAAGTCAATCACTTGGACAGTTGTGCCACGCTTACTTACTCGCTAATTCTGTTTCGTTGATTTTGATAAAATATGCCGAATTTTCTAGGATTTTATCTTGGCCCGTGGGTGAGTCGTTGCACAAAATTATTCCGAAAAGCCTTTTTCTATGTTTCCGAACACGCTCTTTAATTTAAGCTTGGATTGGTTTCAATAGGAAATTTATTGATTCATACTTCCCTTATCAGTGCATGTATTGTAGCAGCTACAAGTTTTGGTGTAACTAAAATTCAATCGCAAGAAGTAGAAAACTTAAAAAGTGAAGTTGAACCATATTATGGTATTGCTTATAACCTTACTCCATATAGTGGTTCCAGTATGAACTGAAATATTCAACAGTGTGTTTGAGTGTCATATGATTTCGTTGGAAATTTGCAGTAAAATTGTCGAACATAAACTGCCTAAAACATAAACAATAAATTAATTATTCCCCTTGAATCAGTTAAGATTGAATAATGACCTTTCATATGCAATACTAAATTCTTACATTATTGTCTTACATTTCATTTTTAGTACATTCTGACCATTCTGGAACAAGTTTATAAATATACTCTTATTAATTATTACTTTACATAGTCATTCAATAAATATGTAGAACTTCAACGAATTTAAAAGCAATATTTTAAAATAATTAACTATGATAAAAAAAAATTGTATTTGTGAAAATTTAAATCTGATTACATACAAAATTTTCAATTAGTTTCAAAGGGATTTTATATAAGTTAGCACGTTAAAAAAATAGTTAAAATATTGATTGCAAAACTACAAAATTTATTAAATAATTATTAGAATTAAAAGCTACGTATGGTTTGTTACCTAAAACCGTGAAATTATCACCTAATTTTAATTACTAATAATACACTACAGCTAATTTTTCAAACTTTTACACCTGCTTATATTCACATATTCACATATATACTTGTATATATATGTGTATATTAGGGTGTCCTTTAAATTAGGGAGAAATGTTTTTTTTTTTTTTTTCGTTGTTGTTGTTTATTTAAATACGATACGCATACTATCTATTTCTTTTTTTCTATTTGACAATAAATACTTTTTAGCAAAATATCAGCTCTCTGGGATAATCTTAACCCGGGCCTAATTGACAGGAAAATACTAATTTAGATGTCAGGATTTACCCGTCAATTCGTCACGGATTAACATCATCTTAGAGAGCTGATACTTTGCTAAAAAGTATTTACGGTCAAATAGAAGAAAAAATTGAAAAGGTGCGTTTCGAATTTAAAATAAAATAAATTAAATTAAATTAAACATAATTTATACGTCTCATTAATATATTAAAACCAATGTTACATTTAAAATGAGATAAAAAATACAAAAATTAAATACTTTAAAAATACATTTTAATTAAAAACATTAAAACACTAGACAGACGTTTCGGCTAGAACACTAACCCTCCTCAGTGTCAAACATACGAGCACAACATTTACAGAAATTCATAATACCTCATAGCAAGATTAAATATTCAGGAGAAATAGCTTTAGCCTCGTTCACAGCAGAATGTTGCATTTTAGTAAAAGCGCCCTCTAGAAAAATACGGGATTCATATATATTTACATTAGAAGCTAAAATTTTAAAGTTTTCAAAATCCGGAATATGATCACTATTGAGAGAATGGATTACGAGTTTTGATCTTAAATCTCCTGTTTTATATGAGCGTTTATGTTCCTTTAATCTAATTTCACCTGTTCTGCCAGTTTCACCCATATATGTAGAATTTTTTGTCTGTCTTGTGTTTTAATGTTTTTCATTAAAATGTATTTTTAAAATTTAAAATTTTTGTATTCTTTATCTCATTTTAAATGTTACATTGGTTTTAAATAAAATAAATTAAAAATAAGGCGTTTTTAGCAGAACTTAAAAAAAAAAAAAAAAAAAAAAAAAAAAAAAAATGTGTGTTTCATCGGAATTTGCCGAAAATTATAGAATGAATCTGAAAAAATAACCTAATGTGAAATAAATGTACCTCCACTTTGTTCTTTACAAAAAATCTGCAAAAATAACCTTAGATGTTGACACCACGTCATTTATTCGGAAAACTTTTAACTTTTTTTTTCTTCACAAAGCATTTCACAAAGTATAGCACGTGTACTATATACAAGTAAAATTTTGATTTCTTTGGCTCCATAGAAAGCGATCTAGACCCTTCTGAATAGCAAAATATTAATTATATTAATCCTGCATATATAGATACACACACACACACATATATGAGTTAAGTAAAATCTGACATTGCAATTAAATATTTCTATTGCAAAATACATATATTAATTTTTTAATAGTATTTATTAACTGAAACTTATACAGAATCTTATTGGATTATTCATTGGTAGAAATACTAAAAATATTACTAATAATAAATATTCCTAGCAAGCACAGGCAGATATTTAAAAAGTAATTATGGACAAAGGCATAAAAAAAAGAGTCCAAAAGCTTTCAAATATAATGTATATCTAAAATTAGAATGTCAAAGCTAATAAGTTGCGCGTTCATGTTATATTAATCGGTGCCAGAAAACCATTATTTCGGATAAACTTTTATGCGTCGCATTAATGATGAACGCAGCTGCGATAAATTGAATGCAAAAGATTTCATTACCTTGTTGTCATGGAAAAGTTATCAGTGAATGACTTTTCAACAGGCAAAAGTTTATTAACTTCGTGCTTTTTATAAACCGATTTATTAAAACGTGGATTATAACATTGTAACTACAAAGTGTGTGTATAAGGAACTGGAATTAAGAGACTAAAGAGTGTAATTTAATAATTCTGTTTACAATTTTTGTTTATAAGTAGTTTAAATTCGTGATTTTATACTATTTAGATAAAATATTTTATTTATCAATAGAATAATCCCTAATTAACTAAAAAAAACGAGTGTATGTTCTAAAAGAATAACTCGATCAATAAGCTAATTATTTAAAATAATCTGGTGTGTCACTCACACGACTTTCTCTTACCCTGAAATTTAATACTATAAATACAGGTTGCAGATTAAAAGGTAAGATAACGAGTACTGTTATGTAAACCTGTGTTAAACAATTCCTATTAGGCTTCTGAAGAGTTTTATATGATAATTAGTTCTGTGCCCCTCAACCCCCCGTTTCATAATTGCACCTACATTTCTATACAATTTAATTCGGTTATTAAAAAATAATTCTGTTTAAAAAAAATAATTTATTAAAATTATTATTTAAAAAAATTATCTTTTATGATAATGCAGACGATTTCCATATTAGAGAAGTAGTATAACATCAAATATCCAAAAAAAGTCCATTTTATTCTGAAAAAAAAAAAAAAAAAAAAAAAAAAAAACCTATTTTTTCGTTTTTTTTTCGTTAAAAGTAAAACAAAATCGATAACTTTGTTTTAAATTATCGCAGATCAATGGTTCAACCATTCGTTTTAAAGGTATTGGCGAGCTCTTTTGAAAGATACCCATCATGAAAATTTACTCACCTCGAGGGGGGACTTCCCCCCCAGGGGAAGGTCCCCCTCCCCCCAGGAGGGGAGGCGAGGCTCCTACATACACAAAAATTGTTTCCCCAGTTAACTATCTCTATTACAAAAAATATTTATTCGTTTCATTTGGTTTAGTGCAGTCTATAGACGTAAAACTTTACTTACCTGCAATTTCCCCCATAGACGTAATGTATTAGAATTCTCTTGATTGTCTTTGTACACGAACCATTTGCTTGATCTTAACGAAAATCTTACTGTAGCATCCCTATATGATAAACATTTAGAATACCAAGATTGAACTTTCTACCATAATTTGTTCTTGAGATATGCTCATAGCAGACAGACACACAGACACATAGACATACGCACATACACACAGACTTACACACAGACATACACACAGACATACACACAGACCATTTGCTAAAAACATGATTTTCGTATTCAGGGGACCTCAGAACATGTAAATATAACAAAAACTCGCGTTCGAAAATTTGACCCGAAAACAATACTTTCTCTACCTTATGGATAAGAGAAAGTAAAAAACTAGCATGTCGTAGACACCAAGACTTTCTTCTATACAATCTTACGTAAATTTATGCAGTGATTTTTTTTATTAAATTAACATTTATTGAAATTATTTTTCATGATTAGTGCAGACGATTTTTATCTCAGAGAAGTATAACACTAAATGCGGAAATAATGTCAATTTTCAGTTAAAATTAGAGAAAGTGCTTTTTTTTTTTTTTCGTTAAAAATGAAAAAAAAAAAAAAAAAAAAAAAAAAAAGAAAAAAAAAACTTTGTTTTTAGGATACGTGTAAAGTCTCGACAGGATAAATGAAGCAATTTTTGCAAAAGATTCAACGATTTGTATTTTACTTAACAATACAGGTGGAACTGAGATTTTTTTGTTTTTGTTTTACGCAGTTAACATGTACATTACAGCCCATGTTCAAAGCAAAAGAAATTAATTAGCTGAATGAGTTAGTTTTCTAGAGATAATTAACTTTTTATATGTCTATATGAACACTTTTTTTAACAATATGTCCATTTGGTACACTTTTCTAAAAATCTATTGAGTTTATTCCCTTAAAATTTTGTATGGTAGCAGAAAATGCACTATTTGAGAATAATAAGTAGCAATTTTAAGTTTGGTTGAAAAGAAATAATATTAATTATTTTTTTTATGAAATAGCTTTGAAAATCCTAAAAATTATGAGAACATATTTCTCATTATTTCAAAACTTTTTCCACCCAGATTTATATTGTTGGGTATTTTTATAGAAATAAATCAGTTACACAATTTTGGAAATTTTCAACTCTCTTAGATAGAATTTTAGAAAAGTGTACCGAATGGACATATTGTTAAAAAAAATTCATATAGACATATAAAAGTTAATTATTTTTAGAAAACTAATTGCTTTAGCTAATTAATTTCTTTTGCTTTAAATATGGGCTATAATGTACATTTTAACTGTGGAAAAAAAAATGAGCTCCATCTGTATTTTAAATTAAAATACAAATCTTTGAATCTTTTCAAAAAATTGCTTCATTTAACCTGTCGAGATGTTCCGTGTACCCTTAAATTATGACAGATGTAGAGTTCAAACATTCGATTTAAACGAATAGTTGAATTCTTCGAAATATAACCATACTGAAAATGTAAATCCCTATTGAGAGGGAAGGGGGGGGGGGAGCGATGCTCATACGTACACACATCATTTTTTTTCTAATTTACTACCAAAGTTATAAATATTCCATTAATTTTCGTTAATTTTACGAACATGCGTTAAAAATAATTCGCATTATTTTTATGCAATTTTGTTCGATGCTGCCCTGATATAAATTCAGAAAAAAAGTTATGTTACAATGCCATGTGTTGAGCGATTGAACTCCAAAAGTAATCTGAACCTGATTAGGTCAACGTCCAACTTAAAACCATCTTGGTTAAATTTCGTTTATTGGTTAGTAAGATACAGTGCCAACAAAATTTGTGATACACACAGACGCACAAATATTTTGTAAAAACAGTGAAATCGTGTTCAGGAAATTTCAAAACATGCAAATGCATCAAAAGCCGATGTTAAAAAAATTTCACTAATCTAATACATTATTTTTATATGCATAGAAGAAAGTAAAAAGTACTGAAAAATTGTCATTGAATGATGAAGGAAAAAAATTGTAGGAATATAGAAAAATTGAAATAGAAAAAATTGTAGAATCTGATTATACTTTAAAATGATAAAAGACGTCATTTTATCAAGCTGTAAACAGTACGCAGTAATGCATCTCAATAAACTAGTTACTGTAGTAAAATGTACGGAAAACATGACATTAAATTACTTAGAATCTTTAGACCTTTGCAAGTAAACAGTATGATAGATCATAAAAAAAGAAAAAGAGTTATTGTTTTGTTTCGAAGTAATTATACAAATATTAATGCTATAAATAACGCAACATTTAATTTACGCTCAAAACAGCCAACGCGATTCCTCCTCAAAGAACTAAATGTTGGGTGAAAGTTGGTTTTAAAACTCGTGTTAAACAATGTAGAAAAAGAATTTCATGAAAAAAAATCAATACACACACACACACACACGTGTGTGTGTGTGTGTGTGTAAGAAACTTTCAAAAAGAATATTTATGTATAAGATGTAAAATTAAAATGGAAGTTTAAAGGTTAGAAAAACCAACAGGGAAATTACAAACCAATGCACGAAATTGCTGCGAAAGGATATGCAAAACATTAATATCGGAATACTTTAACGAATGAAATGAAATATACCCCAAAAAACACAGAGGTCTTCATCACGGAAGCCCTTCCGTGTAGGGGTAAAAGAGAAGTTTCTGAAAGGATAGTAGCAATTAGCTAATAACTATCCTTAGCCCCCAACTTCTCACTAATAGAAAACCACCTTTAACTCAATAGAAATCTGACAAATCAGAAATAGAACAAACCGAAAGGGGAAAATAATGAAACATTCGGTTAAAAGTTAAAACGTGTAACAGTTAATTTGCAAGGTTTTTAAGAGTTATTTTTAAATCATTATCATAATTGCATAACATGCGAATTCTTTTAAACTGTGCGAACATATGTATATATATACATACATATACATGGTCTGTCCCAAAAGTAATGCGCCCATTCTTATTTTAAGAAATTTATTGAACCAATTCGTACACTTACTCAATATTCTTCGAAATACATCTCTCCTGCTTCAACAAACTTGTTCCGACGCGATTTCCACGCTTTATATGCATCCTGGCTGTCCGTCACAGAGATGTCCTTTAGTAACCTCGTCGTAGCCACCTTGATGTTCTCCAGGGTCCCCAAATTCTGTCCTTTGAGGATTTTTTTTTATCTTTGGTAATGAAGATAAGTCGGACGGGGACAAATCAGGACTATAAGGCGGCTGGAGGAGCACTGAGACGCTGGGACCATTGTCATAGTGCAGCTTCCAGGAATTTTTGATCTCGCGCCTGACGTGGTTGACCCTTTGCTTTAGCCTTTTCAGTACTTCAACGTAAAATTTGGCGTTGACTGGTTGGCCAGGTGAACAAATTCAAAATGGACCACTCCCTTGGATTCGAAAAAAAGAAAAAAAAAAAAAAAAACAATGAGCATCGCTTTGCCCTGCGATTTGCTCATTCTTGCCTTTTTTGGGCGTGGTGACGACGTCGTATGCCACTCTGCGCACTGTCATTTTGTTTCTGGGTCGTACAAGAAGGTAAAAGATTCGTCATCACTTACCACATTGTCCAAAACAGTCGGATCGTCCTCACAACACTGCAACAATTCTGCTCGAGAGTTTGTTCCATCTTGATTTCGACCGAGCACTCACACAAGGGTTCACTGAAACAGGCACTGACACTCTGCAGGAGCTCGGAGCCGACTGGCGCTGGCGGCGCTGTGTTCCCAAGACTCCACCCAACCTTCCGTGCAAGCGGCAACCCTGTGCGACAGATAGTTGCGGCAGAACAAAATGAGGCGCATTACTTTTGGGACAGACCATGTATATATATATATGTATATATATATATATATATATATATATATATATATATATAATATTTCAGATTGCAGTAGTTATTCACGAGAATTCAACAGACTGAAAATAGTAGGCATGAATACAGAATGACCTCAGCAGCGCACAATCTAGAGTTATGCCTTTATTTCTGTACCTGGTTTAGTGTGTTTAACTATTTTAAATTTCGCCTCAAGCACATATAAAGTTAATTAATAGTTTCATTCATGTTCATATAAATGAGTAGCTTTTAAAATTTAATAGATTTTGAATATTTTATTAATTTATAATTTATTCTGTCCTACAATATTTAAGATTATAAAAAAAAAAAAAATATCACAAATTATTATAATTTTTTTAAAAATATAAACCTTATATTCATAAAATAACTATTCATTTTATAATATAATATACCACTTTAAGCATATTGTCAGGTAACGTTATTTTTTTTTTTAACACAAACAAATTGTTCTAACAAAACTATTAATTATTCATTTTGCTAACAAAATTTTCGAGATAAAATAACATAAAGAGGGGTTTTACTTTGATGTTTTTCGGATAATTTTATTTACGAAATTTTATAATGTACTTCTAATATTTACATTGTCAAATGACTGCTTTGATGAGCGCTATTAATTTTAATGTATATTTCTAAACATACAATGCTATTTTGAAACGGAAAATTTTACTTAGTTAAAGAATATATTAATAATCATTAGAAAAGGAATCAAAGTAACTGAAATTAATATTGAACATTAAAACAAACACTTAACACTAAATGGAAGTAGCAGGCTTAAGTATGCTTCATTTTGATTCATTTTCTTAAAATGCATGAAAATTTATTGAAGTTTTCTTATTTAATTTTTGCAGGCTATCATATTTAGAATAGGAGATTGTCTTTGATCTTCAGAAATATCAAACAGGACTCAGGCAGAAAAGGCGAATTGAAATTTTAGTGATGAGAATTTTCGTTTACGTTTAAGTATCACAAATGCTATTGATCGGTGCTGTGCAATTTCTAATATTTTATTGCATTAAATACTGAATAAATAACTGTGCGGAAATGAAACTTTCAGTTATGGAAATGTTTGTTTGTAAATTTAACGCTATAATGTTTTTAACTTTTCAGGAAATATAAAATAGTGGATCTATAGATCAGAAAAGTCAACATCATTTTCACGTTATTCTTTACTAAACATATCACTTTATTTATTTTATATTATTAATAGATTATATAAATATACACACATACACATATATATATAGCGAGCCCATAGATTAACTGACAGAGTTTATAGTGTTTTGTAGTTCGATGCAATTGCAAGAATGCACCAAAGATTGTAGGAAAATTAAACAATACATACACAAAGGCTTCCACACACAAAAAAAAAAAAATAATAATAATAAATAAACAATAATTAAATGAAAAAAAAAAAAAAAAATCCGAAATTTACCGTTACAGAAATATGTGTCGCTGTTTCTCTAAACAATGTTTTTTCCCATTCATAATTTAAAATTGATGATTGCTTACTTTTCTTATGATTTGCTTTTGTCTTAATTATTATTTTGAAATTTGAAGCACCAAGCAAATTTGTCTGAAAGAGAAACTTTACTTAAATAAACAGCGTCAAATTTTCAGCTATTGTTAAATTTAGAAATTTATTTATTTATAATTTTCATCATTATATTTCTTTCAGTATCTTTTGTCATCCGTCTTGTTTAATCTCTCTACACAGTTCGGGGCTGTTGTTGCTATAAGATCTCATTACAGGACATAATAATCACTGTCAGTTTAATTATGACCACCCTGTATATGTATATATATATATATACAGTGCGTGTCGAAATGATAGGTCCACCAGTAAAAACGAAAGTTATGTTGGTAAAAAAAGTTTCATTGTGTACAAAGTACTATTTTATAAACTACATTACTTTATTCAATGTAAAATAATACATGAATATTATAAAAATAATAGGAATAATAAGGAAAACAAAAATTACATGAAAAAGCTGTTTCAAAAAGATAGGTCCACTGAACCAAGCATCAAATTAATGTTGAATTAATAAGAAATTTTTCCACCTTGTTTTAGAATAAGCTCATAAATCCTATTCGGCATGGTTTCTACAAGTTTTTTCTAACACTTTTTCTCGATTTTTGACCATTCGGAGGAAATAGCCTTTTTCCAGTCTGCAGTACTGTTGTACTGCCTTCCGCCTGCATACACCGCTCTTGCGAGTATACCCCACATGTTTTCTACCGGATTCAGGTCGGGGTTGCAAGGTGGCCAATCGATAACATGTACAACATTATCCAGAAACCATTCGAAAGTGCACTTTGCAGTGTGCACAGGAGCATTGTCCTGTTGGAACATGAAGAATGGGCCCCCAATGTGCTCTGCTTGTGGAAGAAAATTATGTTCAAGCAGCTGTTGATAGCCTGCAACATTCAAACGATTGTCTACAAATGCTATATCAGTTTTTCCTGCACCTCCGAATCCGGCCCATGCCATACCGGAACTACCACCAGCTTGCCTCTTCGAGAATATCTGTCTATCGTTACGCAGATCGTGCCAGTAGTACTGCCAACTATCTGGATCATCCAGGTTGAATTTCTTTTCATCACTGAATATCACACGATGCCAATCTTGTTTCCATGACATCACTTCATGTGCGAATTTCAATCTCTTTTCTTTGTGCTTTTTAGTCAATTTCGGAGCCGCTTTCCTCTTCACGTAAACTATATTGCCGAACTTCTTTACCACTCTATGGACTGTAGATTTTGATATTGGAGTGTTTTTTTGTCTGGCCACAGTGGCTAAGTTCAAATTTCCAGATTTTAAATCTCTTACGATAATCCTTCTTTGTCGGGGTGTCACTTTTGATGGGCGGCCAGATGATTTTTTACTGCCATAAGCATTTATGAGTGGCAAATAATTGTTTACAACATTATGTGATCTGTTTAAAAGTTTATCTATTTTCTCTATTCGATTTTCCACTCGTTTTAAATGCATCCATTTTCCACTGCTCAACCAGCAAAAGACTGCAACGACGACCCATTTCTTTCGATTACAACGTGATGTTCAAATCTGTTTAAATACCTCCACAGCAGCCAGCATAATCCCACAGTAAGACTAAGCAACGATATTTATGCAAATTTTTTGAAAATAAACGTGATTGGTGCAAAATTTCTGAAGGCGGACCTATCTTTTCGAAACGGTCTGAAAATGAAAATTTGCATAAAATAAAAAGGAATTACTTATTTTTAAGAAATTTCTTCATAAATAGTTATAACAATTGCTGATTAATTATCTCTACCAAAAAAGTGATTTTTATTCTCAATTAAGAGTCGAAATTTCGAAAAATGCGGGTGGACCTATCATTTCGATACGCACTGTATATATATATATAAATATGTGTACTAGAAAAACCTTATCAAACATTGCTCACAATGAAACCATATATCACATGAAAAACTGGAAAGAACATGAATTAAAACTTTCTGAAAAAACATTAGGAAATTAAAACTTTAAAATGCTAAAAGTAGTATGTTGGAAAATCAATGCAAGAAAAGCAATTCAAACGAAAATGATTTTTTTAAACAGTAATACAAGACTGGTACGTTAATTGCAGCATGATAATTCATATATTAGCAAGCTTCATCAAATAAGGAATTACCAAATAAGAGCACGTGAAATATAACAGAGTATGCAGGATTTTGCATATAAAAATATGAATAAGAAAAATCCAAAGGATTTGCGCGATAGCATCCTAATAAGAATGAAAATATTATGAAAACTTTTCAAACATTGCACTTATATCTATATCTATATATAAAAAATCGTTCTTCCTGACTGAGTGAGTGGGGGAGGGGGTGATTCATCATCGCCCAGACCAAACCCCTGGACCTAGAAGCATGAAATTTTGTGACAATGTTTTTTCTATGACGTAGGCATCCACTAAAAAGCGATTTTACAAAATTCGCCCCCCAAGGGGAGAGGGGGGGGGGGAGCAAAAAGTGATTTCACAAAATCCTTTGTAGCTCAAACAAAAAAAAAACAGATACCCGTAAATCTTTTGCTTTCAAATATAGATAATACAAATGTCTTAAAACCAATTTCTGGTATTTTCAAAATTCGGTCCCCAAGGGGGGCAGGGGAGCAAAACGTGATTTCGCATAAACCTATATATCTCAAACAAAAAAATAGATATACGTGAAATTTTTGCTCTAAAATATAGCTAATGCAAATATCTAAAAACCAAATTCTGGAATTTTAGAAATTCAGCCCCCAGGGGGGGGGGCTATGGGGCAAAAACAAATAGAAATACAGTTAGGGCGTTCAAAATTGATACAGATAGGTTTTAGAGGCCTACAAATCGATTGCGGATATTTTCGAATTTGTAAAATTATTAGGAGGGACAGGAAGGGGGAGGGGAGAGGGGGGGGGAACAAATAAAAATAGAGTTAGATCGTTCAAAATTGGTATATAGAGGTTTTCGATACTTACAAATCGATTGCGGATATTTTCGAATTTGTAAAATTATTAGGTGGGGCGGTAAGGGGGGGCTATGGGCAAAAACAAATAAAAATAAAGTTAGGCCGTTCAAAATTGGTACAGATACGTTTTAGAGGCCTACAAGTCGAATGGGGATATTTTCAAATGCGTAAAAATATTAGGAGGGCCGGGAAGGGGGGGCAGAGGGGCAAAAAAAATGGAGTTAGATCATTCAAAATTGGTACATAGAGGTTTTCGATACCTATAAATTGATTGCGGATATTTTCGAATTTTTAAAATTATTGGGAGTGGCGGGAAGGGGGGGGGAGTGGAGGGGCAACAAAATAAAAATAGATATAGATCGTTCAAAACTGGTGCATAGAGGTTATTGATACTTACAAATCGATTACCGATATTTTCGAATTTGTAAAATTATTAGGATAGACGGGAGGGGGAAGAAGGGGGAAAATAATAGAAATAATAGTTAGAGCATTTTGGGAATTTTTTCCGAAGGCAGTGAGAACCCGGTGCGACATTCTTCCTAATCAGATTTTGTTTCTCTTTTTATTTCACGTGATAAAAATTAATGCAATTTTGAGAATTCAGTAATTATAGTGATTCATTTAAAAATAGGGACCAGCGAAGCGGGCGTTGCCTGCTAGTGTATATATATATATATATATAATGCAAGTAAACAGATGACCAAATGCCAGAATAATTCACGAGTACGAAAAATATAGTTATATCTATTAATTATATTATTAAAGATGTAAAATAAATCATAATACACACTCGATTATTATAAATAAAGTTTTTCTTTTTTCTACATAAGGGGCAAGGATCTCAACAAGAGACAAGGGGATCTCTACAATGATATACTTATAAATAAGTTATAACATTGATAAGAACTGAAGAATCTTTTCATTTAAAATTGTTATTTGGCCCGCCAGTAGACATTAATTGTAATATGAAAAAAAAATATCTAAAACATTTTTTTTTTTTTACTCTTCAGAATGAACAAATGGATATTATCAATGTTAATAGGATACGAAAACAATTTAATTTTCACGAAACAAATTAATTTAAGCTCACCAAAACTCAAACTCACATCAATTAAAAAGTCTTTTTTGAATTAATTTATGATTATCAGTATTATTATTAATATTCAAAATTGCACTTTCTATTGTCTTTTGCATTTGAACATATCAGAAATACAAAGAAAAATATAAGTAATTAAAAATAAATTTATTTTATTCTTCTTAAATTATCTGATTAAAATCTAAAGATTTATTTCCGGTTTTTGACTGATTACAGTAGTTTATCGCTGAACCATCTCTCATATCGTAGTTCACTTAGGTAAAATTACGAAATATTATAAAAACAAGAAATATAAAAAGAATTTTTTTAAGTCAATTCCTACTCATAAACACTATCGAAAAAGATTTTTTTTAATACTTTTGAATTAGGAAATAAAAAGCGCGCGTTAAAAATGAAATAAAAATAATTATAAAAAAAAAAAAAAAAAACTTGTTATATACTATGTTTTAAATTTTCTGATGAATCATAGAGCTCATATCAATGTGCATAAAATTTTTAAGGTGATAATGAGGTCAATTTTTGCGAGATGCATAATTTATTTTTTTATAATTTCTTAACGTTCACGTTTAATTAAATATATTTCTTTTTATGTCGAAAGAAAATGAACTCTTTTTTTTTTTTTTTTTTTTTTTTTTGCAACTATTAAATTATAGCTAATATTTTAATGGCTATTTTAACGCTATTAGGATGCCATTATTTTCATATTTTAATTAGTTATAAGAAAACTAATAAAAAATTCGAAAATCGTACTTCGTCGTATTGTGTTGTCACCGTGTTCTGAGCAATGCTGAAAGTTTCAAATTTCTAGCTAGACGGGAAGTTAGTTAAAAATCGATTGCAAGATTTGTACAAGATATATACAGGGAGAGTGTGAACTAATAGTAGGCATTGAAAAAGTACCTCCAACGTAACACAAGACGATAGAAGTATTGTCTCTCATTAGATTATCTATGGAACGTGCTAGGTACATGAAGGCAAGTCTAAGGCAACAAAATGTTTAATGCTGCAGCTCGTAGATATGGAAGCCTTATGACTGACACTTCTGCTTCCTTTAGTGTTTTATTAAGAAAATTCAATTATATTTTTAATTTAATCTTATGCATATCTCAACACTAATGTAACATACTTCAAATATAAATTCAGCATTTACAATGCAAATATACGACTTATCATAACAATATGTGAAACCCTGTTTACTAATTACACACGTCTGCAAAAATAATGTTGCCAAAAATCAATTTGATAATTTTAGCTGATACATATATTTTTTAATGTGCTGAAAACAAAAATTGAAGCCAGTCTTTCTCTATCAAGCATACATTTTTGTCTACACCGCATGTCTACTGACACAAATTATTTATTTTTGGTAGTTTCTAGTATGTTTCTATGATTAATTATGACAAATAATTGAAACATACTTAAAAATGACCACATATAGTTATATTGGTTCAAGAATTTCGGAAGAAAATGTATCAAAAGATGCCCTGTATTGAGAAAAACCTATACATGATAGATAAAATCTGACTTCAGTTTTCCTGTTTCAACACACACACACAAAATAAATAAATAAATAAATAAATAAGGTTTTCTGGACTTATCAAGTTAAAATTTCAGATACACACCTGTGTTATTTATTGTATACATAACAAAACACCATTTTGTGTGGAAACGACGTTTTTAAAAATATCAGCAATGAATGTTAAATTCGTTTCTTTAATTCAGTATAATGATGGTCTAATGCATGAAAATAAACGCTGTCTCTAGACCAAAGTGTATTGAAATGCTTCAGTAGATTACAGTTAAATATATATATATATATACATCTTAAACTTTTGTACCAAATTTTCAATTAATTGGATATTACATAAATTAACAAGATTCTTTTACGGAGGACTGTAAAGTAATTACTATGTCTAAGGCTAGTATTTTGTACAGAAAGCAAATTCTTAAGAATTTTAATAACGTATTCGTATTTTTTTTTTTTTTTTTTTTTTTTTGTTGTTGTTGAATTTTATAAACCAATGAATGAAATTGAACAAAAATTTGCATTTTTTGCGTTTCTAGACTGCAATTTCTCCTACTCAGGAGAAGTCTATATCTGGTAATGTCAGATTAATATTGAAAAAAAACTATCTACTTTTATTTGGATTCATTTCGGACGACAGGTAGCATTGTTAATATGAAATATTTCTTTTTTTCAGGACATCTATATATGAGATTCAGTTATATTCAAATGTACTAAATTTTGTATGTGAGATAGATAAACATAAATATTATGCTTCTTCAAATGGGTCTATATTTAAAATTACAGGCTCCGCTACGGTAATTCCCTTTCTTCAATTTGGATGGCTATATTTGATTATGTAGGTCAAATTTGCACCAAAATACATGTTTAAAATCCTTATTGTGAAAAGCATATGAGGATTAAATTTGTATATTTATAAACCGGTAGTTGGTGCTGTTATATTAAATGATTCTATAAGAAAGTTTCGTGATGGTCGTGGTAAATTAATTTTGAGAAATTAAATTTTTTTCATAAACTTGATTTTTTTTTTTTTTTTTTTTTTTTTTTTTAACGAAGCTTAGAAAAAGCCTAAACATATTTAATACGGAGACCCATACACTCGGAAAAATAAAATATCAAAACCTTAAAGTAGTGTTTGAAATCATAAAAAATGAATACTAGCATACAATCACTGTACAAAAACTTTTTTAAGGTTATTATTCATGTAAATACATGAAATTTTACCATTCATTCGTATATGATTGTTATATCTTGTTATGTAGAAAACACCGAAGGTTTCTCTCGTAATTCATTAACATTCTTGTCACGAATACGTAAAATTATAATTGTATAATTATTCTTAAAAATAATGGACTTTATCCGTGTTACGTCATAAAACCCTTCACATGTGACCACTGCACGGAAAACTGCATTATTATAATGTTTTTATTTGTAATGTATTGTAAAATTCACAAGAAAACGGAGAGTGAGATATCACATAATGGATATAATTTATCCCCGAACGCAAAAAGCAGATATTGTTTATTGTATTAATTTTAAATGCCGTTGCATTATAAAATTTCTAAAAAAAAAACTGTTAAATAATGCAAAGTAAAAAGATAACTAGATGGTTTTTGATAATTTTATATGTTTTTAAAGTGTAAAATACCTTTCCTATGTATCACGAAACTGCAACATGAACGTTACATTATCGTCCACGTGAGCTCGCTTAAACATTGCTGGAAGCCCACCAATTCATAATTATTTTAATAACTAAAAAATACATAATTATTCGGCATATTTTAATGAGATTTTCAAAAATGTTTTTGAACAAGATTTTGATTTTTTTTTTTTTTTTTTTTTTTTTAATCAGTTTAAATTATTTTCAATAAAGCGCGTTACCAACGTACAGTAAGAACCAACGTACCGATCAGAGTAAAAAAAAAATGAATGATGATGTCATCCCACTGTCGATCATACAAAATATCACTGAATTTGTAGTCTCCACCAACGGCTGAATGGATCTACGCTCAAAATTAGTAGTCTAGAAGTACCGGGCTCGATTCTAAGTTGTGCTCGTCGAGCTAGCTGATTGGAATATTCCATGTTCTTGTTACGAAACTCGCGTAAATACGAGGTAGGATCCCTTAGAAAGACGCCAACTCATGGCACAACAACTCTGGCCTATGGCTTTCGTATAGACCATTGGCCTTAATCCCAAAACAAAACATATAATTTGTTGTCTGCTAATAAATATATGTCTATAAAAAAAAATAATAAATAATAATAATTCTCAAGGAAGTTTTGGTTTTCTGAGGTAGAGCAATCTACATTCGGCTATTTAATCTTTAGTAAAAATAAATAAGTAAATGATAATGTTTTACAGTACAATGGGTATGCAATACGCATTAATTTTGTTTGTTTAATAATCTTATAAAATATCATTTAATATTAAGGAAATAATGATCTAATGAAATAAATTTAGAAGAAAATATATGCAATTATACGATACTTAGAAACGCAGAAATTCCTTTAGAATTTACTCATTTATTAGTTTTCGAATTATTATAACCAATAATACTATCTTCACAGAGAAACACCATGACCAATAATCTTCAATAATAAGCTACTTCGAAAATGTATCTCTCCATAATTTTAAATTTATATATTGAACTTTTGCAAGTTAAACGAAAACAACTTTGAAAGTTATAAATATCAAATTATAATTAACTTCGCTAAAATTTCATTCTCAGCACCTCAATACGAAATATTCCAAAGCTAATAATCTTCTAAGACAATAAATGACTATGTGGTTACCTAGAAAATTTTATATTAAGCTGTTGAAATTTCTCGTTAATTCTTAAGTATGTTTGAATAAAATATTTTCTCTGGAAAAATTTAATAAGAAAGAGAACAAGTCTGTTACTTCTAAGTATACAAAGAGATTGTCTTTATATAATGAAAAGTAATGTATTTAATTACATTTTCGCTACGCAGTTAAAGAAATAGATTGAATAAAGTAATTCAAAACTCCATTAATATTGGACACAAAATATAAAGATAAAATATGAAATTTGAAAAGCTTTAATAATAATTATTATTATTATTTATATGAATAATTAAAAATTAGTTTTAAAAAAATGTGTGATGTTAATAAAAGACATATAGGTTATTATGTCAAATTTCATAATAAAAATGTATTTTTGTTTAACTCAAATACAAATTAACTGTGTTTTTATTTCATAACATATTTTATTACTTTTTTTTTATGTTTATTTTAATATTATATACTTTTTTTTTTTTTTTTTTTTTTTTTACAGTGACAATGTCAAGATTCTGATATTTGTTATAAAATGTTGGTTGCATATTTTATTACCTGTTTAATGTTATCAATATTTTTTATTGTTTAAAAAAATATATTTATATGTTGAAAAGAAAGTAAGTCTTTAGTTGTTTTTTAATTGTATGCAGTTCGCAAAAAATATTGATAGTTGGCCTTTATTTTTGTAATCGTGCGTCAAAAGAAAAACAAAATAGCTCATTTTCAAATATAATTTTGATAAAGTACAAAACCTTACCTCGTCTTGAAAAGAATCAGCAAAAAAGAAAAAAAAAAAAAAAGAAATAGAAAACTTAAATTTTTATAAGTTTCTTATTTTCTATAGTTATACATTGTAAAAAAAAAAAAAAAAAAAAAAAAAAAAAAAAAATTATATAAAAAAACTATTATGAACAAAGAATTATTCAAAAACAAAGAATCATTCTTCATCGTTTAATATAATTCAAGTAATTTAATTTCAAAATTTGCGACTTTTCTAAATGTTTTTTAGTGTCCAATAAAATATCGTTTAAAATAAAATGTAAAATAAATCAAGATTGTTACATTTCTGGGGAAAAAATGTTAAGACTATTAACAAAAAAAACTGCATTATTCTCATAAATACATATTTAATTGTTTATAAATTTATACACAATGCAACAAAAAGGATAATTTTAATTATTATCTGTAAAAATATTAGAAACATTAAACTATTTTGTATTTAGAAATTTATATTTTTCTGTTGTGCATGTAGAAAGCTGGAAATAATATTAAGGCCACATAAGGTATTGTGTAACAAACTGCTAATATTGGAAAAACGTCCTTTTCATTGCAATTAATTTAATCATTCTCGAGGTCATCAGATCTTCATGGCCACTCAAGATTTTCGACAAGTTTACATAGGCTCCAAGCTTTTGTGGAGCCTGAATTTCTGAAGTATGTTTTGTCAGTCTGAATTATGTATTTGCCAGGTATTGTGACAGATGTCTAAATACTCTATAACAAAAAAAAAAGCGATGCACCAAGAAGGATTTGTCTGATTGCAATGAAAATTGGTAGATGTGATGTTGATGTAGAGAAAAACAAATTATTACAGTTTCAGACAATTTGATTCATTTAATGATGAGAAAGAGCTTCACAAAGTGAACCAGTTAGTAATGTGTTGGTCCCCCTCTGGCTTTTACGTAAGCAGATATTCGGCTTGGCATTGGTTGATAGAGTTGGCAGATGTTCTCCTGTGAGAGTTCGTGCCAAATCCTGCCCGATTGGTGCGTTAGATTGGCAAAATCGAGAGCTGATTGTAGGGCTTTCATAATGCTCCGAACGTCTTCAATGGGGGAGAGATCTGGCGACTTTGCTGGCGTAGGTTATGTTGGACAAGCAAGAAAACAAGCAGTAGAAAGTACCTCCGGGCGCGGACTGGCATTATGATGCTTAAATATACGATCAAGATTGCGTGATATAAAGGGCAACACAGCGGGGCGCAGAATTTCGTGGACGTGTCGCTGTGCTGTAAATGTGCCACGTATGACAACCAAAGGGGTCCTGCTATGAAATGAAATGGCACCCCAGAACATTACTCTGGGTTGTTTAGCCGTATGACTGTCGACAGGGAGATTGGGATCCCCCCTTTTCTGGGGCGTCTCCAAGACGAGTCTTCGCTGATCATCGGGGCTCAAATTAGAGCGAGACTTATCACTGCAGACATTTCTACTCCATTCAGTGTCATTCCAGTTTGAACTTGCCCGACATTATTGCAAACGGGCTTCTCGGTGTACAGGTTTTAGTAGTAGTCGGTGCATAGGGCTCCGTGAGTTCAACCTCCTTTCTGTGAATCGTCTATTAATGGTCTTTGAAGTCATTGAAGCACAATTGCACGTAGAATCAATGATAATGATGAATCTGGGGCTTTGTGTACCGCTCTGACGATTGATCGGGTCTCACGTTCTGTCCTCTATTTAGGCCGACCGTTTCTTTTTTGACGCTCTCTTTGGCTATGATTCAACCATTCCTTCCAACATCATCTAGTAGTGGCATCGCTCCTGTCCAAATTTTAAACAATTCGCTGATTAGAACAAAAGGTTTCTTTGAGCCTAACTAGTCCCCTCTCTTAAATGCTGACATCTGCGCATATTGTTCGCGCACCTGTATGTGACGCATAGTTACTATCTGATTAGATGGAATAAAATTCTCAAAGAATCAATGACCTGGAATAGAAATCTCTCCTTTTTAATATTTTGGCAGTTGCGCAGTTAGGATACGCTGAAGCGTCTCATGTTTATTCAATGGCATCCAAACTTTAAAATTTTGCATTTTCCAACGAAAACTGTATGCATGTCAATTTGTGTCCGATTTGCATTACTCCTTCTTTGTGGGGCAATTTTTTTTTTTTTTTTTTTTTTTTTTTTTATAGAGGGTAATTAAATTTTCTGTAAGAGACATAGTATCTTTCCTCATTCAACATCTTTTCAGATATGCATTTTTTTTTTTCATTAGCTGTGAAACCGCCTCATATCACCTCAGGTGTACCACCAAACCAATTTTTTGAGAAAAAGATGGTTTGTTTCGGAGATCAGAACAGTAGTGTCGAAAACAATTTGGCCGTACTACACTGAGAGAAATAATATACCCATCTAAAACATGTATGTAGATATTTTCTAAATTCTTCAACTAGAAATATAGACTTACGAGCTATGCGTATAAGATAAACGCAGAACTTGGATTGATGCAATGATCCAGAGTTTCTAGTCTATTTTTTTCAAGATAGAGAAAAAATATTATGAATATTACGAAACCTTTGTACTGCGAGAAATAATTGCTTGAATTTATAGAATTGGGTTAAAGGCCACTAAAACTCGCCTCTTGATTTCGGATTTATTTGCAGACATTTTAAAATAAGTCTGACTCTGCGATAATATAGAAAAACAAATTAGAATTCTAATAGGGATTTTAAAACTCGACAGTATATTTAACTAGAATTTATAAGGATTACATGGAAATATTTTTATTACAGACAATATTTTGTTTCTAGATGTCAGTCACAGAATTTTTTTTCGGTGTAGTTTAAACTATTTTCATCAAATAAAAAAAAAAAAAAAAAAAAAAAAAAAAATGCTGTTTTTCACACAAAGCATGGCGACACAAAATTTCATAAAAATCTTTAAATCCATTCCTGAACAACACAATTCCTGCTATATGGAGCTATAGGTAAATAAAGGTTTAACATCGAACAGGAATTTTCATGAAGATAAGGATAATAATCGATTTAGCATCCTAAAAGCAATTAATCTCAAACTTTTATCAAAATCTTTATATCTATTTCCGAGTAAACCCTATATCTCTATATATTGCAAGTGACAAATAAAGGTTTAACAGCCACTGCGAATTTTCCTGAACATGAGGATAAGCGCAATCGATTTTCCACCCAAAAAAATGCCAATTATATATACACAAGGTGTCCCATAAGTCTGCGGACATTTTAAAAATCCATAACTATTGAAGGAATTAATGAAATTGAACGGGGTTTGCGAAAAAAATCAATCTCGTGAAGATGATTTTTTTTTCTTTTTTTGAAAAGAAAAAATAATAGTAATGCTTTTTGTCTATAGAGGGCTCTGTGCGTGACCATGGTCAGTTTGTCATGCAAATGTTTAGGCATATAAATACTATTCCATGTGTCCGTTATCACCACAAATTACAGTTTGCAAACGAGTCACAGCACTGCTAACTTCAGGTTCAGTCGGCGGTTCTTACCTGAGGGAAAACATCTGTACCAATAACGCCTTATCCACCAAGTAATCACCGCAATTAGAACTCATGTATGTACAAGTAGGAGGCAAAATAAGAAATAATCTGTCCTAATCGCAAAATTGAGCAATTTATAGGACTTTCATTTGCATATTTCTCTTTCACATCTGTGCAAAAAAATTAATTTTTTGCCTAACTATCATCGACAAAAATTTAACTGTATTTTTTTATTACCAACCCCCCCCCCCAAAAAAAAAAAAAAAAAAAAAAAATCCCCCTTTACGAGAATTTTTTTTTTTTTTTTTTTTTTTTTCGTAAACCGCGTTCAATTCTATCAATTCCTTCAAAATTATGAATTTTTAAAATGTCTAAGACTTATGGGACACCCTGTATATATATATATATATATATATATACAGGATGATCAGTTTAAAAGAGTCCCCGTGGTTTTTTTTTATAACCCTTAAATCTGACGGATGTGGCAACTATTCTAACATTGAAGTATGATTGTTTGAACCTTGTTTAAGTTAGTGAGACAATTTCTAACACTGTTGGACTGTAACAACTTTATTTGTGAGGTAAAACATAAATTGAGACGCACAATTTTTTTTAATCCTGTAATATTTTATTTTTCAAAAACATAATTTAATTCAATTTTTTTATGTTATCATTCCTCACATAAAATGTTGAAAATGTTCGCCACCATTTTGAATAGAAACATGAACATGTCGAACCAGCTTTTTCACACACTTCGCAATATTGTTGGTGATATTGACGAGATTTCTTCAGTTGTGATCTGTTTTAATTCAGTGATGTTTGTAGGACTTCTCTGGAAAACCCTATGAAATTATAATGTAAAAATGATAATGATAATGGAAATGTAATGTAGGAATAATAATGTAAACAAAATTAATTAAATTTTGTTAATTAATTAAATTAACTTTATTAAATTTTGTTTTTCATAAATAAAATTATTACAGGATTTAAAAGATTGTGCGTCTCCATTTCTGTTTTACCTCACAAATAAAATTGTAACAGTCCAACAGTGTTGGAAATTATCTCCCACACATAAACGGGGTTCAGACAATTATAGTTCAGTGTTAGAATAGTTACCACATCCGACATATTTATGAGAAATAAGAAAAACCAGCGGATACTCTTTTAAATTGGTCACTCTGTATATATATATTTGTATATTTGAGCGTGTGTGTGTAACACGTCATGGGGTTAACTAGGTTAACATAAAAGTAGGATTTAGTAACTATTTTGTTCAAAAAATGAAATAATGTGGCAGTACCATTATTGTGACTTGTTGTCAGAAAGTCAACCATATTTCAGAAAACATCAGATGTGTCATTTTATTTAATGAGGAGTTATCTAAACTTGAAGCTGTAAAATTAAGTTTAAAGATTATGAAACAAGAGAAGATTAAACTTATCAGGAATTGGCAAAAAGCATGGTGTTAGCCCCCCCCCCTTTTTTTTTTCACACAATTGATATTGTGATTTTTTTTCGTTTTCAGCCTATGTTTTTTTTTCTATGGATTTTTGACGCTTATTTTCCAATTTTCTATGAAATTTTGGCCGTTTATCCTCGTTTTCTACATTCTAAAGTGCGGTGGTTATATATCTTAAAATAATCTGTGCAAGGGCTCTTCATGTAAAACATACAGCAGCGAAGAAACGTAAGCAATAACTTGAAGTCGAAAATGAAGAAATTATATTAACATTAAAAATCTCTTATAACATCTTACTTCTTTTACAGTATAACATTATATATTTTCAATTTAACTTTATACTATAAGAAAAACCAGTTTGAAGCTTATCCGTTTACGTACTGCAAAAAATTCAATTAATAACAGAAATAAATAGGCAAGTATTTTAAAATTAATTTTGCAAGTCAAACTTTAATTAGGTATTAACTTTAATTCGTCTCTAGAATATCAGATTTAAATCTGCGTACACGGACGTATGTTTTAGTATTTTTAATAATATTACATTTATAATTCTATATTTGATTTGATTATTATTTTTTTTTCTTGTAAAAAATTTTCACAAAAATTCTGAATATAATTATATTTTAAATTTTCTAACTTTTCGACATTTCAAGAAAATTATTATATAAAAATCAAATTCTAATTAACGTCTTCAAAATTTCTTTCTTATCATTTTGATACTAAAAATAGCAAAACGAATAATCTTATAAGATGATGATAAAAGGTAATTGGATTCTAAAAAGAGTTCTATAATAAACTGTTGCCATTTTCTCATTACAAAATAATTATATTTTATTTATAGATTTTCTATAGAAAAATTTTCTTAAGAAGAGCTTATATTAATGACATTATTTTTTTTTCAAATTTTATCAGAAGGTTTTTTGTACACAAAGTAAATAAAAACATATATAATAAATGTATAATAAATAAATAATAAATAAATGAGTAAATAAAAAAAATTCTTAATTACTTACTCAGTATTAAAAAATATTGATTATGTAAATTCAGTTATTAAATGTAACTTTATAGGAATTTTGTTATACTTAAAATACAGGGTGTTTGTAAAGTCCCGGACCCATTTTGATGTTTAATAACTCATAAAATAATGAAGATATAAACAAACTTATGGCATTTATTGATGGAATAACTCATATATTTTCTTTTCAGGTTTGAATATCTTTACTTTTGTAAATATCGTCTGCGCGTGTGGTTAATTTCAGATAATTTCATTTCCCAGTCTAAATATCTGTACTTTTCTAAATATCGTCTGCTTATTAATTGCATTTTTCTCTCTTTTGTTTTTGGCAACTATTGCAATGTTATGTTTACTTTTGATGTGTTTGTTCTATGTAGTACTTTTATACGTGATGTTTTATTCGAGCGGATATTAAGGAGAATGCATGCACCACAAGAGAAAGCACAGATTTTACCGCTGTGCTTCTTGCCGCTGTGACATGCTTGCCGCTATCTGGCGTGAAATTGACTATCGACTTGATATTCTCCGTGCGACGAAAGGGCACACGTAAAAATTCATTGACAAGGGTCATGAAATTTTTGAGTCTATCTAACCATTTATGTTATTAATTTTAATCTTTATTATTTTATGAGTTATTAAACATCAAAATGGGCCCGGGACTTTATAAACACCCTGTATTATATGAATGTTTAAATATCGGAAAGATTTAACAATGAATAAAGAAATAAAACAAATACAACATATTTGAGTACTAAATTTGATATTTTAAATCCTAAATTAGGCTTAGGCTTATTTTAAATATAACTCAAAGCTAAGATTTAATGGTTAATTATTATTTAATTTAGATGTGTGGTGTTTTATATAAGGCCAGCTGTCTAATTTGGGTCCTAAATATATGGAATGTCCCTTTTTAAGGGTTTCTAGCAAAGATGCACAAGAGATTTATAGAAAACACCTCTGTAATCCTTGAATGGATAAACTCAAGAACACGATATGATTTCGAATCTGGCATCTCGCATTTACCAGCTTGGAGAGTAAAATATCTATGACACTTACAATATTCAGTTTATTTGTTTATTTATTTTATTTTATTTTTTAATTTATTTTCCCCCTTCAATTTATATTTTATGTTAGACAAATTTCATATGATATACTATTTCTTTAATTAAAATTTATGGACAATATCTCTTATTTGTAAGAATGTAATCCAATTCAAAAATCAATTAGATAAACTATTTATCTTTTATTATTATTATTAAATAGTAAGAAAATTGATTTATATTTTTGCTACACTGTTTATGTGGCATTATTTTAATTGCATTACTCAACATCCGTATATAATTAGGAAAGTATCGTATTGTGTCAACAATTTCAATACCGAGTATTCGTCGTATTTATATGTTTTAAGGTGTACCGAAGCTGAAAAAATGCGTTTTTGATAATTGCCGAGATGTCAGTGGAAGCCCTCTGTTGAGACTCAAAACGCTTTTGGGCTCTGTCTGTGTATTTGTTTGTCTGTCTAACGCGCGATAGCGGCCGCAAAAATCACGATATTGACTTGCAATTTAGTACACATGTTTACGAGCCTCACGGAATTATCTGTATACTTTTGGTTATGTATTCCACCTGTAGTTCATGTACCGGGACACGCCAAATGTTTTCTTATCATTACGACCTATGGGAAGAATTTGTATGTACCACGATTTCACCGCAAACATCAAGCTATTGACTTGCAGTTTTTGTCGAAACGTCAGCGGAGGCCCTCTGTTGAGACTCAAAAAAATTCTGGGTTCCTTCCTTCTGTCTGTTTGTCTGTCGCGCGATAGCGGCCAGAAAAATCACGGTCTTAACTTGAAATTTTGTACACATGTTCATAAGCCAAACTGAATCAGCTCTATAGTTTTGGGTGTTATTTCATTTGTAGTTCATGTACAGGGAAACGCCAAAGTTTTCCTTATCATTACGGCCTATAGGCAGAGTTTTTATGTACCGCAATAGCGGCCTCAAAAATTCTCCGAATGACTTGCAAATTGGCACACACTTTCAGACTCTGTATAGAAATATCTATACCAGTATAATTTTTTATGTCTATATTTTTTATGAATTGTGTACAGGGACACGTCAAATTTCTTATCATTACAGCATATGGGGTGAATTTCATTTAAACGCATTTTGACATCATTATTTGCTATGAACAAAATGAAGCTAGCGTACATTACTGAGATGCTTAAACTTATGTTTAAAGCTAATAGCCTGCTAATTACAGAACCATACAAAAACGCTTTGACAATGTACCGTAATTAGCCAAATTATGTCAAGTTTCGAACAATTATTCATGAAAACCGTATAATAAGCTGAATAGTTTTTACTGGTGTATACAATGTTTATGGTTCATTTACGGAGATACACAAAATAATTTCGAGACATTAAAGCTATGAACATTTTTTTATTATTATTATTTAAGTGCGCTTTAATGCGTTTATGCCATATTCAACATAATGGAATTAACATACATCATAAAGATGCTTAGAAGCATGTTTTCTCTAGAAAAAAGATATGTATAGACTAAATAATTTATAGACGGGACCGAACAAAAAAATTTCAATGACGTACTGTAATCATCCAAATGATGTCAAAAATGTTGAGATATTAATCAATGATAATCGACTAAAAAAGTGTATTCTTTTAGTATATATAATTACTGTGGCTCCTTTTCCGGGATACATAAAAGAATTTCGTACTATTACAGTCTATAGTCGGTATTTCTTAAAAGTGTATTTTAACATGCTTACACCTCGTTAAATATAATGGAATTTTATTAGAATTTTAAAAGAATGTTTTTCAGTGGAGAAGTCTGGACATAGAATTAGTAATTGTTACAGGAACTTGTACAGGGACTTGTAAAGGTTTCACGCTATTAATTTGGTATAAAATATTAATTTGGCTTCTGATGAAAAATAAATAAATGAATAAAATGGGTGGTGAAATTAATTATAAGATTTATGAGCTTAAACTTTTAATTGTAAATTAAAGAAAAAAAAAAGTCAAAATTTTGCACGGATAATTCCAGTTATACTCGTATAATATTATTTAATTACAAGTTTATTGAATTAAATGAAGTAAAAATACTACGAAAATACAAAACTTCATTAAAAAATATTATAAATCTAAAATCATTGAAATGGAAGCTTGTGTCTTATATTCTATTTATAATTTATTCATGCATATCTTGCTAATGTCATTAACTATTAATATTAAACGCAGCGATGTCTCCAGTGGCCATTTTTCTGCTTATAATGCGCTAAATCTTACATTGAAATTTGAAGAACCAGAAGGTCCCACAATAGACTTTTCCTCATTCACGCAAAATACTTTCATAAGTTATTAATATCAAACTCTAATTAAGTTTTCATAAGTTCTTCTAAACATATTATTATATAAATACCGAAGTTAATAACTTTCCTAGATAATAAAGGGCATGTTTATACTAAAGGGAAATATGTAATAAATTATTGCATATTCCTCATTAATTTATAAATATGTTTAACCAAAACTTTTTCAATGGGATAATTTATGAAAAGAAAAATTATAAGAAAAAAGAAAAAAAAAAAAAAAGGTTATTTCAAAATAAATTTAATGATTGTGCGCATAATATTAAAACATACAGTTTTATTTATAATTAATTTGCATTATACTGAATAAAAAAGTAAAATAGAAACATTTTATAATAATTTTGGTTTGGATAGCAGGTATCTAATTCAAGATGAAAAAAAAAAATGTTTAAATTAAAAAATAAAAGTAAACTTTGATGGAAATCTAAAATAAAATTTAAATATCAATTTAAGTTAAACTACTACTTAAAATCTAGTTTTGCCATCCATGTGCAATTATTATTATAGTCTATAATAGGAAAAAGTGTCTGTATTATGTTTTACCAAGTTATTTGTGACAATGCTTTAATAGCAGAGTGAGAACAATGTTGATTTCAGTTAATTAAAATATTTTCAGAGATTTACACATTTAATTATGTTTTTAACAATCTATTTCAATGTTTTTTATCATTTTAATGTAATATTTTACTCATAAAATGAAAGCAAAATTAAGTACAATACATGTTTGTCAGTTAAAAGTACTGACAAAAATGTATGTGTATTGAAAACCCAAAATATTTTAATTACATAATGCAGCTGTACATAGAGCACCGTTAAATAAAAATAAATAAAATAAATAAAAAAAGAATTTTCTATAAAAATACAGTTAAACTATTCTGTATTTTATTCTAAATACTGTAAAACTTTTCAGAATAGTGAACATACACTGAGTAATATGAATTTCACGTTATGCTAATTTTAAATTCTATAATGTTATGAATTTAAAAAGTTTATTTCTTTTAGTGTATTCATTAGAACATCCTAAAACGACAGTAACTTACACACACACAACACAGAGAAAAAAAAAAAAACTATTGTTTTCTGTTAATAGATTAAAAATAGCTTCTAAAAGAAGAAGTTATTTGAAACGTTTAAAAAAGCTTTAAAGTTTTGAGTTTATCGATACAGTTACTTTGTATTAGGCTATTTCGAATTATCATTAAAAAAAAAAAAAAAAAAAAAAAAAAAAAAAATCCAGAAATCTTCTTAATAAAACACCTAAAATGCTCTTTATCAATAATTTTGCATGTTATGGACGTGGGTTTAAATTAAACTAAAATAAGACTGTCTGAGAAATTTTTTATAGCTAATTCTTCCCCCTCCCAACGTTTCTGAAAACTGTATACAATTGAAACTCGTTAACGTGAATACCAAAGTTAATAAAAAAATTATTCATGTTATCATTATTTTATGCTATCAGTAACTTAGAAACTGATCTTCATTTTGAGACGGATTGTAGAAACAGTTCATGTTAAAAATAATCCACGTTAATCGTGCTGACGTTAACGAGGTTCAACTGTATATGTAAACGTACATTTTAAAATTGAGTGATATTAAAATACTTGGAAGCCTCAAAAATTATTTTAAATAGTTCATTGTTGAATATTTTATTTGAAATGACTATATTATCAAGAAATAATTTAATTTAGAATGAAATATCTTATTTTCCAAACAATTTTTTTATGATAAAAAAAAACAGAATTATGCTTTTTATCAGAATTTATACGAGGGACGATTCAAAGGTAAGTATCGTCATTATTAATTTTTTTTTTTTTTTTTTTTTTTCACACGGAAATTTTATTGTCAATAATAAATACACTATGACATCATGAACTATATAACTTGCACTATTTTTCGAAATTAGTTGCTACCGACACCAAAATATTTGTCGTAGCGTGCAATTAATTTGAAGAAGCAACTCTAGTAAAACTCCGTGACTAGCGATGCAAGGAAGGTTCGCTTAGCCTGCTCTATCTCAACACGTCCCATGAATGCTGCCCATTAACACCAAAATATTTTTATTCGTGGATGTAGAGGCACGACCGCATCGACCTCCTTCCTGCACACTCTGCCTTCCTTCACTGATCATTCAACACCATTCACCAAAAATTCGACGAGTCGTGACCAATTCACCAGACATGGTCTGTAGGTATTCATGGATAATGGACACACTACTCCCACGTTATCATTCATACCGGATAGTAGCAGTACTTTCATTGGCGGCCTCGTTGTCATCACACATTTGTCTGCCCTCATGATTTGTACTGAAATAAACTCGGGCACACCGTTCTGCTACTACTCTCTATTCTTCGACGCATGCGTCATCCCTCCTTCGCCGCATTCATACCGTAGTTCAACTAGCAACAGTTGCGGTTTCTTACGCTGCCTTCAAACAATGGCAACAGAAGTAGAGCGACAAAGTCATAAATTATCCATTGTCCGAAAGTGAGCTTTGAAATTTTGCACACGTTTACAATGAAAGACATTACTTTTTATAGCTCTTTTACAAAAGAGACCCAAGTTCCCATGCAATTATCGCATTAGGAGGTTTGTGAGCGACGGCTCCAGAGAATGACGGCTCAAATACCGCATCAAAGGAATATGAAAAGAAGTCGCCGTTGTCGCTCTGCTGTTGCCAGAGTTTGAAGGCAGCTTTATAGTGCACCATCATCTCTTATAAGAAAAAAAAAAAAAAAAAAAAAAAGACAAAAGTTTTTTTTTTTTTTTTTTTTTTTACGTATCCCACGTAAAACAGTAAAAAGTTTTCAATGTATTATACTTTTCAAAATATTTCAGTTTATATTTCAGTTTATTTACTTTTATTTTTTTTAAGATTTTGTGTGGCGGTTTGTATTTACTTAGATCAACGGTATATTTCTTGTAAGAATATTATAATGAACATAAAAGTTTAAATTAAATATTAAATTACCCCTAATTTAAAAATTTTACACTTTAATCATTCTATATTCAAATGTAAATACTAAATAACCCTACTAAAAATAATCCGAAGATATTCTTGAGAAAATAGTATTTTCTTAAGATTTTCTTCAAATATTTTAAAATATTTTGAAAATTTATCTTTTTCTAGATAATATCTTTAAAAATTTTGAAGGCATTATAAAAAAATTTTGTAAAATTTCATAAGAATGGGCCAAATAACTTAAAATATTCTGTAGATTTTCTCTAAAAATATCTGCAGAATATCTTGAGATTATTTTTAGTGGGGAAATTTTGGTATATAAAGATATTTTTAAGCAAATTAGAAAGTAAACGTATAAATGAAATTTAGACTATTTCTTAAACATTTTTTTTCTGTAAAAATTTGTCGCTGCACACTTCATTATCATTTTACAAGATTTATGAGACCAGGCAATTCTGTTATAGTCTTTGTAATTAACAATTTTTATTTCTTGTTTATATTCTTAAACATTAATTATTAATTTATAGCAAGTGTAAGTGTGCCACAAACTTTTGAGATTACATTAAATTATATTTACTCAAAATTGTATTCTGAATGATATAATTATTTTGAAATTTCACTTGATTAAGATTTTATTCTTATAATTTAATGCCATTTTATATAGTAATTAGAAAAATATTGTTAAAACTGGTTTAAATATCCTCTCTAACATCTCGCTTTCTAAAATTTAGCCATAATTGTGACACTTATATTTAACAATAGATATCGTAAGTTCACTAGTACACAACAGAATACAATTTATAAATGCATCACGAAATGCCTACTAACTACAAATGCTTCATAAGGTGTTTGACATTGCAGAATACTGCTTGATGTCAGCATGCGCATCTGTTGTAGAGAAACTAATAGAAAATATACGCATGAGTAAGCTGCATTATAATTTTATTCCATTTCTTCTATTGTAAGGCACACATTTTTAAGCATGTTTAATGCAAATTCAGATATAGGGTAGGTGCTCCAGTGATTGGCATGCTCCAGAAATTGACATCTATCCCGAAATAATTAATAAATAAAATAATTATAAGATAAAAAAAAATTTTATAAACCATGTTTTTAAATTTTCTGTTGAATCATATAAACGCTACTGAAGGCAGCCGGAACCCCAGCAATTGGATAAAAGTATTAAAAAAATTCCTTGCGTCTTTTGAGCTATTATAAAAGTTTCAAATGGCTATCTAGCCAAGAAGTTAGTTAAAAGTTGATTGCAAGGTTTGTACTGGAAACGCTTCGGTCCCGAAGCAATTGGATAAAAATATTTTAAAAAAGCATTTTCACCCTATTCTGAACTATTCCGAAAGTTTCAAATGTCTAGCTACTCGGGAAGTTAGTTAAATAAATTTTCTGTTGAATCATATGAACGCTGCCGAAGGCAGTATGGACCCAAAACAGTTGACTAAAAGTATTGAAAAAAATGTATTGCCACCGTGTTCTGAGCTATCCTGAAAGTTTCAAATATCTAGCTAGTCGGGAAGTTAGTGAAAAATCGATTGCAAGCTTTGTACTGGTAACGCTGCCGAGGGCAGCAGGAACCCTAAACAGTTGGCTAAAGGTATTAAAAAAATGCATTTTCACCGTGTTCTGAGCTATCCTGAAAGTTTCAAATATCTAGCTAGTCGGGAAGTTAGTGAAAAATCGATTGCAAGCTTTGTACTGGTAACGCTGCCGAGGGCAGCAGGAACCCTAAACAGTTGGCTAAAGGTATTAAAAAAATGCATTTTCACCGTGTTCTGAGCTATCCTGAAAGTTTCAAATATCTAGCTAGTCGGGAAGTTAGTGAAAAATCGATTGCAAGCTTTGTACTGGTAACGCTGCCGAGGGCAGCAGGAACCCTAAACAGTTGGCTAAAGGTATTAAAAAAATGCATTTTCACCGTGTTCTGAACTATTCTGAAAGTTTCAAATGTCTAGCTAGTCGGGAAGTTAGTTAAATAAATTTTCTGTGGAATAATATAAGCGCTGCCGAAGGCAGTGGGACCTGAAATAGTTAGTGGTTTCCTCCGAAACTTGCGTAAATACGGGCTAGGACCCCTTAGAAAGACCCCCACGGAGGGCATTCCCCCACTAGGCCTAGGACACATCAGGAGTCAATCGGCCTTAAAAAATCCTACAACCTGAAATAGTTGACTAAAATTATTAGAAAAATGTATTGTCACCGTGTTATCAGCTGTCCTGAAAGGTTCAAATGTCCAGATAGTCAGAAAGTTAGTGAAAAATCGATTGCAAGCTTAGTACTGATAACGCTGCCGAAGGCAGCAGGAACCCGAAACAGTTGGCTAAAGGTATTAAAAAAATGCATTTCCACCGTGTTCTGAACTATTCTGAAAATTTCAAATGTCTAGCTAGTCGGGAAGTTAGTTAAATAAATGTTCTGTCGAATAATATAAGTGCTGCCGAAGGCAGTGGGACCTGAAATAAATGACTAAAATTATTAGAAGAATGTATTGTCACCGTGTTGTGAGCTGTCCTGAAAGTTTCAAATGTCTAGCTAGTCGGAAAGTTTGTGAAAAATCGATTACAATCCTTGTACTGGTAACGCTGCCGAAGGCAGCAGGAACCCGAAACAGTTGGCTAAAGGTATTAAGAAAATGCATTTTCACCGTGTTCTGAACTATTCTGAAAGTTTCAAATGTCTAGCTAGTCGGGAAGTTAGTTAAATAAATTTTCTGTGGAATCATATAAGCGCTGCTGAAGGCAGCGGGACTTGAAATAGTTGACTAAAATTATTAGAAAAATGCATTGTCACCGTGTTGTGAGCTGTCCTGAAAATTTCAAATATCTAGCTAGTCGGGAAGTTAGTTAAAAATCGATTGCAAGATTTGTCCCTGACAAACACACAAACAAACAAACAAACAAACAAGAATCGAAGTTAATAAAAAAAAAAAAAAAACATGGTAAAAAATAATAAAATCATATAATTTACATATAAGAATTTTAACATTTTATGTCAAACACTGGAACATAGAATGTCAATTTCTGATAAAATGAAAAACTGGCAGTATCAATTACTGAAACATTGAGTGGGTGTCAAATAAAAATTCATAAAAAAAAGTAATTGTTATCAAATGTATATATTTTAACATATATGTGGTTCTGGATGTCTTTCATACCATATGTACTAACTTAAGATTTCTAAAAATATTTTCTGATGACTAGAACACTAAAAACATCAGAGATTACTCTAAAAGTGTCAATCACTGGTGCACTTACCCTACATTAAAAATTTACATTTGAATCCATACCAAAATTCACTATTATGATAATAATTGTTAAATATCGTGAATAAATGAACGAGGCAGTGTAACAGTTACCTCTGAATGACACACACATATATATATATATACACATACCATTACTTCAGTGGCGGATTTTCTGGGTATGCTAGGAATGCGCTGCATACTTGTTCCATTATATTCTTTTACTGAACAACTCGTAATAATCCATTTCAAATACAAATAATGAAAGTGATGTTATCTTTTCCATTTTATACTTTATTTTCACATCACAAAAAACATATAACACGGATTCACAATAAACACATAAACCAAATCATTCTAGCGGTCACGCACGACCGACTCCTTTCAGATCACATTTTTAACTAGTCAGTAATCATATATCGGAGAGTCGGAAATGACGACTGAGAGGATGCAAAGACAATTCAATTTGCAACATTCTCCCGCCCCGAAAGATAAGTTAAGTTTAATACCAACTTTAGACAAATCCAAATCAAATCCAATTCAAAAAATACAACCAATGAAAAAATTCACAGTACATAATAAGTTTCACAACCACATAACACTGAAAATAGGAATTATATCAAATACAAAAAATCAATGTTACCTGGATACAATTGAAAAATGAAAACAATATTAATATTACCTTATAGGTGAACAGTTGGTTTAACTAAGGTAAGTCAAATACAATTCAAAAAATACAACCAATGAAAAAAATCACAGTACATAATAAGTTTCACAACCACATAATACTGAAAATAGGAATAATTACAAAGTTGAATGGGTCTTAGTTACAACGAAGTTGAATGGCTTACAAAGAAGTTGAATGGGTCTCTTTACAAAGAAGTTGAATGTAAGTTACAAAGAAGTTGAATAGGTCTCTTAAACATTCCTGATGAAGTATTTAAAGTGACAGCTCTTACCTTATTGTCACGTCCTATCCCATACAGCACAGAATGTTTCAGTTATGTTGCAAAAAGCTTACAATCTTTCAAAAACGTAACACGTTTTAATATGCTCTCTGATACCTTTCTGAAACATTCGTCCTTTTTGCTTTTCTATCTGTTAAGTGATTGTAAGGTTCTGTTACGTATCTGATTTTTTTTTTACGATCGAGGACATTTCTACGTTTTTGAAACTAATCGGATAGCAATCTGAACGTTTTTAAACGTTTCGGAAATGTTTATAATGTTTCAATGAGTAGAAAATTTCATTTGAGTAGAAAATTTCATTTGAGTAGAAAATCATTATGAAACAATTTGTATGTTATAAATACAGTACTGTAAACTATGCATATTACAATTATAAATAATTAAAATTTTTAATTAATTTTAAGGTCAATTTTCACGCATTTAATTACTGTTGAAAATTCTCCAGATTTTTTAAAAGCCTCCTCAATAATATGGTAAGATTCTTCTTTTTTTTGCCTTAATATATATATATATATATATATATAATATTAACACATATAATTCTGCAACTTGCGGAAAAGGTCAGCAATTCATCAACATTCACATAAGTTTGTGCCATTAGATAGTCTGATATGACAGAAACTCCATGACAGAAAATCTTTCAAGTAAATGCTTTCTTTTTCTTCCTCTAATTCAAAGTCTATTTTTTGTTAATGTTTGCATAAATACGCTTACTATTTCCTCCTCTGAGTGATTGGTCATACATAAGCACAAATAATAGTTAATAATTGCTTTATTACCATAGACCAACTTCTGAATTTCTGAAATCCATTAATCAAAAAATCAATCTAGATGATGTTTAATAGCAGGAGACTTGGCGTTGGAATATTAAAACAGGAATAAACTACTACGTCAGAAACGCCAAAGAAAAATTATTGAGGTGCATACAGCTGTTTCGGTAGCTTAAAGCGTACCGTCTTCAGTGCAAAAAGAATTCTGAATCTGGAGATGTGCTCGTATATATAGGAGAGGGACCGGATTTAGTTCAACCAATAGGATTACGGAAGAGGTGGGGAGTGTGGTTATATTGGCCAAACTAAACGCAGTCTTAAATTTCGTCTAAAAGAACATATGAATTACGTCCGTAAACAAGAAACCAATAAATCGGCTATTTCTAAACATTGCTGGGAGGAAAATCATAATTTTAAATTTAATTCAGCTAAAATAATTTGCAGACCTAAATCCATTCATGAACTCGATTTCTTTGAAGCTTTTCATATTTATAAAAATTTTAAAAACCTTGTAAATTGTGATTTCGCTGTTCCCTATTTGTCTGATTGTCGGAAATTTTACATTCAGTCCACATTTCTTTAATTTTTCTACTGTTTACACAGCTACACTTTCCTTAATTCCTATTGGCCACACTCCCCACCTCTTCCGTAATCCTATTGGTTGAACTAAATCCGGTCCCTCTCCTATATATACGAGCACATCTCCAGATTCAGAATTCTTTTTGCACTGAAGACGGTACGCTTTAAGCTACCGAAACAGCTGTATGCACCTCAATAATTTTTCTTTGGCGTTTCTAACGTAGTAGTTTATTCCTAGATGATGTTTGTTTACATTGTAAATGATATGCGCATTTTAGAAAATTGCGGATTTTAGGGTTACAGATTTTTAAGAGTTGACTCTATTTACCCGAGTTTAGGAGAAAACACAACGAAAACTCCGAACTTGTAGGTCAAAGAGTGGGATTTGTTTATTGTGATAATACGATTTAATTTTATTCTTAAATTAATATTTTTTTCAAAAATAACATTTCATATGATTAATAAAATAACTGCACTACAGTCTGGTATAGAATAAGTTATTACTTAAAAACAACCTAATCACATTGCGAGAAGAAATGACAGTCATTATGTAAGGAGATTTTTTTAATCGTATTGAGATGAATTCCATTGAGAAGTAGGAAAGAGTAAATAAAATTTTATGATATATATTAACAAATATCGGAAGAAAAAAATAAATAAATGATTGAATGTAATGATAATGTTAATTATTTTGTTAACTTAGAAATTATCTTGTTTACTTAGTATGCATATGTGCTAAATTTTCTACATTTTTTAATCGTTCATTGTAATAGAATATTATATAATAACTAGTATGTTGTGGCTACCACAAAATTTTCTTATCATCTATAATTTCTTTATTATCTATAATGAGACGCGACAGTGTCGCCGCGACGCACATTTTTCCGTCATACAACGTTAACTACGTTTCAGACGAAGCTTATCCATTGTACGATTAACATAGGAAATCTTTTGCTTGGTCCCGCGGATGGTCAATAATGTCATCACTTCGTTTGATTATAGTTATAAATCCATATTTTTCATTAAAAATAAGTGATTTCAGTTAATTTGAATGCATTATATTTTTGCTTAAAAATATGTCTTCAAATTAAAGCTGGCGTAAATGACAAAAAAAAAAAGAAAGAAAAGAAAAAGTAATCGGATCTTAAAAAAA
Organism: Salticus scenicus; assembly: GCA_963930645.1. Lineage (NCBI taxonomy): Eukaryota > Metazoa > Arthropoda > Arachnida > Araneae > Salticidae > Salticus > Salticus scenicus. Next base: position 65,611,254 of record OZ005659.1, read on the forward strand.
TTAGAACTTTCAAAAATCAAGTCATTTTTTAATTTGCGTATCTTTTCACCAGTACAAACTTTAGATCTACCACTCATTCACTCCAATTTCTGAATTTTTTATGGCTGTTTTCTCCTAGAAAAAAAAAAAAAAAAAAAAAAAAAAAAACATTTGTAGTGATGCTACATCTATACAAGTTACTGCATCTATGGTTTTATTTAAGTTTTAAGAAGTTGCCAGATTTAACAACTTTATACTTTTAATATAAAATAATATGCGGATAAAATGGAAAATAAAAGTGTTTTTAAATACCTTCTTTAATTCTTTTTTTTTTTGTGTGTGTGTGTATCCTCCAAATCTGGCTTATCATATCTTTCTAATGATACCACTTTTAACTCTCTACTCCCATATTTAATGTGTTAAAAGTGTATCACAAGTTTCATGCTTGCCTATTATTAATATATATATATATATATACTGTGATTACTGGAAATTCAAATATAGTTGACAAAGTTACTAGAAATGACAAGTTGAAGAATTTTATGCAGTGTAGTACAAAATACAGATTAATAATTACAGATAAAAATTATATTGCACAGAAATAAGTTAAAAAATACAGAGAGAATTTTATATATAAAATTGCTGTTAAATATGATTATCCTAGTGAGGCTTTTGAAGATTGGAAATATTATGTACTAATGATAAAACTTTTAACTATAGAAATATTAAAAATTATGTTGATAAAATTCCGAAATATTTTGTCATAACATATATAGATAAAGCTGCTATTAATATATATATATATATATATATTTCTGCAAAAGTGTATTGATAAAATAATAAAGAATTAGTCTATTGTTTCAATAAATTAATTTGTTCATTAAATGTTTAGAAATAAACTATAATATTGAATTATTTACCTTTAAGAAAATTTCAGTATTTTAAGTTTTTTTTTTTTTTTTTTATAAATCAAATCTATACCTAAATATTAATTCACATTTATTTTTTCCTTTCTATAATTTTTAATTTTATCATTTATTGGTAAGAAGGATTCATGAATATATTGTAACAATAAAAGTTACTCCACAAAAATAAAATAAAGTAAAATAATGAAATTTAAAATATAAACCTTCCTTAACTTGCATAGACTTATTCCTTAGATATATTGTTGATATAAAATTAAATTATCATACATCTGAAACCTTTAAATTAGATATTAATAATATTGTAAATATTGACAGGGGCAGTGTTGAGGTTAAGGATAATGTTTACTGTGTGTCATATTTTCCAAACTAATGAAAAATGTATACAAATAGATAATGTACTACAAAATAATAAAAATAATAATAACAATTAAATTTTTTTATTTGCAGTTTTAGAAAGCGTCAAACAAAAAATATAAATATATATAAATTTCAAAAGTTTGCACTGATAATATTATATTACTAGTGAAATTTCTGTTTTTCAATCTCTCTATATTATTATTATTAAATGCATTTTAATATATAATATAAGCTTAGTGAATGTGTGAATGTGATATATCTAAAAGTGTATTGGAAAATTAAAAGCAGTGCTCAATGTTGAAGTATATTTTATTAGAAAAAACTAAATAGTTGCATAGGAATTTAAAAACAAATCATTTAATTTTAATACCACTGCTTTACTGGAATTTCAACATATTATGAAGATGTGCGTTTTAAAAAATGTAAAAAAGTAAAAAAGAGTATGTGTGAGTAAACGTTATATATTTTTATGATCAAATAAGAAAACCTATGTATATTTTAAATAATAGCAAATCGCCACTCAAAATTTCATAGCAATATTTTAAAAAAACATATTTCAAACTCTTATAGCCATACAGTAGCTGCGTAACAACATTTTAACTCCTTAATTGTTTTTTTTTTTTTATACATATTTACGCAGTACAAACTATTTATTAAAATACATATATTAATATATATATATATATATATATATATATATATATATATATATTAATATATTTCAGGAGGGGTCCCCCCCTGCCCCAGGGAAGTAGCAGTGCTCCTACCAGCACACAATTGCTTCCTAGTTTCCTGCTACTATTGTCAATAATTCATATTAATTTTACACTCATTATTAAGAATAGCTTTCTTTATGTCTATTAATATGAAATTTTGTCCTGTACTATATTAAAATTAATGAAAAATTAGCATCACCTTGTAAATTGCTAAGTGATTGATTCCTAACTATAAACAGCACCAGCTTGAGTCCGAGTCCAAGTAACTACTAAATTTGGCCAAATTTTTTTCATCTGTATGTCAGATTCAGCGTCACAAATTTTGTGATATACAGACAGACATTTTCTCAAACCAGTCAATTCGTGTTCAGGTCACCTTGAAACGTGTAAATCTCTCAAAAACGGAAGTTCTAAAATTGTCATGAATCCAATACTCTCTTCCTAAATATACAAAGAGAAGAAAGCAAATATATAATACTATTAAATACGTTTAAAAAACTAACTTTATTTGACGAAATTTAACTATTAAGTTTATTCAGAACAGTCAAACTGATATGTTTCTAAAACGTATTTTTAAACATTTATTGCAAATGGTAAATTATTGCTTTCCACAACTTTAACTATTTTAGTACTTCATAGTCATTCCAAAAAATTTTCTGCATTAATATGACTACCAACTGATAAAAAGTTTATGGGGGTGGGGGGGGGGGATGTATCGAAGAATTATACTTTTTAATACACCACACTAATTCTATGATTGTTTATTATCTTGTTGATGTGTAATTTTTTTATATTGGAATAAAACTTATACAGGTAACACCATTTCTATTAAAATATTTGGGGTTTTGAATTTGTGGGCATCATAGTGAGTGACTGAATATAATTATAATTAAGGCTCCACCTTACCCAGGGAAGGTACTACCCAAAAACCAAAGCAAAAGAAAACCGGCAACGCTTCAATGCAGCTCGCATTAGAAAAAGAAAGAAGGTTGAGACACAGCACCAGACGTCAACGTGCGGGTCACAAAGATAAAAAAAATAATAATAATAATAATAAATAAAAATGAAAAAACAGCCTTCATCAAACAAACAACCAGATGGAACACCCATCAGAACCAAAGCCCTACAAAAACAAAATACCAAATAGGTAAACAAAACACATAAACAACAAAAGAAGATATTATTATTATTTTTTTCTTTTTAACTTTAACAAAATTTTGAGAAAAAGAAGAAGGGAGGACCCTACAGGAACCCCCCAACTGACAACTTGTCCCTATTACTATGTTGTGTATGTATCAATTTAAAACTAATAGAGAAAAGAAGACTTCGCCTCATCCCCGGCTGCGGGTTGAGAACCTAATGTTCGTGTCCCGCCGGTTTCACTTAAGAAAAAGCTAAAGGGAGATAGGAGCGAGTGACGGAATAAATAAGTGGGTTTTACGTTACACTATTCCAACATTATAGGTAATAGCTATCACAGTGTGTCAGTTTACACAGGTTTATTTCTCTTATAATTCATGCCTTAAGATTCTACTTAAAATGTAGAACATTTAAATGTGAAATAAACATTATAAGTGGAAAATTGTGAAATTTGCATTTTAGATTGAATGGATGTATCTTTAAAATAAATAAACATAAAATAAGGAGTAAAACTAGAAAAAGATAAAGATAATTTACGAAACTAATAATTTTAGTCGCAAATAAAAATGACTTAAACTTTGACATTTAGAATGCTGTGAAATATTAAATGTCTAACACAAAGAAAAAAAATCATTGTTTGAGAAAAATAAGTTTAAAGATATCTTATATTTTATATTTTACATTTCACATGGAAAGCATTCTTCAGTCCGTCTCATTTATTATGTAACTGGTAATATTTGAATTAAAAAAAGAATTTATATCTATACGATGCATTTTACTTTTGATTTTATATCTGACAAATTTAATCTAAACAACGAAATAATTATTGCCAATAACAAAGGAAAGTCAAACGAATATATATATATATATATATTTAAATTTACAAATGCATAAAAATATTTAAAATCATATATGCAAATATATATTTCTATTATACATTAAAACATAAAAATTTCTATTGTACATCAATATGTAAAAAATATATTTCTATACTATTTAATTGACACCTTTAAAATTTTTAATTTTAAGATAATTATAGTTCATCTTTTCTTTTTTGAACTTTTCAACATGAAATTATTTTTTTATTTTTGAAAGTATTTTGATTAATTATCTAAAAGTAATCACAAAAACGATAAATTAATGCATTAAATATTTATAAAATCAGCTATAGGTTTTATAAGACGATAATTAAATACATACACACACAAATATATATATATATATATATTTGCTATCATGAACATTTTCGAATTACCTATTATAATTATTTTTGGCTGTCAGACTGATTAATTGCATTTAGCTAATTATGCATTCACGATATTCAATTTCGTATATTGAATATTCGTTTGTAAATTATCTAATGATTAATTATGACTGATATTTTCCAGACAAAATCTAATTAAATTCTTTTGTACTAATTATAAATTTTACGCATCTCAGCGATGCATAAAAATAATATTTTTTTCTTATTTGTATTGTTAAATTTTCTTTGACTTCATTTTTTTCTATCAATGCGTTTAGAAAAATTATATGCAGGGTGCATAGGAAAGTCCCTTTAACCTGAAAATACTTGCGAACGGAGAGTGCTACAGCCACGCAAGTGAGGTAAAAGTATAATAAAGTGACTATGCCCGACCTAATGCAAACAACAGCAGCGCCCCTAGTGGCGAAATTTGGAAGTTAGACATTGCAAATCGAAGACGAAAAGAGATAGAGCAAAATTTCCCATTAGAAAGTTTTAGACCATCAATTAATTAGTACGAAACGATATTTGGTTTACACGGATAAGATAAATTGGCGTCTGTATACCAAAAAAATATCCAAAATTGATGCACTCCATTTTGTGAAAATATTTGAAAGGAATAGCCAGAGGAAAGAAGAAATATGCCTAATTTTATGAATAAATACTATGTACTTACATCAATACATTTTGATAACATCACACACAAAAACAAAATAGGTAAACTAAACTCTAAGTCTCATAGTGATAAAAAGTTAATGTTGAGAATGTTTATTTAACTCTCACCAATAATTTTAAGAAGTGATGTGATCGACGTTCCTTTGCATTTATTCGCGTTTTATGTATATCAAATGCTACTTCTGAAAATTTTTGGTGGCTGTTGAATAAAAAAAATCTGACAACACTGAATGATGGGCCGCAAATCGACCAACTAGCGACTACGAACGGGTTAAATGCGTTTAAGATGTAGCATGTGATTTTGAGGATTTTTCTTATAATTTGTATACATTTTTACGAGGCAATCACACATATTCATGGTATTCCATTCAAGGTTTTTTTTTTTTTTTTTTTTAGAAAATTGAAGACAAAACAAAACAAACAAAAAACACTTTTTTAAATTATAACATGTAGGGTATGGGACCCATTGCAAAGCCCTTTTTAGGAAAATTTGCATACTAAATTAGACGTAACACAGTATGCTAGTACTATGTTACGTCTAACATAGACTATGTTATAGACTATGTCTAACATAGTATGCATAATCAGAATGCAAAAAGGTTAAATATCTTACAAAATAGGAGCATTTTACTAAACAATTTTGGACTACGCATGCGCTAGATTAAAAAAAAAAAATTGCATAATTTAATAGCCAATATTATTGAGACACTTACATGAAAACCATAAACAAATATCATGTAAATTCAAAAATTTATGAGAGATAGAGTGAACATAATTTCAGTTCTCTCAATATAAAAACAAAACTATAAGGAGTTTTACTTACACTTTTATTTTGATTCAATCAATGTTTAAAGGTAATATAGTGTCCACTGATAGTAAATAAATATTTATAAAAAAAAAATATCTTTTTTTTTTTTTTTTTTTTTTTGAGAAGAACTGTAATTCTGTTCAATCTACCTTTCATAAATTTTTGAATTTACACGATATTTCATTGGGGGTTTCGTATAATTTGCTAAATACTTTTGACTATTAAATTATCTAAATGAAATTTTTTGGAGAGCTTGCGCATGCGTAGTGAAACATATTTAGTAAAAAGGATCATATTTATTAAAATATTTAAGATTATTGCATTCTGATTGCAATAAGCTGTATCTAATGCAGCATGCCAAATTTCCTAAAAATGACTTTGTTGTAATACCATACATGTTACAACTAAAAAAGGTAGATTTTTTTTTTCAGTAAAAAAAAAAGTTATATATCCATGAATATATGTAGTAGCATTATACAAATTCAAACAGGTAATTAGAAAACTCCTCATAATCACATGCTACAACCAAAATACTTTTAAAGCATTACTTTTTACAGGATGTTCCAAAATATTTTACTTTTTTTAATGGTCACCTTTTCCTCCTTAGAACACAAATTTTACTGAAATATATAAGCTATAACATGTTCTTTACATTGCCGAAGTTTTAAGATTATTTCGAAAGAATTTTTATAGAAATTCGAGACAAAGTCTTATTTCAAAAGTGTCCAAATACTTATTAGTAAATAGTGTAAATATATAAATATATATATATATAGAGAGAGAGAGAACGATACAACGTGTTTTACAACTGCACGAAATCAATTGTTTGTAAATTTCGGTACCACAAATTTTGAACAGCAGCAATTTTTGTAGTTAAATACGTATATAAATTAAAAAGAAAAATATTACTGATCGAGAGTACAGGTGGGTTTCTTATTCATAACTGGTCCATGGGATCTGCTTAATAAACGAATAAAGGAAATCTAAAATTTTATTCCTTCCACCAAACTCAAGAATCAAGGCAAATTTGCCATTGGATTATTGGTTAGGAAATAATTATTTTATGTTAGGTTTATTATTGTTTTTCTTTTTAACGAACTACATAATCTGATATGATTAAAATGGTTTTTTTTTTACCGATATATGTATAGGGTGTCCCAGATAATATGTTACAAACTTCTAGGGGAAGGTAGGGATCTCCTAGACGACTCGGAATCACATAGGAATGCCGGGTCAGAAAAGACTTCCTAACACAGTAGAGGGCATTGAGTAGCCACGGGTGTTTCATGAGTGCTTTTTTTTTAAGCTTCATTTTGTATTTATTAGATATTAAAAACAAGGAAAGTAAAGGACACAAAACGGGAGAACAAAAGGTGCTCATAACTCACTGTTAAAAAAAAAAAAAAATAATAAGAATAAAAATAAAAGTAAGAAAAGGGAAGTATAATTCATATAAAAAGAAGTGCTCGACCTGCCGACTCTGCATGTGATGCAGGCCTCACATCTTCGCTGCATGGAAGTTCGAAATGTCTCAAATATTTCAGGAATGACGTCCGAGAAGCTGAAAGACTATCCGTGCTATAAGGTCCTTGGAGCTGTCAACGGGGAATTCATAGACGGGGGATTACTTTACACTCCCCAAGAAGTAATCCATACACGATAAGTCTGGCGATCAGGCAAGCTAATTAACTGGACAACTACGACCGATCCATCATTGGAAAAACATTCAATTGAAAAGGTTACGTACAGAAATTATGAAATGGGTGAGACCCTACTGTGCTGGTAGCACAGGGAAGGATTCTTCGTAGTGGGAATGAGTGTGATGTCCAATAATTCAAGAAATATTTGTACCAAGAATACCAAATATTCTGAATCTTTCAGGTGGTCCGACAACAGGTATGGCCTGTTGAGGCAAAATCCAAAAATGCTGACTCATACGTTTACCAGGAAACTTGCGTGCGCCGCCCGAGCATGTATTGCATGGACGCTCGCCATCGCCCACTACTATTGTTATAAGTATTGAAAATATCCTCTCGTGAAATATGCCTCACATTTGAACAATACTGAGGCAGATAAATGGAGATCTACAGTTCATTTATGCAAATACCACTGTAAAAAAATGCAGATGAGTTTGAAAATAACATTATTTCAGTACCTGGGCGCGCTGTAAATGATATGTATGTCATTACTAATCAGAATACTCCACAAGATCTTGCGTGAAATTCTGATTACGTTCACGATACTTCGTGTACTTCTACTGAGAGTGACCTTTACCAGACCAAGCACAAGTTGCCTCGTTGGCTGGCGAACGTATCATTCGATCACAATTACATGTGGCTTTATAACAGGAACCGCTGGCACATGATTGATAGTGTCGACCCGCAAACATGGTTTGGGCCGGAGTTTGCCTCAACGGACACCTTTGGTTGTACAACCTCTGAGCTGTTCGACAATTACAATCTTCTGTTTGTATGCTAGAAGCATATCTGCAATCTCTGAGTTTGTGTAGTCTGGAATTCTGTCACCTCTCTGTCTTCGTGCTAAAAGAAGCTTAAACTCAGCTCGACTCTCTCTTATCGTAGATTACCTCTGGCGGAGAGTTTAACTCTCCGGCAAATTTTTCCATATTGTCCCGTTAACACTCTCTCGAGAAACTTTGTTCCGAGAACCCTGCCTGTCTTATCTACTTACAATACTCTCCCATCTCTGAGGCCAAGCATAAGCTTTATTTGATCCAGCATTTTCAACGCCCTTACTGTACAAAGGGTTTCCGACCCGACATTCCTATGTGATTCCGAGTCGTCTAGATGTACCCTACCTCTTTTTCAGACAACATGCTTGAAATGGCATGCAATTAATAACTGTGGTCTATTTTAATATTTTCAAACCTTACGACATTTAAAACTGTCATTCTTATATTTTGCAAAGACTTGTTGCAAAATTTTACAAATGATAAATGGATTAGCCGTTCATTTTCCAGTCCTTGACCGGCCCATTCTGCTGATCTTAATCCGTGTGATTTTTAGTTATGGGGTCATTTAAGGAGTTCAGCTTATCATGGAACGTTGAGTGTCTTGAAGGACTGCATAACGTTGCATGTCGAAAGATCATTGGTAGTTAGCTGTTCAACTCACTGTTCATCAGCTGCAAATTTACAAATTAATGATGGGGTACATATTTAACAATATCCTTTTAACCGCTAAAGAGTCTCTTTAAAATAACAAAAAATTATGTAATAATAAACAAACATGTTTGTATGGAAATGTAAAGCTTGTTTATATTTTAATGCATGCTAATAAATTTTATTTTATTTTATTTATTTATTTATTTTGGAAATCTTTAAGCTCAACCTATGGGCTGTCCATATAAAAACTTCCGACACAATCCGCATTTTAGTTACAGATATATTGAGCGCTGAATAAGCCCCGTTTAATTATGGTCGCCCTGTATATAAATCTTTAAATATAGATTTTAAAACCATTTTGGAATATAATGAAAAAGAAGGAGATGAAAAATTAATTTATTTAATAAAATCATACACACATTTACTGTTGATGAGCTACGGATTTTAAACGCCTACTATAAATTTAAATTATTCTCAATAAATTAAAAATAAATATATATTTACTAAAACTGTCTGAAAAGAATCCTTCTTGATTATAAAAACAAAATAAAAAATGAAAAAGATAATTTAGTTTATGCAAGTTTACATACTTTTATATATGTTTCCAACTAATATATATATATATATACGTTTCAATTTCATTAAAAGGAAAAAAAAAAACTTTTCATATATTTTACAATTAGACACAAGTTTTTATAACAAGCGTTTTACTATTAAAATAACTCTGAATAATGAATGCATCTTAAACTTACATTATCTTAGACCAAGATTGTAATCAAGGATTTTTGCGGGTTCTGTAAATTTTATCATTTAGTTTTGCTTCGTTCACCAAATGAATTTCACTTCAAGGAAAGGAAATTATTTAAAATGTTTCCTTAATTTTTTTAGCCTTAGAAGAAATTGATCAATTAGAAAAAGCGATATTCGTGATTTTTTTAAAAAGGCTTTTATAATCCAATAAATTAAATTAGAGGTTTTTTCATGTATTAGTTGTAATATTAATTATGTGCAAATGTACATTTTACTGATTTCCTGAATATATTTTTCTAAAACTGTATTTTTTCTTCTTCTAGCCAACTTCTGGAACAATTCATTTCGGGTATCATTTAATGAACTTATTTTTGTACAACTATTTATTTTATGCTACTACGTAAAAGTAATTTTTTTTATGTATACAAATTTATTTAAAACTGTGATAAGAATATTACATTTTCTAATAGTATTGCTAATGTATTGAAAAATGAATTTCATAACGAAGGAAAGCATCACTTACATACTATAACATTAATTAATAGCTTTTCTCATAGAAATACATCACGAAAATTTAATTTTACAAACATTAAATTAGGTATTTAGAAAGCTTGCGATCATTAATTAGTGTTCGAAAAGGAGCCAAGAAAGTTCGCTTCCCACACAAATTAATTATATTATCTAGAGCAACTGAAGTCAAGGCCAACTGCAGTCATTACCTCATAATATATTAAAAACAAGTTACATTAGTACGTTATGAAAACATTATGTATAAACTAAGGTGTTACCTTCGACTTTACTATTTCTAAAATATGAAAATGTGTATATAAATTTCATTTAAAATTACATTATTTTAAGAAAAACGTTTTTTTTCTTTTAGAAAATAATTTATTTACTTTTATATTTGTTATTACTATGTTTCTATCTATGAATAAACTGTAAATTTCATTAAAGTTATTTAATTAATACATATTCATCAACTTCTGACTGAATTCATTGCAAAATTTTCTGTTAATAACATAAACATACACTGGCTCTGATGATATATCGTTCTTTTATTTGCTTTCTATTAAGACATTAATCTTATAACAATTCTTGCAGAAACTTCTGTCAGAAAATTAATATCTAGACATTACTCACGGGGGTTTCATATAGTTGTAAACAATATCTCGTGTTCAAAAGACCTGTCGGTTATTCCTCCTCCCATACGAATCAATTACTTCCTCCTGAGAAAAATAAATTTGAGAAGATTAGGGAAAATTTTTATAATTTTATTTCACAATTAATAATCTTATTATTATGTATTAAAGTTTTATATAATTAAATTTAAATAATTTCTAGAAGAAGAATATTTTCTAAAATTGATACATTGCAACATTTAATTGCAATGAAACTTGCAGAAATATATATATATATATATATAGAGAGAGAGAGAGAGAGAGAGAGAGAGAGATGTATAACTGATGTATAACTGATGTATAGATGTATGTTCTTATAACCTATTAATTTTTCAATAAGGTGAGATATTTTATGACTTTTCTGTTATCAGCTAAATTAAATGAGAAACTAATTCAAACAAAAATATTCGGTTATTTGTTTATTATTTTTAATGAGAAGACATTAAGTTATCTGACAGTTTTTTTTTTTTTTTTTTCCCAATGATTCAACAGATGAATTACTTTGTCTTTTAGAGTTAGTAGTTTAAGAAATAAATAAAATATTTAAAACACTTATTATTTAGGAATAATGCAATCATAAATTTCCGTTATTGTATATCGCTATAGTAATAAATATTTCTGAAATAAAATGTATTAAACCATTAACGTAGTTGTTGTATAAGCCAAGAATCTCTTTCGTATAGTAAAGTACATGAAACTTTATATGAAATATATGAAATGTACGGAAAAATAATGTACACGCAGGTAAACGCAATTATCATCATTTTACGGGAGGTCGTTATTGAGATTTCTTTAAGTAATTATCTGATAAACTGTGTTTTTAAAACGTTTGTAGTACCAAAAGTGCGGCAAACTAATAATCTTTTAATATATTTTTTTTCAATAAACAGGATTATTAAATTGGGCAGATAAATTCGATAGTTTATTTTGTTTTATTATATTTAATTTATTTATTTATTTATTTTTGTCAGTTAGTTGGAATTTCTTTTAAGTGCCGACATGCATATCTTCCTTGTATGTAACACCATTTCACCACAATAAAATTTGTTCAATGTCTTAACTTTTGTTTTTATGTAAATGCTTACGTTATACAACTTTAAAATAAAATGTAGAAATAAAATTTAAAACACCAATAAGAAAATAAGAAGTATTTAGACAAAATTACAAAGTACAATGAAAAAAAAAAAAAAAAAAAAAAACAAGGGATAAGAAAAAAGTAGTGTACATATAATTATTTATTTCATAATTACAGCATAATTCCGAAAATGGTATGGTATTTATTATCCTTTATTTGTAATTTCTATTGATTTTTCATAAACAAATTTCTCAAATTTTCAAAAAGAAAATTAATATGTAATAAAAAGCCTACATTTTACTCATTTCAAGAAAATTGCTATATACGTTACAATTATCAAATTCTAATAAACTTCTTTGAACATTTTCCTCCTCATTTTTATACTAAAAATAACATAACTGACAATCTTATAAGATGATGAAAAGGAATTGGATCCTAAAAAAGTTGATAAATAAAGATAAAAATTAATAACTGTTATAATATTCGCATTCCAAAATAATTATATTACATATATTTTATTTTTCCAGAAAAAATGATTGGCTAACAGAATTAAATTAATGAAAAAAATTTAAGTTAATCAGTTTTATTTATTTTATTTTATTTTATTTTTAAATAATTCCTACGTGCACACACACACATGCATGTATAATTGTAATTAAAATATTAATTATTATTATTATTATTATTAAAATTATTATTAGTACTTTTGGTATTATTTCAGGAATAAATAAAAATGTGCTTATCATTTTCAATATTTGTTTAAGTACATAAATAAAATTATTTTCTAAAGATTCATTTTTAAGGGCAGAACTGAATAGTGCTGCCAAATGTGTCAATTGTGAGATGTCTTTTAGCAGTTAAATTTGGTCGCTCTGTTGTTCTTACCTTAGAAGTAAGAAATTGTAAATAAAATTCAATAAATATTGAATAAAACAAATTTTAATGATTAAATGTAATGATAAAATTAATTATTTTGATTAGTGATCGGAATTTATATGTAATAAATTACAAATATTTTTTAATCTTTCATTGTAATAGGATACCATAACAAATACTATAACAATTTTTTTTTTTTATTAACCAAATTTTAATCATTTAAATTTGTTCACAACTATCAAATGCATCCATTTTTAAAAATATTTTTAAATACCTGTTGCAAATGGTAAATTAATACTTTTGACAACTTGAAATCTTTTAGATTTCAAGAATTAATTTTGAATTTCTAAGAATTAATTTCGATTTCTAAAAATTATTCTGAAAATTAAATCGTATTAAAGTGAGTATCAGTCGATGAAATATATAAGAAATGCATCTAAAGATTAAATTTTTTAATGTAGCACACTTATTGTATGATTGTTTATAATTTTGTTAATGTATCATTTTCCCTTTTTCTTAGCCATAGACTGTAAATATAATATTTTTTTTAGAGTAAAACATTCAAAAGAAACATTTTTTTATTTACATGTTTTTAGGTCCCTTGAATATGAAAAACAGGTTTCTAACGAAAGGTGTGTGTGTATTGCGCGTCTATCTGTTATCAGTGCACTGTTTAAAAAATGCAACTTTGCTGCCAGAAATTCTCTGCAATTACAGAAAAATACGTTTTGTTAACGTAATTTTTTCGTAATTTGCGAGTTTTTTCTCGAATTACATAGAATTTCTGGCAGCAAAGTTGCATATTTTTAACAGTGTATATCTGAAGATGAAGTATGAGCAATAATGTCAAGCTTTGTATTCTAAATTTATACAATATAGGAATGCTATGCTAAATTTTTCTTTGAAATTCGTCAAACAGTTCGTGTACAAGGATATCTATGAACATTCAACTATATGACGTCTATAGGTGAAATTCTTGATAGGGGAAGTTTAACATCCGTAGGTTGCATTAAACAAAATGAAATTAGAATATATTTTTTAAATGCATAGAAGCTTTGTGTAGAATATAGTGTAGAAATCATTAATCATTCGTTTTAAGGTTAATTTAAGAATTTGTTCGTATTTGTTCGCTAAGCGTGAAATTGCTAGAAATGCATTTCAGGTTGCTTTATAAGATTTAAAAATGACTAAATTAAAGTAAATAATCTGGTGTGTGCATAATTTACAGATAATATACTGGTGTATTCAAAATCAAGCAAAAGCATTATTTTCTATTGAATGTTATTGAAGGAGATGATGTACTACATTTTACCATGCCGACTTCTCGTACTCATATAGTAAGTAAAGTATTTTTTGGAGTTCAATTTTAAGCTATGCTTGTTGTATAATATCACGTTTTATGGTTCCCTCAATAAAAATTCCTGTTTTTAGCAGTTCATTCATACGTATGTTTCGGGTCACCTTAAAACAAATAACTGCAGAAAATTCAAACGTATATTTTACAGTTATATGAGGTCACCATTTGAAAAATTTGAATAAATGTATTTTTCACATAATTAATCATAAAATAAGGGACAGTTATTATATATATATATATATATAATAAAAGATAACAATAGTTAAATAATTTGAAAAAATATGTTAAGGTCTTTATTTTAAAATGTCATAAATATCCGGAGAGGGCATACAATATTTTTATTCTACTACAGAAGTAATAATTTTAGTCCAAATAAAAATGACAATAACCTTGGCATTTTGAATGCAGTAAAATAATAAAAGGCCACATACAACAGGACTAAAAAAATATATAAATAAATAAATAAATAAACAAATAATAATAAATAATAATAATAAAATAAAATAAATCATTGTTCGTGAAGACTTTAATAGATAGTTTCCATTTTTTTTTGGAGTTTACACTTCGGATGGAAAGAATTTTTGAATCCGTTTCAACTATTATGTAATTGGTATGGTTTGAATAAAAAACGATTGCATATTTTTTACGCTTATTACTTTTCATTTGATAACTGACAAATTTAATATAACCAATGAAATAATTATTGCCAATAACGAGAAAAAATAAAAATGTGTTTTTGTTTAAATTTTGCGAATGCGTAAAAATGTTTAGAATCATATATATATATATATATATATATATATAATTGAAACTTTAAAAATTTTAGTTTAAATATGTATCACAGTTCATCATTTTTTCTTTTAAAGTAGTGAACATTTTCGTATACAATTATTTTTCATTTTAGGAAATATGATAATTAATCATCTAAAAGAAATCATAAAAATGATAAATGTTTGTAATTTTTTTATATATATAAATTCAGCTATGGTTTTCATAAGACAATAGTTAAAAAAATATTTGTTATCCTGGCCGTTTACCTAGTTACTTATAGTTATTTTTAGCTGTCAGATTGATTAATTGCATTTAGTTAATTTTGCATGTTCAATTACACATTTCCTATATTCGTTTATAGGAATACCTAATGATTAATTAAGACTGATATTTCCCAAACGATTTCTATTTAATTTCTTCTAACCCTTTTATTCATTTAAATGTTGTACAAAAGGTTTTTTTTTTTTTTTTTTTTTTTTTCGGATTTGTCTTGCTAAATTTTGTTTTAGATTCCTTATGAATGTATGAAGAATAACTATGTAAGTTATTTAAATAATTACATAATATACATGTATGTCCAAGGCTTTTAAATTTCAGTATAATTATTTTTTAACAGCAGCAATTTTTGTAATAGAGTACGTACATAAGTTACAAGATAAATAAATAAAATAAAATACTGTTCGATTAAAAAAAAAAAAAAAAAAAAACACTGGTCCAACCGAATTGATTAATAAATAAGTAAAGAAAATCTAAGTTTTTATCCTTTCCTCATAATTTAACAATAAAGATATAGCTATCTGATTTTTTGTTTGGAAGTTTTTATTATTATTATTTTTTTATTTTTATTTTTTTTAATGCTATGTTTATTATTATATTTTTTTAGGAGCAACCAAAATTCATAAGATTTTAAAAATTTCTTTTATCAGTAAAAGGCTGCCAGAAAGAATAAAAATTTTTTAGCGATAACAGTAATCGATTTAAAAATAATTACAAGATAAAAAAAACTTTTTATATTTCATGTTTTTAAATTTTCTGTTGAATCACATAAATGCTACCGAAGGCAGCGGGAACCCGGAACAATTGGCTAAAAGTATTAAAAAAATTCATTGTTATCGTGTTTTGAGCTATTATAAAAGTTTCAAATAGCTAACTAGCTAGCTAGCCGGGTAGGTAGTTAAAAATCGATTGCAAGCTTTGTACTGGTAACGCTGCCAAAAGCAGCCGGGACCCGAAACAGTTCGTTAAAAGTATTTAAAAAATGTATTTTCAACGTATTCTGAACTATTCGGAAAGTTTCAAATGTCTAGCTAGTCGGGAATTTAGTTAAATAAATTTCCTGTTGAATCATATGAAAGCTGCTGAATGCAGTGAGCACCAGACACATTTGATTGAAAGTATTAAAAAGAGTGTATTGTCACCGTGTCCTGAGCTATCCTGAAACTTTCAAATGCCTACCTAGTAGGGACGCTAGCTAAAAATCGATTGCAAGCTTTGTACTGTAACGCGGATGAATGCAGCAAGGATCCGAGACAGTTGTTTAAAAGTATTTTAAAAATGCATTTTCACCGTGTTCTGAACTATTCTGAAAGTTTAAAATGTCTAGTTAGTTAGGAAGTTAGTTAAATAAATGTTCTGTTGAATCACATAACCGCTGCTGAAGGCTATAGGGACCTAAAACAATTGATTAAAAGTAAAATAAATAAATAAATAAATAAATAAATAAATAAAAATAAAAATGTATTGTTACCGTGTTCTGAGCTATACTGAAAGTTTCAAATGCCTAGCTAGTCGGGAAGTTTGTTAAAAATCGATTGCAAGCTTTGTACTTGTAACGCTGTCGAAGGCAGCAGGAACCCGAAACAGTTGGCTAAAAGTATTTATAAAAGCATTTTCACCGTGTTCTGAACTATTCTGAAAGTTTCAAATGTCTATCTAGTCGGGAAGTTAGTTAAATAAATTTTCTGTTGAATCATATAAACGCTGCCGAAGGCAATAGGGAACTGAAACAGTTGACTAAAAGTATTGTCCCCGCGTTCTGAGCTATCCTGAAAGTTTCAAATGTCTAGCTAGTCGGGAAGTTTGTTAAAAATCGATTGCAAGGTTTGTAGTGGACAAACAAACAAAGAAGAATCGAAGTTAATAAAAACATGGTAATAAATAAAAATTCTCTAAAAGTGGGGACTCATTTTAGTACTAGAAAAAAAAAATTAAATTTACAATAATCAAAATTTAAACCAAGAAGTTTTTTTTTTTTTTTTTGTAAGGACTATTTGATGAAGGAAATATGCCCATATGCAGGTAATATGCCCATAGGTGAAATATAATGAAGACATTCATACTTAACGCATGAAAACACTTCAGTTATTACAAAACAAAATTTAATTTTTGAAACTTTATCTAAAAGTAAAGGAAAGATAAGAGAGAAGAAAATTTAGAAAACAATGTTAAGAAAAAAAAAAAAAAAAAAAAAAAACAATTTTCAGCAAATTTTTGGCAATTTTAAACTTTTTGCGGTCAAAAATGTTTTTAATTTATTTTCACTTCACATGTACGGCAAGTAAAACCTTCCTCATCTTTCTTGGTAAGTCCTACACATTCCTCGTGCACAAGCACATAATTATGACATACAGCACATAATCTCATATCCACAACTTTTTACTTGTTGCAAATACCGCTAAATCAACTTTCTTTATATATTTTCTTTGCTCGGGGACCTTTTCCATCATTATTCTCAGACAGAGTTTTATTTATATTTTAATCGCTCTTGTGATATTTGAGTGTATTCAGTATTACTTTGACAGTTCATTGCAAGTTTCATGTCAGCAGTACTTGAGGGACAAGGATTATGACGACCATGTTTTCCAGACGATGCCTCTGGGAAAGAAATTTGTTTTTCATTTTTTCCAAAATCTTTTGTTGGAGGTTGGTTTTCAGACATAAAATTTGGATCACAATTATCCTCAGAAATTATATTGACAGGCTAGATAGGATAGGATTAACAATATAGATACCTGTCCCTTTGAAGCCATTTTTAACGTTGGAAATGTCGATGTCATAGCTTTGTCCCAAACTGGAGAAAATATTCTTCGATATCTAGATTTTGTAATGTTTTCATGGTTACTTTGTGAATAATTAGTGGTCATCGTTCTTCAAAGATTAACTTAAGTATCTTGGTTGGTTGGTTGGTGTCGTGTCAAGTAAAATCAAATCATTCCATGTGCCAAAATCACGGCCTTGGCAATGTCCACAATATTGTCACTGTAGAGATTTCCCTGAAAGGGAAATTCGTCAAAGGCCTGTAAGCTTCTTATGATGGTCGGGCAGTTGAAAATGTGTTCTGGGTTGATTTCCTCCTCCAGGCAGTTCCTACATGATTTGTAAGTTCTGGTGCCATCTGTATTTATTGTCATTCCACCAAAGTGTTGGGTTCTAAGTCTGGAGATTGTCTTGGTAATCATCCTGTCTGCATTGATAACACATAGTTGATGTTCCTTTTTGATGTGTTTTTCTTTCAGTCTGTATCTAGCAACTGCATTAGCGCTTACTTAAATATCTTAAGTAGTAAATAAGAATTGCGCAAGACTCAAAGTTAAATACAAATAAAATTTATTAGAGCTTAAGTTCAAGGAGGATGTTTGGGCTAAACTCAATATAAAAATCTTAAATGACTTTAGAAAGATAACTTCGATAAATAATTTAAATAAATTCAGACAGAAATCTCACCAACAGTAGATAATGTAGAAAGGTGATGACTGCTCAGTGATCCACGATACTTCTCCGGCGTAGACTAAGGCGACAGGATTCCCTGTATCTTCCTAACACTACGCTTTAATACAACTCTTTCAAGACCAACACAACATTCACCGAGCTCAGAAACTTAAGCACTAATGCTCACCATAAAAACAATTCTATCCTACTTCACCTCTACACCACACTTCTCTTCTACACCACATTCCTCTCATATTTATATTTAATCTTCATCAACTCCACTCACTTCATTTAACAAACTTTAAAAGCTCCCCGTATTCACTAGCGCTCCTCAACTTGCTTTCTTCGTTGCAGCTCCATGCTGACGTGAACACAAACTAATACGGTGGCTTCCCAGCCGGATAACTTTTCCATTCACTATGTCTAACACCACCGCACATCAACACACATGAAACTAATTAACTTCAACAGCACTAGATCTGAACTATCAAACAATAACTCAATCTAGGTGCTAAGCCCTAAATCTTAGCACAGCCAGACGTCGGAAAGAACTCCACTACACACCGACCTTACAACTTCGTTATAAAAAGAAAATAAATTATTCGTCCGAAAATTTTTCAAATAGCTCAAAACAGGATTTATTTTAAAGCTGCAGTTCATGGGTTGTTTCAGAATTTGAATAAGTTAAAAGAATGTCATTTATTTCAGTTTCATCCAGAATTAAGTAATCAAGATGGGACCTGATCCATGAAAGGTAAGAAAATAGCGTCCTTGTGATTTAAATTTTGATACGTGCAGGCAACATGTACATTGGGCATATTCGCAACAATAACGAGTTTAAAAAATGCGTTCGTAATTCTGTCTGAAAACTCAGCAATTGAAATTCACTTACACAGTTCAAAAGACCATTAAACCAGCTAAAAACTATACATAACACTAAAAACAGATATTCCTTTCCATTAGAGAAGTAAAAAACGTGCAAGAGACAAATTTA
Organism: Salticus scenicus; assembly: GCA_963930645.1. NCBI lineage: Eukaryota > Metazoa > Arthropoda > Arachnida > Araneae > Salticidae > Salticus > Salticus scenicus. Next base: position 65,630,931 of record OZ005659.1, read on the forward strand.
TAAAATGACAAAGTGCAAGAGACAATGCAAATGACAACAAACCAACAATGACTGTCTCCTCGTGTACGTGATCAAGGTTTTCGAGCAACGCAGTACTAAACTATGTTTTTCTGACTTTGAGAGACTAGAAATCCTTCAGTAAACAAGGATTTCTATGAGCGACTAGGGACCCTCGATAGCGAGAGACTGGACATTGGCGCGCCGGCTTTTTCCCGAAATTCTCCATTTTAGTGCCAGTTGCTCCATTGCTTATCATTACGCTGAGAAGCAATTTCGATTATTTTACGTCATAAACGAAAAATAACTTGTTTATTACATTTTTACTTTGTTGGGAGATAAATTGCTTTAATTTTGGAATACTTTTGAAAGATAAAAATGCATAATTATTCATTTTATATCATGCTTTAAATACTTTCAATCCTCTTATTGCATGCTGTTTTACGTATTTATTTCCTAACATATGAGGTAATTACATTATCTATTTGCTAGCTATTAGTTTTTTAGTTCTGTTGTGCAATGTATTTAATATGTTAGACCTCAATGTACTTTTCTGATATATTTTACAATGCATATTTAAAATAACTAGATAAAAATATATTTTTTGGTTTTTTGCTAGTACGCAAAATGTATCAGATTTATTAAAATAAATTATTAAAAATAAAGAAAATAAGGTGTATATTATTTGCTAACATATGAAATATAAATTTCTTTTAAATAATAATTGCCATAATAAATTTTATAAATAATATTTAAATAAGTAATTATTTTTATTTACATTAAAAAAAATATATATATATCTATGAAATAAGCAAATGTAATTAAAATAAACAATTTTTTTTCTAAAGATAGTTAAGATATTTACAAATTATTAATAATAAAATTTTTATCTTTAATATTTAACTAAGTCATTATTATTAATAATGCTTAATTGAAATAAATAAAATATGTATTTTTAACTTGTAAAAATATTACGTAAATATTTTTATAAAATAATAAAAAATAATTTCTGCTGTTCTGCCGTAAATTTATATTTATACATGAATTACTTGACAAAAACAAAAACTATATGTAGAATGTATGTCCTCAGAAAAAATAAGGTAGAATTACTTTCACTAAGGTAGAATTGCTTTCACAATCAACGAATTTTTGTTAATATAGAAATATACAACAAAAATTTCTTCTATTTTCCGATCGGAGTTGAAAAAATAACCATGTCGAAAGTTAAAACAAAATTCGTTTTTCTTCAAATTCTTTTTTTCTAAGACGAAAAAAATAAATATTTATTTTCACCATTATTTTCTGCACAAATTCAGCACAATTTCCTTTCATTTATGTTGTATAGTAAAGCGTCAATCGCGAAGAAAAAAGCATTACGTTCTACGGGGATCGCTCCTAATTGGCACTAAGATGGCCGACTTTCGGTCAATGTCCAGTCTCTCTATATATAGGGTCCCTATGAGCGACTAGAAACCCTGGATAATCTCAGTAAAGGGTCGCTATGAGCGACTAGGGACCCTATATAGAGAGAGACTGGACATTGACCGAAAGTCGGCCATCTTAGTGCCAATTCGGAGCGATCACCGTAGAACGTAATGCTTTTTTCTTCGCGATTGACGCTTTACTATACAACATAAATTAAAGAAAACTGTACTAAATTTGTGCAGAAAGTAATGCAAAATATAAATATGTAATTTTTTCGTCTTAGAAAAAAAGAATTTTAAGAAAAACGAATTTTGTTTCAACCTTCGACATGATTACTTTTTCAACTCCGATCGGAAAACAGAGGAATTTTTGTTGTATATTTCTATATTAAGCAAAATACGTTGATTGTGAAAGTAATTCTACCTAATTTTTTCTGAGGACATACATTCTATATATAAAAAGTTAGAAAATTTTTTAACAAATATATGGTAATCTTAATTTTTGTCAAGTAATTCATGAGTAAATGTAAAACTAGAAACTAGAACAGAAATTATTTTTTATTATTTTATAAAAATATTTACGTAATATTTTTACAAGCTAAAAAAATACATATTTTATTTATTTCAATTACGCATTATTAATAATAATGACTTAATTAAATATTAAAAATAAAAATTTAATTAATAATAATTTGTAAAAATATTAACTAATATCTTTAGAAATTAAAAAATGTTTTTAATTATTTTATTTACATTTGCTTATTTCATTGATTTTTTAATTTTTAGTTTTTTAAAAATATTATGTAAATAAAAATAATAACTTATTTAAATATCATTTATAAAATTTATTATGGCAATTATTATTTAAAAGAAATTTATATTTCATATGCTAGCAAATAATATAAACGTTATTTTCTGTTTTTTTAACAATTTATTTAAGAAATCTGATACATTTTGCGTACTAGCAAATAATCAAAAAATTGAAAGCTAAAAATACATATTTTATTTATTCAATTACGCATTATTAATAATAATGACTTAATTAAATATTAAAAATAAAAATTAATTAATAATAATTTGTAAAATTATTAACTAATGTCTTTAGAAATTAAAAAAAATGTTTTTATTTTATTTACATTTGCTTATTTCATTGATTTTTATTTATTTATTTATTTATTTTTTTAGTTTTTAAAAATATTATGTAAATAAAAATAATAACTTATTTAAATATTATTTATAAAATTTATTATGGCAATTATTATTTAAAAGAAATTTATATTTCATATGCTAACAAATAATATACACCTTATTTTCTTTATTTTTATCAATTTATTTTAAGAAATCTGATACATTTTGTGTACTAGCAAATAATTAAAAAATATATTTTTATATAGTTATTTTAAATATGTATTTTAAAATATATCAGAAAAATACATTGAGATCTAACATATTAAATATATTGCAAAACAGTACTTAAAAACTAATAGCTAGAAAATAAATAATGTAATTAATCTCATATTTAGGAAATAAATACGTAAAACAGCATACAATAAGAGAATTCAAAGTATTTAAAGCATGATATAAAATAAATAATTATGCATTTTTATCTTTTAAAAGTATTCTAAAATTAAAGCAATTTATCTTCCAACAAAGTAAAAATGTAATAAATAAGTTCTTTTTCGATTATGACGTAAAATAATCGAAATTTCTTCTCAGCGTAATGGTAAGCAATGGAGCAGCTGGCACTAAATTGGAGAATTTCGTCAAAAAGCCGGCGCGCCAATGTCCAGTCTCTCTCTATATAGGGTCCCTATGAGCGACTAGCGACCCTTTACTGAGATTATCCAGGGTTTCTATGAGCGACTAGGGACCCTATATAGAGAGAGACTGGACATTGACCGAAAGTCGGCCATCTTAGTGCCAATTCGGAGCGATCACCGTAGAACGTAATGCTTTTTTCTTCGCGATTGACGCTTTACTATACAACATAAATGAAAGAAAACCGTACTAAATTTGTGCAGAAAGTAATGCAGAATATAAATATGTAATTTTTTCGTCTTAGAAAAAAAGAATTTTAAGAAAAACGAATTTTGTTTTAACCTTCGACATGGTTACTTTTTCAACTCCGATCGGAAAACAGAGGAATTTTTGTTGTATATTTCTATATTAAGCAAAATACGTTGATTGTGAAAGTAATTCTACTTTAGTGAAAGTAATTCTACCTTATTTTTTCTGATGACATACATTCTATATATAAGAAGTTAGAAATTTTTTTAACAAATATATAGTAATCTTAGTTTTTGTCAAGTAATTCATGAGTAAATGTAAAACTAGAAACTAGAACAGAAATTATTTTTTATTATTTTATAAAAATATTTACGTAATATTTTTACAAGCTAAAAAAATACATATTTTATTTATTTCAATTACGCATTATTTATAATAATGACTTAATTAAATATTAAAAATAAAAATTTAATTAATAATAATTTGTAAAAATATGAACTAATATCTTTAGAAATTAAAAAATGTTTTTAATTATTTCACTTACATTTGCTTATTTCATTGATTTTTTAATTTTTAGTTTTTTTAAAATATTATGTAAATAAAAATAATAACTTATTTAAATATTATTTATAAAATTTCTTATGGCAATTATTATTTAAAAGAAATTTATATTTCATATGCTAGCAAATAATATAAACGTTATTTTCTGTTTTTTTTTTAACAATTTATTTAAGAAATCTGATACATTTTGCGTACTAGCAAATAATCAAAAAATTGCAAGCTAAAAATACATATTTTATTTATTTCAATTACGCATTATTAATAATAATAACTTAATTAAATATTAAAAATAAAAATTTAATTAATAATAATTTGTAAAAATATTAACTAATGTCTTTAGAAATTAAAAAAAAATGTTTTTATTTATTTTATTTACATTTGCTTATTTCATTGATTTTTATTTTTATTTTTAGTTTTTAAAAATATTATGTAAATAAAAATAATAACTTATTTAAATATTATTTATAAAATTTATTATGGCAATTATTATTTAAAAGAAATTTATATTTCATATGCTAACAAGTAATATACACCTTATTATTATTATTTTTTTTTTTTTTGTATCAATTTATTTTAAGAAATCTGATACATTTTGTGTACTAGCAAATAATTAAAAAATATCTTTCTATATAGTTATTTTAAATATGTATTTTAAAATATATCACAAAAATACATTGAGATCTAACATATTAAATATATTGCAAAACAGTACTTAAAAACTAATAGCTAGAAAATAAATAATGTAATTAATCTCATATGTTAGGAAATAAATACGTAAAACAGCATACAATAAGAGAATTCAAAGTATTTAAAGCTTGATATAAAATAAATAATTATGCATTTTTATCTTTTAAAAGTATTCTAAAATTAAAGCAATTTATCTTCCAACAAAGTAAAAATGTAATAAGTAAGTTCTTTTTCGATTATGACGTAAAATAATCGAAATTTCTTCTCAGCGTAATGATAAGTAATGGAGCAACTGGCACTAAAATGGAGAATTTCGTCAAAAAGCCGGCGCGCCAATGTCCAGTCTCTCTCTATATAGGGTCCCTATGAGCGACTAGATTCAAGCGCCATCTTTCGGATTTCATTGAAATTAATAACGTTATTGCGGGTTGGCCATATTTGGATAATTTACCTTTATATTTACACACACACACACACACACATATATATATATATTGCTACGCAACGTGTAATATGATGATGAAATATAAAGGGAAATTAAACTATACATATATCAAAATATTCTTTAAATTATCTTTGATTGTGACCAATTAAAGTTCTTTAAAATTGTACAATTAATTATAAATTTTTTCTGACACAAATATATTTTAAGAAGAGAAAATAAAGTTATATTTCACTTAACTTTATTTAAAATCATTTTGGTCGTGAACAACGATAAATATTAGATTTTATATTTATTTATTTATTTATTATTAATATTATTAAGGGTATAAAGAAAAACCATCGGGTACTCTTTTAAACTGATCACCCTATATATATATATATATATATATATATATAAGTCTGTCAATATTATATGGCAGAATCATTTTGGAATAAAAAGGAAGAAAATTAAAAATTAACTTATTTAATAAAATCATACATACTTTTTCTTTAGAACAGCTTCTGATTTTAGTAGCTAACTGTAACTTTAAATTATTCTCAGCAAATTAAAAATAAATATATTAATATTGTCTGCTAAGAATCCTTCTTTAATGTAGGAAAATTGAAAATTGAAAAATAATATAATTTAAAGAAATTTGCATAATTTTATTTTATATTTGTTTATATATATATATATATATATATATGTGTGTGTGTGTATATTAATTGCAAGAAAAAGTAAAAATTTTTCGAATCTTTTACAATTATGCACCAGTTTTTTATAGCTAGCATACCTGCATTAAAATAACACATGAATAATACATCTTAATCTTACATTATCGTAGCCCAAGATTTGAATCAACGAATTTTTGCAAATTCTGCAAATTTTATCAATTAGGTTTGCTTCCGATCAGCTAATGAATTTCAATTCAAGGAAAGGAAGTTATTTTAAAGGTTTCTCTTAATTTTTTTAACCTTAGCAGGGATTGTACATTTAGAAAAAGCGAAGTTCGTGATTTTTTTCTTTAAAAGGAATTTGAAGTACAATAAATTAATTATAGGTTTTTTTTTTTTTTTTTGTCATGCATTAGTTTTAATATTAATGATGCTCATTTCTACATTCGAATGATTTGCTGAATATATTTTTCTAAAACATTTTTTTTTTTTTTTTCTGTCAAACTTCTGAAATGATTTCGGTAGGAATTTAAAATTATTTAATTTTTGAGAAGTCGAAATGATCTAACTTTTCTTCATCTTCAGGAAAATTTTCTTTCCCTGATAACCTGTGCAAACCTGATTTTCGAGGAAATTACTCCAAAAATACTATTTATTATATTCTCATAGAAATACCTAGCAAAAATTTAATTTTGCAAACGTTAACTTGGGAATTTATAGTGGCTACAAACATTATTTGCAGTTCGAAAAGTAGCCAAGAAAGTTCGCTTCCTACACAATTGAATTATATTCTCTAGAGTAACCGAGGTTAAGGAGAAGTGTAATCTTTACCTCATAATACATTGGAAATAGAATTACTTTAAGCTGTTATGAAAACGTTATACTATAAACTAAGGTATTATATTAAGTTTTACAATTTCTAAAATATCTAGTTTTGAGACACAAATTTCGATTTAAATTAAACTATTTTACAGGAAACGTTTTGTATTTTATGTATTAATTTATTTACAATTATATTTGTTGTCATTATGTTCTATATACCTCACAATTGTTTAATAAAACTGTTCTTTCTGCAAAAAATAAGGAATAAATAAATTGTAAATTTCATTAAAGTTATTTAACTGATAAATATTTATCAACTTCTCAGTGAAGGCATCACATAATTTTCTGTTAACAACATACACAAAAGCATGTGCTGATGAGATATTTTTTATTATTATTATTATTTGCTTTCTATTAAGACTTTAATCATATAACAACTCTTCCAGTAACTTCTCTTAGAAAATAAATATTACAGACATTATCCACGGGGTTTCATAAAGTTGTAAACAATATCTCCATTTTATAAGGCAGATTGGGGATTTCTCCTCCCACGCGAATCAATTACTTCTTTCTAAGAAAGACGAATTTGAGAAGATTCAGGATGATATTCATAAATGGATTTTAAAAATAATATTCATTACTTATGTTCAAAAGCCTTTAAAAACACGTAAAATTAAATTTTATTTAAAAGATGTTAAAAGAAAAAAAAAAAAAAAAAAAAAAAAAAAAAATATCCGAAGATTTTCACTTTTAAATAGTAAAGCATCATCAGGGATTTTTATTATTCTTTTTCAATAAGCAGTGCTTAAAGTATTTTTTTTTTCACAGTCAACAGTTAAGTCTTTTAATAACGTGAATAGCAGCAAAGTCAATTTAGGGAAGCATACTATTGTAACAATCGCAGCTATCGTAGATCGCAAGTCGGATTGTACACTCCGCAGCAAAAATATCCGATCACTAGCAATAATCCCCGTCTTAAAAAAGTACACTTAATACTGCTTTTTTAAATAAATTCTTGTCGAGTCATGTTCTTAGTCTGTCTAAGAACATGATTCGACAAGGATTTATTTAAAAAAGCAGTATTAAGTGTACTTTTTTCAAACAGGAATTATTGCTAGTGCTCGGATACTTTTGCTGCGGAGTGTACAATCCGACTTGTGATCTACGATAACTGCGATTGCTACAATAGTATGCCTCCCTTTAAGTACGCTGAATGTTGGATCAAGGAGCTAAGGTATATAAGAGAAACTGGAATTATTGAAAAATTACACGAGGCTATTGAAGGAGAAAATGCATAATGAACTGGCAGAAATAAACTATTAACCGTTTTATAATATTGTGCCAAAATATTGGCAAAATTGCAGCATTTTAGAATTTATTGTATTTTTGCATTTAATTATATTAATAGCTTCGGAAATGTAAAGTTCTTGGATAGTAGGTGGTGCTGTAATAATTTTGGCTTTATCTCATATAGGGTCAGCGTTTAGGTTGGTATAAATGAAATCGACCAGAGTAGAACTATTTTCTTCTTTGATATTACATATATGATCTTGTATTCTTCTGGTAACTGTTGACTGTGAAAGAAAAAGTAATAAAAAAAAAATCATTGGAAAAGAGTAAAAAGGAATCCCTGATGATGTTTCCGAAAAGCTTCGGATAAAAAAAAAATTAACATCTTTTAAATAAAATTTAATTGTACGTGTTTTTAACGTTTTTTCAATATAATTAACAAATGACACGTGTTCAATTTAACTCTTTTCTTAGAGATTATTTATAATTTCATTACTATTTTTTTAAATTTTGTATAAACAAATTTAAATAATTTTTAGAAGAATAATATTTTCTTAAATTAATGCGTTCTAAGATTAAACTGAGAAAGAAATGGCAGAAGTATTTATTTATTTATTTATTTTTGTCTCTATAATCTACAATTTTTCAGTATAGGGGCCATATTTCACGATTCCTCTCCGTTCAGCTAATTTAAATGAGAAACTAATTCAAAGGAAAACATTTAATTATTTGTCATTATTTTTAAGAAAATAAAATTATTCAATTTAGAAATTTATTCATCAACCATGAAAGTTCATTTATTATAATTATTTTTTTATTTGTAAAAATAGTCATTTGACAGTTTTTTTAAATTATTTAAGAGATAAGTTACTTTGTCTTTTAAATTTGTAAATAGTAAAAATTTTAAGAGTGAATGAAAAAAAAAAAAAAAAATCTAATTACTTATAATGTAGCCGTATTTTTACTTTCTAATATAGCGATATAGTAATAAATAATTCTCACATGAAATTTAATAAAGGACATTTCTTTAGATGTGGTTTAAGCCAAGAAACTTTTTCTTTTTCCTGTAGTAAATTATATGAAATATTATGAAAAATATGCGAGATGCGAGGACGGATAATATACACGTAGCTGAACTCATTTATAGCCACTTTATGGAGACTGTATTAACGAAGATTATTTTATACAACTAAATGATGAAATGTAACTTTTGCAGTAATAAAATTAGTACGAAGTGATAAAAAATTTTCAATAATTGCAATTATTGAATTTAATTAATACATTTTTAAAATTATGTATAGTTAGGTAAATAGTTATTTTTTTTTTTTTTCTTTCTTTTTCTTTTTTTTTTTTTTCTTTTTAGTTAAAAATTTTATTAAGTTCAAAATATCTGCTAAAATATTTTACCTACAATTAGAACCTTGTAATGTTACTTAAAAGAAAGACATACATATCGTGTGATGTGAATATTTTTCTTCTATCTAAAACTCTTTAACAGCAGTAAACTTTGCCCGGGCATATATATTTCTTTTTCCGAAAGTTTTTATGAAAATCCTTACAGTATACAACAATAAAACAGCATTATTTTGCATATCACCTTCAATCCTCTTAATTATACTTAAGGTTATATATACTATATTATGTGTGCCTGTGTGTGTGTACATATATACATATATGATATATTGTGAGAGAGGGGGGGAAAGAGGTGAGAGAAAGGGAAGGAGAGAGGTGTTTTTTTATTATTATTATTATTATTATTATTATTATTATTATTATTATTGCATTTTTATAAAATATCTCTTTTCACGTCAGCAATACTTTGATTATTGTTAATCATGAAATTATATTTTTCGATTATAGAAAAAAAACAATAGAGTATAAAATCTCTAGAAGAGTAAGTCTTATTATAAATACTATTTATAAAAGATTAATAAATAAATAAATTATTTACACCTTTATTAGAAGACATGTGTTTTATGTTCTACTAAAAATTCTTTTTCTATATTTGTTGCTAATTTTATTAACCACCATTATTAAATGCAAAGACGACCGCTTTCTGATTTTAATACGATAGATGGTATACTGAAGTCTGAAGAACTAGATAGTCATGCAAAAGACGTTTCCTAATTTACGCAAAATCATTTCATGGGTTATTAATAGTAAACTTTAATTAAGTTTTCATAATATCTTCGTAATACATTATTACTATAAATACCAAAGTTAATAACTTTCTTGGGTAAAAAAGGATAGATTTATGCTAAAGGAAATTATACAATAAATTAATGCGCTGTTATAATATATATAATATATTTAAATTAATATATATATATATATATATATATATATATATATATATTCTGTTACAGTTCTATATATTTAATAATTCAAGTTTTAGTCCATCTTATATTTAAATTTTTATCTCATATATATATATATATATATATATATATATATATACAGTACCTGGCCAAATTATCAGACCATTGGCAAATTATACATTTATTCATGTTTACAACCTTATTAATGAAGGATTTTATTAAAAAAGATACTTTTTTCATTCATATTTCGAAAACATGTACATTCAGGAATACAATGACAAAAGAATTGTACAATACAATACTTATTGAAGAAAGAAAAAATTGATAAATTAAATTTAACAGAAAAATCAATATTTCGTATGGCCACCTTTGGCAACTAAAAGTGCTTTAACACGACGAGGCATACTTTCTATGCTTGCTTGGATGGTTTCTTGAAGATGTTTATTATGATTCCACTGGTATGTTAAAGATTCCAGCAAATCAACCTTATTGGTTTTCTTTTTCTTATACATTTCTTTTTTCAGCAACTCCCAACCATTTTCAATTGGGTTCATATCAAACGAGTTGTCAGGCTAATCAAGAATTTTGATTTTTTTTTCACTCTAAATACTTCGATACACTTTTAGCTTTATGGCATGGAGCACCATCATGTATGAAGACTGGTTCCTCGTCTCCAGAAAACCATTCTTGCATTTGTGGCATGAGCCTGGTTTGTAAGACTTTCAGGTACTGGTCTTGCTTCATTGTATTTTTGACCACATAAAGAGGACCAGAACCTTTTCCTGATATGAAAGACCACACCATGACTGATGGAGGATGTTTGGTGGTGGAAACAATACAATCTGACTTGTATTTCTCGTTTGGACGCCGCCGAACAAATTTGGTTTTTTCGGTTAAAACATGAAAAACCGATTCATCAGAGAAGCAAACCTGAAAATTAAACAAAATTGCTTTTTATTTAATTTCTTTACATTCATTATAAGTATCAATATATCTTTGATCAAAATAAATAGCTATGTACATTTTTCCAGTCTTCTATTGTCCAATTTTTGTACTTTATTTCCACCTTCAAGCGTTTTTTCATCATTTCTGATGTAAGCTTTGGCTTGCGAGCCGGTTTCATGGCAATGAGTTTATTTTCTGCCAAACGACGTCTCAAAGTTCTTTCTGATATATTAATGCCTTCATTTTGAACTTCTTTCATGAACATGCGTAGCGGTTTCTTTCCGTTATTTATACAAATGTCTCGTATTTTTCGGTCCATCCTCGGTGTCGTAATGCGAGATCGTCCACTATTATTCTTCCATGATGGATCCAAACTTATGTTTAAGACCATTTTCTTATTTTTTACTGAGCTTCTGGATACTCCTACCTTTGCTGCAATTTGATTTTGGGTCAGTTTAGTGGCATGCAGTAGACCATAAACCCGCCTTACTCTCTTTGGTGAAAGTTCAGCTTTTAAAGTTCAGCTAAAATAAAGGAGCAAAAACTTTTTATGATAATAAATCAATAAAAATGTTAAATATCCCACACGATATTAATAACAATGCAAAACTTACTTTTTGCAGCAAAATATTCGCTTCAATCCAAAATATACAAGCAGAACAAATTTTACGTTATAATACAAGTTTACACCTATGACACTGTATCACAGAATAATAACTAACTGTCTTGTGTTGCCAGCTTGAAAATGTTTCTGTAATAAAGGTACTGAAATGAGCTTAAGGTAACACTAATTAAATAATAATAATTTTGAGCAGGTCAGGTATAATAAACTTCCAATTTAAAAAACTTTAAATATTTTCTTTGGTCTAATAATTTGGTCAGGTACTGTATAATTATAAAATAATAATAATAATAAAATTACAATATAATATAATATAATAATATAAAATAATATATATAAATTAATGCACTTACAAGGAAACATTCAGAAGGTGTCGTCTTGAAAAAATATTGGAAAAAAGTATAGGTGATTTTACTGTTCATAAAATACCAGGAAGTGAAAAAAATATCGGCTGAAATGAATTACAGCGACTACAAAATTTATCAAAGTTAAGCATATTGGGCGATTTAGTGCTGTTAGGCGTTGAGTTCGTAAGCACCGAGATTACCGGGTGCGAACAGAACCGTGTTTTGTTTCTCCGCTAAGTACTAAAAATCAATCGCCTAACAATGTGAAATCGCCAAATATGCTTAATTTTGATAATTTTTATTGGACGCTGTAATTCATTTCAGCCGATATTTTTTTCATTTTCTGGTGATTTAGGAAGAGTAGAATCACCTATATATATATATATATTTTTTTTTTCAATATTTTTTGAAGAGACACCTTTTGAAAGTCTCCTTGTTAGTATTAAATACTAAATTAACTTTCCACTGCGTTTAATCGAAAATCATTAGAGAGGATAATTTTAGTTGTGAAAAGAAATACATATATACTATATGTATTAAAAAGCAGTTACTTTAAAATAAATGAGATGTTTGTAAGTATATAATGAGAAATCTTAAAGTTTTATTCAAATCTATATTATATAGTTTTGGAAAAAGATAATTAAAAATAACTTTCAATAAATTTTGTTTAATGCACCTTGTGTTTAAAAGACATTGAAGTAAATAAAAACGGAATGCATAAAAAGTATAAGTAAACTTTGAAAAAGAAAATAATTAATTATTATTATAGATTAAATTTTCTTTTAGAAACTGTTTTTGATTTATAAAATAATGTTTAAAATCATTATCATGCATTAAACAGAGACATACATTTTTATCTAATGTAAAGAACATTTATCAAGTAATGGGTGTATTTTATAATGTAAACTAAAAATTTTAAAATACAACATTTGATACTATATTACTATTTAATTTTTCAGTAATTTTAGGAGTATCACTACCTTTTCAGGAGTGTGTATTGAAACAATTTCATATATTCGATCACAAAATATGACGATAAAAATATAATGTAGATTGATTGTTCAACTGTCTAGATTAAGGTAAATTATTTGTATTCATCTAGAACATATGCGCACGTATATTTATGGATATATGCGCTGACGTATTTTATTAACGATTCGATTTACTAAAGTTTTACGTAAATTTTATTTTGCTACTTTTTATTTATTTATTTATTTTAAATTTTATTCTATAGGATTTAGATGAAATTATTTTACAGTTAAAAGTTTTCGATTACGAGATTTTGAGAGTCTCACAGTTTTCGTAATATTCTTATTTTGATATTTATAGAAATGTTCTTTACCCACCTGCCTATGTGTGACGAAAACTCCGAAGACACTGTGATAATAATAATATAACAAAATCACAAAACTACATTTTTTTAAATATCCCAGTTATATTAAGTTGATGACAATCCTATTTAAAAAGACAGCTATTTTTGGATTTTAATCTGGTTTTATTACGCTGAGAAAAAAATATATGCCAGCTCCTGCATCTAGAACGAATATGGAGTAATTTTCTGGTTCCTTAAACTAAAAATCTTATGTTATTAAGTGAGCAGTATTTGTATATGTATATTTCACTGTTCTCGAAAACGGTAGCTCGGACAGTCACGTGATTTAACACAAAGGTACCCTCCGTAGGGTCATTGTGCACATCGAAGTAAGATTTTCGAATAGTTTTCTTTTAATTAATTAAAATATGAAAATAAAACTTCCCAATGCTATAATGACGCAGATTAGAGAATCGTAGGAGAGATTTGATTGGTTTATTTGATTTTCATTAATTTGAGTGTATTTTACTTTGAACTACAGCTACGTTATGAGGAATTACGAGAGATTTGATTGGTTTATTTTATTTTCATTGTTTTGAGCGTATTTTACGTTGAACTAGAGCTATGTTATGAGGAATTACGAGAGATTTCATAGGTTTATTTCATTTTTATTGATTTGAGTGTATTTTACGTTGAACTAGAGCAACGTTTAGATTTTATTTAAAGTTATTTGAATTTTTAATATTTTAATATAATTCGACTTTTACAGAGAACAAATTACGATTGACGCAGCAAGCGCCCGAGAGCATGTTTTTTGGTAAAACTTTTCATGGGTCTCTGGCCAGCTAGCTGGTGAAGCCAGCTAGTATAAATTTATGAGCGATACGTGTAAGGTAAACAAATAATCTGGATAGGATAGACAATCAAGAATTTCAAGTCAGCACATTTATAGATGGGAAAAAAATGAATATTATTACTTTTATGATTTTTGTTTAATCGCAATAAATTCTCGCTTGATTTCCTAGAATTTGGTCATAAACCAAAATTATAGTTCCTAAAACTCACCTCTGGAGTTCAGTTTTATTAGCACCGCCACTTTATAATGTAGAAAAAGAGGGGAAAAAAGGCTAAAACCCCCATAGGAGTAGCATGGTAAGAAAAGCAAAAAAACTCACAATGTCAAGTGTGTTAAAAAAAAAAAAAAAAAAAAAAAAAAAAATCACACCGGAACTAATAAGGGGACAAAGTTGACTAGGAAAATACATTGAACAGCGGGAACCGGGCGGGATGGGGCATGGGTCTTATCGTCCAGGATTAATACGACTCGCCTAGTAATAAATTTGATGACGATAATAGAGGAAAATTATCTAAAATTCTTATAGGACGTTTTAAAACTCGTTAGCAAACGGAACTAGAATTTATAATGATATCATGGAAATATTTTTACGAGAAAAGCAATTTAGTTTCTAGATATCTGTCGCAGATCTTTTTTTTTCAGCTTAGTATCGATGTGTACTGGTATTAAATAATTTTGTTTTGGAATGATTATGGAATATAAGAACTCTGGTTACTATTATATAAACTATTAAATATATTTCAACAGTTTCGTTCGATCTGAGGAATATCGAAGCGGGGAAGTCATCCTTGCAGTAGAGGATATAAACTTTAACGGCATTTATTCGTATTTTATATAGTTCTGAATACAAAACCGTTGACAATTATCTATTTGTTAGTTTGAAATAAAGTTTATTCTAGCTCAAGATCAACAATGTATAACTTGTCCTTTACAAGCATTTAAACTTTTCGATACTTCTTCTTTTTCATATATATATATATATAGATATATATATTTTAATATCACTCGAAACCTCATATATAAAGTAATATGTATAAATTAGTATGTTGGGACCATTAAATATATATATATATACATTTTGTTTTAGCTCATTTCTTTATTTGCCCATATCAGAGCTTCTCACAATAAAGATTTTATGCATGGTGTTTGGTGCGATTTTAATAATCAAATGCTGCAATGTAAAAAGGCAAAAGGAAAATAATATAAGTACGACATATTATTCAACAGACACCCAAAGTTAGTTACCCTAATTTTTCATACTAAACATATAATATAACAAACTTAGTGATTTACATTCTGAAGAAGCTGAGATATAGATTTAATCTTTTCTGTGTATAGTAGCATATCAGTGAGATTTCTCATCTGATATACAGTTAAATTTAATCAGCATAATGTCCTTATGCACGTATACCTGAATGTCCTTATGCAGCGGCGTGCAATTGTACAAAACTGGAGCTCATATAAAGACATTTATATAAAATTTACATAAAGTGAAGAAATCGCAGGATAATGGCATCTCCTGCTAAGTGATTACCAAATTTTGATAGGTATCACTTTACGTCAAGAGGCAAATAAATATATCCTTTAATAAAATTATGAGCATTATTCTTGAGTTAGAACTGCCAGAACATTTTTGTCACACAAACACACATGCATACACTCAGAGAGAGAGAGGGGCAAATATTTAAAAAAACAAACCTCAAATGGAGTTTAGAATATGTCATATTTGTATATATATATATATATAGTCCAGTGCTTTATTCTATGAACACAGAAAAAAATAATAATAACGATATGTAGTTTGGCGTTATCTCTGTCTCTGTCCCTCTGTATATATATATACATTTGATATAATAAATGAAATACATATAAACTACGGGTAAAAAGGGGAAAATCCAAAAAAAAAAAAAAAACTTAAATAAGCTTAAGAAGGAGGAGACATCACCACGGCATAATACGTGTGGAGCAGGTTAAACCAGTTTTAGGTTTCGCGACGTTTTCCAAAACCTTTGCAAGACCATATGAGTAGACAGAGAAAATAAAGTTTTTTATTATTAGGTAAAAAATAAATTATTATTTTATAATTATTGATATTTATAAACCAAATTTATATAAACCAAATCAATCTTATATATTAGGATCTAAAATAATTATTGATATTTATAAAGCAAATTTACATAAACTAAATCAATCATATGCATTATTTTTTTTTAATTACAATAGTTCTTTTTTTTTTTTTTTTTTTTTTTTTTTTTTCAATTTTTGTACGTTTTAGAACATTTTAAAATTCCCTTTTCCTTCTTTAGAGGAATTTATTTAAAATAAACATATACATTAAAAATGTAACTATTTGAAAATATTTGACTCGAATTCTGTTAAATTTAACTATAATTATATTTTGCATACCATTAACAATTTAAATTTCAAAAATATTTCCTCAAGAACATGAAAAAAAGAAGAAATATATTTTAGTGAAGTAGGTTTTCGCCACTTTTTTATATATATCATGAAATATTAATGTAATCAAGGTGTTTTCATACTAGTCTTCAATATTCGCTTGTTATATATATAATTAGTACTGTGTTAAGCATTTTTATCATTAATTATTTAAATGGGAAAAAAAAAAAAACTTCATTTTCTGTATATGTTGAGTGATTTAAAAATTTGTCAAGACGAAAGTTTGTAGTGACTTCAATAATTTATAGCATTAATGTATCCTTTTTTATATAATATTTAGGATATTAAAAAAAAAATTGAAAACCTTAACTGTTTTAGAATAAAAAATTAAATCTTTGAATAAATTGTTATTATTATTATTATTATTTTAGATAAACTATTCTCAGTGAATTTAAAAAAATCTAATTATTATTTATGTTTTATTTATGATATTTTTCTTGTTCACGAGTTAGTTATTATTATTTATTTATACAAATAAGTATATTTGAAATATAAGACAGAGTGAAAAAAAAAAAAAAAAAAGTTATGCGTTATATTTATTTTCATTTGTATAGAATTCATTTACTTCATAAATGATTTTAAAAATGTGTTTTAATGTTAGTTTGAGTCTATTACTAAAATGCTTATTAATTAAAAAAAAAAAAAAAATGTCAACGCAAGATTTTTAAAGAACATTAAATGATTGTTTTTACAGGTAACCTATTGTTGCGTACTTGGGGGTTCGTGAGTTGTCCGAGAATAAAAGGCCAAACGTACAAAAATTCAGTAATTTATTCACAGAAAGTTCCAGAAAAAATACAGGTCTATAAACCAAGTATCAGCTTCAATTCGACCAGTAAACACAGCTTAAACAACAGCTGTCAATAGCAAATCCACAGTACAAACTGTATAGCAATAACACTTAAAGCAAGTCTCTCTCAAAGAGGCTCAACACAATACAAGCATTAGCGAAGCTGGCTGAGATCTGAACTGACTGACTGCCTTGGCGAAGAAGCGCTCTTTATATACTGTTCCATGGAACCCAGATTTTTCGAGAAAACTCTAGAAAGTGGTCAACCAATCAACTTACAGCTTCCATATTTGGTATATCCCATATAAGGATTTTCTCGCCAAGGTCGCCAAAAAAATCGCCAAGGTGGGAGAAAGTCGCCAAATTTGGCGCCAAATCCATTACCTGCCTTATTGGGGCTTTTTAATGCGTTTTTAAGGGAAAATAAGGTTATTTTAACGCTAAAACGAATAGAAATGCACAAAATTAGCACTTTATCAACTTACTAAGCCTCTTTGAAAGAATTTATACAAAAATAAACACAATTATTTACAATTTTGTAACACTGATCCCCTCCCAAGGACTGCAGGTCCCGCGCAGTGCAACCCTTGGTTAAGAGGCGAAAGTAACCAAATTTACACAATCCAAATACAAAACTAAGTTGCACATAAACATAACATAGAAATATAAATTAAGTGGGAAATATTTACAAAATTCACAAATATGTACAAATATTTATATGCAAATATTTACAGTGCGCATGCGCAAATTTTACCAGTATTTACATTTTAAATTTTAATTTTACCGTTACTTGTGGTACTTGGCTAGCCTATTATAGTGCACCACCTTCGGTTTTGACGAAGGTGTTTTAGTGATACGCACCACTATATCATTCAGCCTTTTTAAGACTGTGTATGGTCCATCCCAGTTGCACTGTAACTTGGGAGTGAGTCCTTTGCGTCGAACAGGATTCCACAACCAGACCTTCTCTCCTTCCTGGAACTCATGTTGTGTAGCCTTTAGATCGTACCTTGTCTTAATTTTCTCCGTCGCCATGTTAATCCGCTCCCGAGCAAAGTTGTGTACGTCCTCAAATCGTGCCTGGAGATCTTGGATGTACTCCTCGGGCGATGAAGGCGCATCGGGTGGACAACCAAACAGGAGATCACAAGGGAGACGAAGTTCACGTCCAAACAGCATCTGGGCTGGAGTATAGCCGGTGGTTTCATGGACAGCACTTCGATAAGCCAGCAGGAACAATGGCAACTTCAAGTCCCAATCTTGCTGGTTCCTTGATACTAGAAGAGAGAGGTTATTCAGGATGGTACGATTGAACCTCTCGACCATGCCGTCCGACTGGGGATGTAAGGGTGTAGTCCGGGTTTTGTCTATGCCGAGTAGTTGACACAGTCCTTTGAAAACATCAGAGGTAAAGTTCCTACCTTGGTCGGTATGAAGTTGTAGGGGCGTGCCGTACCTTGACACCCATTGCTGCACTAGGACCTCTGCGACCGTGCATGCCTCTTGATTGGGAATGGGATATGCCTCAGGCCACTTGGTGAAATAGTCCATCACGACGAGGATGTATTTATTTCCACTGGAGGTCCGTGGAAAAGGACCCAAGATGTCGAGTGCAATCCGTTCAAATGGTGCTCCCACGTTATACCGTTCCAGTCTTCCTCGACTTCGTTTCTGCGGGCCTTTACGTGCCGCACAATCATCACAGGATTTACACAATCTCTCCACATCCTCCTTTGCCTTGCACCAGTAGAAGCGTTCCCGAACTTTCTGCAGAGTCTTCATTATCCCAAAATTGCCTCCGGTAGAGCTACTATGCAGTTGTTCTAAAACATCTGGAATTCTTGATCTTGGCAATGCTATTTGCCATCGGAAGCTTTTCCCATCATCAGATTCCCACTTTCTGTAAAAAACGCCGTTTCTGATATGAAGTCTGCCCCAAAGATATCCCAAAGTGCCCAATAACTTTTCGCAATGGGACTAAATCTGGAAATGTTCTGCCAGGTAGGTCTGTTGCTGGTCGTCTCCTTCAGTTGTAATATTGGCTTTACGTCAGGATCTTCCAACTGGGCTTTTCTAAGTTCTTCGTCACTCCATGGATCGGGATCTTGATCTGATGGTGTTGAGACAGTAACTTGGCAGGCAACCGGATTTATCGGCATATATTTCTGTTCGGCTCTAGAGCAGTACTTGCAGCTTTCCGAGCAGGGCTTCCGTGACAAGGCATCTGCATTACCATGTAGAGTCCCTTTACGATGACGTATTTCGAAGTCATATTCCTGGAGGCGTTGTATCCACCTGGCAATCTGTCCTTCCGGGTTCTTGAACTGGAGCAACCACGTTAGAGATGCAAGGTCAGTCCGTAGCAGGAATCTTCTGCCATAGAGGTAATGATGGAAATTTTCTATGGCTTTTACGATAGCGAGTAGCTCTTTCCTGGTGGTACAGTACTTTCGCTCTGGTTTAAACAAGCATTTACTCCAATAGGCAATGACATGTTCTTGACCATCAATTTCCTGCGACAGAACAGCACCGACACTCTCATGGCTGGCATCTGTATCAAGTATGAACTGTCTGTCGGGCTTAGGATACGTCAAGATAGGCGATGATGTTAAGGCCTCTTTAAGTCGCTTGAACGCATTTTCACATTCCTCTGTCCACAGGAACTTCTGTTTGGCTTCCGTCAGCTTGTGGAGTGGTCTGGCAATATTTGAGAAACCCTTGACAAACTTCCTGTAGTAAGTGCATAACCCCAGGAAACTTCGTAGTTGGTGTACATTTTCAGGGCGACTCCAGTTCTCGACTGCAGAGATCTTCTCAGGATCAGTTCTCACACCTTCGGCAGAGATGATATGGCCGAGGTAGCTCACTTCACGACGGAACAAGTTACACTTGCCTGGATTCAATTTGAGGTTAGCCATTCTGAGTTTCTCCAGCACCTTTCGGATGTTTCGTAGATGGTCTTCAAAGGTGCGCCCCACAATGATAATATCATCCAAATACACCAGACAGGCTTCATAGGAAAGTCCTTTTAGCACTGTCTCCATCAGGCGTTCGAAGGTGGCAAGTGCATTACATAATCCGAACATTTTCAGGGCGACTCCAGTTCTCGACTGCAGAGATCTTCTCAGGATCAGTTCTCACACCTTCGGCAGAGATGATATGGCCGAGGTAGCTCACTTCACGACGGAACAAGTTACACTTGCCTGGATTCAATTTGAGGTTAGCCATTCTGAGTTTCTCCAGCACCTTTCGGATGTTTCGTAGATGGTCTTCAAAGGTGCGCCCCACAATGATAATATCATCCAAATACACCAGACAGGCTTCATAGGAAAGTCCTTTTAGCACTGTCTCCATCAGGCGTTCGAAGGTGGCAAGTGCATTACATAATCCGAACGGCATAACTTTAAATTGCCACAGTCCTTGTCCCGTGGTGAATGCAGTCTTCTCACGATCATCAGGATGTAATTCTACTTGCCAGTAACCGCTCTTCAGATCCAAAGTCGAGAACCATTTATTGCAAGCAAGTGTGTCTAATGTGTCGTCAATTCTGGGAAGAGGGTAACTGTCTTTCTTCGTGATGTCATTCAAACGACGATAATCCACACAAAATCTTGTAGAACCATCCTTTTTCCGCACCAGTACTATGGGAGAGGCCCAAGGACTCGTTGATGGCTCGATGACATCATTGTGCTGCATTTCACTTAGAAGTTCAGTGACCTCTTCCTGTTTAGCAAAGGGAAGTCTTCTTGGATGTTGTTTGATTGGAGGATGATTTCCTGTATCAATTCTGTGATGGGTGATGTTCGTTCTCCCGACGTCTTCAGGTGTTCGAGAAAAAAGGTCTTTAAATTCTTGGAGTAGCTTCTCCGCAGCACATCTCTCTTCCTTTCCTAACTCTGCATTCTTGAGTAATTCCGTTATTAATTGTTCAGAAGACTTGGATTCAGTTGATTGCGTGGGGCGGTTGATGCATGTTACAGGAGTGCAGGCTGCTAACACCTCATCCTTCTTCACTGTTCGGACCTTATCGCTGATGTTTGCGACTCTCACAGGAATAGTACTCTTTGAGAGATCAACTAGAGATGAAGCTACCAGAACTCCTCTTGGGCTATTGTCTGTATTCGGGTATTCAATCAGTCCATAGCGGAAGTATTGCTTTGTAGGTGGTGTTCCTGAAACTATTGTCTCTGTGTGTGGAGGGATGGAAATTTCAGACTTGGCTGTTATCTGGCAAATTGTCTGAATGTCTTGATTTTCAATGTTGAACACAGCGATGTCTTCCGAACTCGAAAGCAGTTCTTTATTCTTGAAGTCAAATTGAAAGTTAAATTTTCACAGGAAATCAATTCCAATGATTAAAGGATCTCTTATATCAGCCACATATGCCATATCATGGTAACTGGCATTCCCAAAAGTGATGGCCAAGTTCATTTTTCTATATATTTTGATTTCGTCTCCGGTCACAGTCTGGAGTTTAACGCAGGGCGGAGTCCAGATGATCTTCTCTTTTAGTTCTTGAGCCAAATCCGTTCTAATGATGGTCACGTTGGCTCCCGTGTCCAGAATCATCCGGCAGGTGGCGTTGTTGACTTGGCCATAGACGTGAAGTCCATTATCGCCGCCACTCATCGATGAAACATGAAATACTGCAAATTGGGGCTCTTTAATTTTAGGCAACCTCCGCCCCGCGAGATGGCCTCCTCTTAGTTGTGATGGTGAAGCCGGGTGATTTCCTATAGTTGGTCGTACAGGGCAGTTCCTCTTCACATGACCATCCCCTCCACAGCCCCAGCACTTTATCTTCCGATCCTTTTTTCTATAATATTTTCCAGGCTGCGCAATCTCTTTAAGATCTCTGCGAAACTTCTCTTCATTTCATTCTCATCAGCAGGTGTATCATTTAATGAGACTGCTCTTATGGTATGGCGGTCTTTACGGGAGGCTTGTTGGGCTGCCTCTATCCTAAGTGCATAGCCTAAAGCTGATTCTACGTCTCTGATGTTGGAGAGTCTCAGCGCTTTTTGAATTTCCGGATCCCGAACAGCATCGATAAAGTACTGAAAAGCTAAGTCGTTTCGAGTGTCAACTTGACAGTCTGAGAATGCTAGGTGTGACAATCTCTGAATGTCCGCTGCCAGCTCTTGCAAACTTTCGCCCGTTTTCTGGTAATGGGACTTTAGCTGGAGGCGACTATAGTCCTTAGAACACTTCTCTATGAACCGTAGCTCCAGTGCTCTAGTCAACGACTCGAAGTCCCCGTAATGCTGCTGCTAAGTGGACTGACTTGGCGGTAGAGTCCCAGCCGTTAGCTTCAGCTACGATGGAAAACTGCGTCTTATATACATGCCAGGAGGAACTGCCATCGTAGGTAGATAGCTTAATAAATTCCTGATTCTGGATTCTTCTCTCTTTCTTTTCAGTTTCCTGGGGCATGGATTCTAACTTTTCTTCCTCTTTTCTCTCCAGATCTTCTTCTATTCTCTTCAGTTTACCTTCTATCTATGAAAACCTTCCTTTCAGTTCCTGATCAAAATTGTCTTTAACTTTCTCCTCGAAACTCCGTTCTATTTTCGTAACACTCTCTTCAACCTTCATAAAATTTTCTTCTATCTTCATAGCTTTCTCTTCAACCTTCATAACATTTTCTTCTATCTTCATGGCTTTCTCTTCAAAACTTTCTTCTATTTTCAAAACTTTCTCTTCTATTCCATCCATTCTATTTTCCATCACCGTTAATTTACCCTCGATTGATTCTTTCACCGTTGAAAGCTCTCTCTTCATCTGATCTTGATTAGATTTAATTTCTTCCTGAACTTCACCCATAGTGTCTTTCAACTCTCTTTGCGATGTTTCCATTTTCTCTTGTGCTACCTTCATTTCTTTCATCTCTTGACTCAGGCTATCTTTCATCTCTCTTTGCGATGCTTCCATACTTTCTTTCATTTCTCTTTGCGATGCTTCCATACTTTCTTTCATCTCTCTTTGTCCTTCCTTCATTTCATTCATCTGTGTAACTAAGCTTTCTAGAAGTTTCTTCATCTGTTCCTCCATAGCTCTAGTTATAACCATGCACAGACAATCCCGCTTCTGACACCAGAAATGTTGCGTACTTGGGGGTTCGTGAGTTGTCCGAGAATAAAAGGCCAAACGTACAAAAATTCAGTAATTTATTCACAGAAAGTTCCAGAAAAAAATACAGGTCTATAAACCAAGTATCAGCTTCAATTCGACCAGTAAACACAGCTTAAACAACAGCTGTCAATAGCAAATCCACAGTACAAACTGTATAGCAATAACACTTAAAGCAAGTCTCTCTCAAAGAGGCTCAACACAATACAAGCATTAGCGAAGCTGGCTGAGATCTGAACTGACTGACTGCCTTGGCGAGGAAGCGCTCCTTATATACTGTTCCATGGAACCCAGATTTTTCGAGAAAACTCTAGAAAGTGGTCAACCAATCAACTTACAGCTTCCATATTTGGTATATCCCATATAAGGATTTTCTCGCCAAGGTCGCCAAAAAAAAATCGCCAAGGTGGGAGAAAGTCGCCAAATTTGGCGCCAAATCCATTACCTGCCTTATTGGGGCTTTTTAATGCGTTTTTAAGGGAAAATAAGGTTATTTTAACGCTAAAACGACTAGAAATGCACAAAATTAGCACTTTATCAACTTACTAAGCCTCTTTGAAAGAATTTATACAAAAATAAACACAATTATTTACAATTTTGTAACACTATTTATTTATTTATTTCATTTTTTAGCATATTAAAGAAGTAAAAATATAATTTTTCAATTAAATATATTTTTTTTTTATCTGTTACTATTATATTTCTCTTTTCCTAAAAAAAATTCAAAATGATCTATTACTGGCACATGCAGAGCTGTCAAAAAAAGTAATTTCCCATGTATTAAAGTAATCCAATTAATACCTATTGCAGTACAACAACATTCAAAAAGAGTTAATTTTGGTATGGAAGTTTAATTATAATTACAAACTCTAATATTAACAACAGTACATAACTAATATCCGAAATTTTATTTTAAAAAATCCACTGTTGGTATAGTTAAACTCTATACTCAAATTTTCTGTCTTTCCACGTATAAAAAATTGCGTTCTCATTAATTACCTTTCTTTTCTTTTTTTAAAGAAATTAATATCATAAAAATATTTATAAATGTGTAAAACATTTGAAAGGAGCTATGTAAAATAACTAACTACTATTTTCATATATTATACAAATACAACATGGCATATCACTATAATTCATGTTATGTTTTTTTACCCTAATAATTTCGATTATTTAAACCAACTTATCCTTGTTTTGTCTTTTGTAATTTTTCTACACAAAGCACCACCGAAATGAATTTCATTCATTATTTTTTTAAGCTTCTTGCGCGGATCTCCCCAATCTTTTACAAATAAAATTTGTAGTCAATATCCTCATCAGTTTTAGAAGCAGAATATTGTTTATTCAGGGCATTTAATAATTATTAAACTGTTTTTCTAAAATCATTCACTTCAATATATTTATATTATTTTTTCACTTTAGTTACTTGATATTTTTTCGGTAATTATAGTGATTACTCTTCCTAAAAAAGTTTAAAAGTTGTCGACTATATTATAAAAATAACATAAAAATTGTCTGTTATTAAATAAAGAAGAAATTTGTTAATGTTACATATTATATTGATAAATTTCAATTATATACAATCTAAAACTTTGAATCACAAATGACATGTTACATGGATTTCGAAGACTAGATTGTGTATTTTTCCTATTTTTTTTTTTTTTTTAATATAATAAATATAAAGTTTTATAAAAATGTTTGAGTATAAAAAGAACAGCATTTATATAATATTTTATAAAACATTTATTAAAAAATTGAAAATTTCAGCCGGTGGGTCTGATATCCGGGCGTTGATCTTATTGAAAATTTGCAGATTTTTTAAAAGTATTAATAAATGCATGAACGACGTTTTTTTTTTTTTTTTTTTTTTTTTTTTTCAAAATGTACCAAAATGTTTTACATACAACTTTGCCAATAACTAAAATTTCCTTTTTTAATCCTTCGTCCAAATACTAGTCAATTCTATTTTGAAGAAGTGTTCAAATTTTTAATAATATTGGTGCACTAGTTTTTAAAAAAATCTTTTCCTTTGCTTTTCTGTAGGTTCTCCGAAAACTTGGACCACCCGCTGAATTTTTCAAATTTATTAGTGGACATTTTACAAAATATTCTGCATTGTTGCTCTAAATAGTATTATCATCTCCATCAAAACATGAGCATTTATAAAGAATATAAAATATTCTTTGTAAATGAAGAAAAAAAATTACTTATTATTAAATAAATATTTATTTATTATTTAATAAAAAGTTTATTTATTATTATTATTATTAAAGAAAAAAAAATAAAGAAAAATGCGAATATACTATTTTTGAGCCTCCGATATCCATGTAACCCTTTGATTTTGACATTTAGAATATACTAGGCTGATATAGCGCCACAACAACACACACTCACACATACACACAAAAATAAACGAATTTATTGTTCAGAAAAGAATATTAAGAATAGCTCTTATTCGCGTAGAAGACCTTGGCTGTTTTTTTTTCGGGGAGGGGGGTAAATAAACATTCCGGAGGAGGGGCCTAGCATAGCTAGAATAGCTCGACACTGCTCCTAGAGAGGTGAGCGGCTCCTCGTCCCAGCTAGATCGCTCTTATTTTGGAATTTTCAAATCAGAAAAGAAGCACTTTTGAATCCATTTCAATAATATTCCCAGAAAGATTCAATGCAAGTAATTATTCATTTATTACGCAACATAGTTTTCAATTGTATGATTTAATATTAAGCAAATGGAATAAATTATGCTAATAAATAAAATCCTTTAAAATACCTTTTAATATGAATTTTTCGAATGCGTAAATGTATTTAACATGTACATATAAACGCACACACACGCACACGATCATATACATATACAAAAATCATATGCATGTTTTGTAGTACTTTTTATCTGTTTTCAACCCTGACAAAAAAAAAAAAAATTATTTTTAATAACAGAATATGTTTACATTAACTAACTAAGTTTAATTACAAGAAAATTATTATTATTATTTTCTAAAATTAACTACTCTATTCATAAGACAATATACGTAAATTTTTAATATTAATATTATGTCAATTTACCTAGTTATCTATCTTGATCATTTTTCAGTGTCAGGATGATTAATAGTAATTTAATTAATTATGTACTCAGCATGATTTTTTTTTCCGTATTTTATATATCCGTTGGTAAATTACCTAATGATTAATTAATGCTAATATTACCCAGACGCTTCCCATTTAATTTCCTTTAAGGTAATTTTAGATTTTACGCTTTATAATGAATTATAAACGTAATATTATTTCTTTTTCGTTTTGACAAATTTTTCTGTTGGTGCACAATAATTAAATTTTTATTTTAAATTAATATATGACATATTTTATTTAAAATTGTATTTATACCTTCTCGTATGACACATCTTATTATTTCTTTTTTAATGTAAAAGCAGGAATTGCAGATGTTTATTTGTCACCCCACCTCTAGCCGAGAGGGTTTGTGCTCAAAGCTGGTAGAAGAGAGATGCCAGGTTCGATCCTAGGTCACGCTTGTCGTCGAATTAGCTGTTCGCGTTTTTTTTTTTTTTTTCGATTTTTACTTAATTAAAAAAAAAAAAAAAAAAAAAAAAAAAAAAAAAAAGAAGAAGAAAAAGAACCTTATTGCTTGAGAGTATTTGTGAAAATCATAAAAAGATGGCTGGTCTATTGAATCATGTATAGTAAATAACTAAAACGAATTTGCATAAATGTATATTTCTTTCTCCTTACTTTAGAATCAAGGCACATTGCTATTCGATTTTTGGTTTGTTGTAATAAAAAGTTATTCTTATTTTTTAATTACTTTACGAACTATAAAAAATATTTAATTCTAATAAACAGTATTTTCTGTAATATATCTACAGGTTCTTGATCTTATAAAATCTATGCATTAATATACATTACCAGAGATAAATGATAGTTCTAATTCATTTTCCCCCCTTAAAATAAATAAATAAATAAATAAAATAATCACAAGGTAAAATGAACTTTTATAAACCATGTTTTTAAATTTTCTGTTGAATAATATAAACGCTACTGAAGGCAACGGGAACCCGGAGCAATTGGATAAAAGTATTAAAAAAATCCCTTGCTATCGTGTTTTGAGCTATTATAAAAGTTTTAAATGGCTATCTAGCCAGCAAGTTAGTTAAAAGTTGATTGCAAGCTTTGTGCTGGTAACTCTGCCGAAAGCAGCAGGGTCCCGAAGCAATTGGTTAAAAATATATTTAAAATCTATTTTTACCGTATTCTGAACTTTTCTGAAAGTTTCAAATGTCTAGCTACTAGGAGAAGTTAGTTAGATAAATTTTCTGTCGAATCATATAAACGCTTCCGAATACAGTAGGGACCTGAAACAGTTGCCTAAAGTATTAAGAAAATGTATTGTCACCGTGTTCTGAACTATTGTGAAAGTTTCAAATGTCTAGCTAGTCAGGGAGTTAGGTAAATAAATTTCCTGTTGAATCATATAAACGCTGCCGAAGGCAGTAGGGACCTCAAGCAGTTGACTAAAAGTATTAAAAAAGTATTGTCACCGTGTTCTGAGCTATCCTGAAAGTTTCAAATGTCTAGCTAGTCAGGAAGTTAGTGAAAAATCGACTGCAAGGTTCATACTGGTAACGCTGTCGATGGCAGCAGGAACCCGAAGCAGTTGGTTAAAATTATTTAAAAAATGCATTTTCGCCGTGTTCTGATCTATTCTGAGCGTTTTAAATGCCTAACTAGTCGGGATGTTAGTTAAATAAATTTTCTGTTGAATCATATAAATGCTGCCGAAGGCAGTAGTGATCTAAAAGAGTTGACTAAAAGTATTAAAAAATGTATTTTCACCGTGTTATGAGCTAGCCTGAAAGTTTAAAAAGTCTAACTAGTCGGAAAGTTAAGGAAAAATCGATTGCAAGCTTTGTACTGATAACGCTGCTGAAGACAGCAGAAACCCGAAACAGTTGGCTAAAGGTATTTAAAAAATGCATTTTCACCGTGTTCTGAATTAGCTATAGTCCGCGCATGCACAGTAATAAATAGTTATTACAAATGTCCCTATCTCTTTGAATATTAAATATATTTGTTTTAAACTATAGTATAATGATTTAGGCATATGTTGTTAGGTTTTCGAAAGTTTAATTAAAGTTGGCGAAAATCTTGGGAGTTATAAAGTAAAAACTTGCGAAATATTTTTGCATTTTTTAATAAAACATTAATAACCCCTTAAATAATCAAGATATCCTAACAAAACTATACACACGTATAAAATGTAATATTTCTAAACATATCTCAAATGTACAAATCAATCGGAGCTTTTCTACATACAGGTCTATTGCAAAAACTTTTTATTTTATTGTTGTTCATCCCATAATTGCTGTAAAAGCTTCCGTTTTTTTTTTTTTTTTTTTTTTTTACAGTGTATGAGGAAAGACATGTGTTCCTTATTCCCAAAATTCAAGAACAACACGGTAAGTATTTTTCAAGGTTTTTACAAGACGTAAAAAAAAAACGAATCTGTTCACATTACTTTGTCCAGCACCTGTACTTCTTTATAGAGTAAAACATCAATTACATTCAATAGAAATGTATTTTATTGCTTAATTATTGATAGCCCTGCATAGTCTATAAATTATGCACACACATGGTTATGTATTTAAATAAAATCTTAAAACACACAGCAGAATTTGAAAAAGGCGTTCATCAATTTTCAAGTACTGCCCCAATGTATCCTAATTCTTTTAGGTAGCTCTGTACACTGAGTAAAAGTTCTGTGATTAGCATCTAGAAACTAAATTCTGGCTCTACTAAAAATAGTTTTATGTCATTCTTATACTGCACTGCTAAAAATAGTTTCTTAAAAATAAGTATATATTGTCTCAATATAGCCCCGAGACGATATATACTTAAATTTTAAAACTCATGTACACATTTTTGAGTATATTGACATGTCAAACATGGGATATTGGGATTCTTATTGGTCAACCCCCATTTTGGAGCATGTCAATATACTCAAAAATCAGTACATGGGTTTTTAAATTTAAATATATATTGTCTGGGGGCTAGTTTGAGACAATGTATACTTATTTTTAAGAAACTATTTTTAACAGTGTAGTTCAATTTGCTAGCAAGTTCTGAAACCCCTATAAAATTATAAAGTATTTTCCTGTATTATCGTGGTCAATCTCATTTAAAAATTCCTGAAAATAAAAGCGAACACAAGAGGCTAGCTTAAGTAACTACAATTTTGTTTTATTATCCAATTCTATGAAATCGAGCGAGAATTTCTCGCAATACAAAGGATATATATATATATATATATATGCTATCTACAAAAGTGTATACTAGAAATTTTTTATCATTTCGTTTATGCAGTTTATTTGTTTACTTTATAAGCATAATATTAAAATCTATATTTGTAGATTTGGGATCCAGAAAATTGCCCCTTGCTGGTCCTAGATGAAGGTGGTATATATATATATATATATATATATATATGAGAAATGATTTTCGTACAATATTTTAAACGAAACATGAATTTAACGACATTAAAAATATAGGTTCTTTTTTTTATGTTTAGAACATATTATGAAAATTTAACTTTACTTATCGAACATTTTCATCCGTATACACAAAGTAGATGGAATTTCCTGGATGTTCCTGTACATGAACGTTTTGTTTAAATTCAAGGAAAAGTTTAAAATAGTATTGTTGTATGAAACAAATTTAGAATATTTAATTTAAAATTCATGTTTTATCTACCCTCTTTTTTTTTATTATTAGATATGCTGATAAAAAAGCATCCTTACAGAAACACGGACCAACTGAGGTATCCTGCACAAACACTGGATACCTCAAAATGTGTAAATATAACGAAAACTATATTTCCAAAGAATGACCCGAAGACAATACATTCTCAATGATCTATGTGTAAAAGACAATAAATATGTAAACCTTTGTCTCTTTTATATTATTAATATTTAATGTTTCATTTATTTATCGCTTTAAATAATCATTATGTTTCTCTTAATTGATTATTTTTCAAAATTATTTAAATTACAGTACCTTGCGCAGATAACAATGTATGGATTTGCTGTTATTTATGTTAAAATTACTTAATTCATAAATATTCATCAAACATTCTCTGAATGAATTACACAATTTTCTTTCAACAACATCAGCTGATTCTGATGAGTGATATCCAGTTTATTTGTTTTCTATTAGGACATTAATCTTATGACTACTCTTGCAAAAACTTCTGTCAGAAAATTAATATCACATATATTACTCATGGGGGTTTCATATAGTTGTAAACAATACCTCCCGTTTAAAAGAGTAGGTTGGGAAATTCTTATCCCACATGGTTCGATTATTTTTTCTTGATAAAAACGAAATTGGGGCATTTTAAAGAAACTTCTGATAATACATACTACGAATTAAATATGTATATATATATATATTATTATTATTATTATTATTATTATTATATATTAAAACTTTTTATATAAACAGTTTTCAATACTTTTAGACGAAGAACATTTTTTTTAAAATTAATATATGGCAACATGAAAATAAAATAAATTTAAAACAAACATTTTTTTTTTTTTTTAATGGTCTAAAAACATTTTGCTGTCATGACGCTTTTCATGTCTTTCTAAACATTAGTTTGTTTAAACTAAAAAAAATAATCATTCATTTGTTTAATATTTTTAATAAGAAATATTTTTTAAGCGGTCTTACTTTGGCTAATATATTTTTTGTCACAAGTAAAAATGTGACACTCATTTTAATGATTTATTTAAAGAGTTACTTAATCGCATTTATTTTTTATATTTTTACCCTTTGCCGGA
Source organism: Salticus scenicus (assembly GCA_963930645.1). NCBI lineage: Eukaryota > Metazoa > Arthropoda > Arachnida > Araneae > Salticidae > Salticus > Salticus scenicus. Next base: position 65,662,440 of record OZ005659.1, read on the forward strand.
CCTATTTAATTTCATTTCTCTGGTCTCGAAATTTAGGGGGTATTTCTTTTCTTTTCTTTTTTTTTTTTTTTTTCTTTTCAATATCCATCACTAAATTTTTACTGTGACGGTGCACTTCGAGGTCTATTCCTCCATTATATATATCAAATATTGCTTCTCAAAATCATTGGTGATATTTGATAAAAAGCATCTGTAAATTTGGCAGTGCAGTTTAGAGCGCTTTACAGCTCTTAGGACCGCCAAAGGTTTAAGAAATAAATGATGAGAATGAATGTAAAATATAATGGTATTTTCAAATAATGCAGTATTGTTTTACTAATCTAATACGCTAATGTGTTAAAAAATATCTCTTAAATTAAAATTGATTAAATGTTTTTTCTATGAAAAAGCAATTTGTATAAAGCAATATATATATAAAAGCAATTCTCTATATGCAAATTCCACTTCCATAAGCCAATATATTCCTTTTGTGGTAAATTATACGAAAAAAAAAAATGCTAAAAAAATATTTATTTGAAATAAATAAAAGTATCTTTATTATTTCTTAAAATACTATGCACTGTTACATAGAAATAAAAGAAAACGAGAAAATATTTACTGTTTGAATAACACCTTAACCGGCACGTGACGCAAGTGGTTCATAATAGTTTTTTTTTTTTTTTTTTTTTTTTGTGTGTGTGTGGGATGACGTTTTGTTCCCTCTATGTATTACAACAAAGTTCACAATTATTGCCTCATCTAAATAAGAAATCATTTTGATAAATATCGAATTACAGAAAAACTAAAATCGCTTTATGCAAAATTTATGCTTTTTTAAAACTTTATTATTTTTATTTTTTAGTTAACTAGCAGACTACGCCCGCTACGCTAGTCACTATATTTAAATGAATTTTCAAAAGGCTTGAATCAATTTTATTTTTAATGGAAATAAATTTAGATTAAAAATATATATGTGAAATTTGGGCATTGTAACAGAATTAAAAATTCCTTTTAAGGTGAAAAAATCAAAATAACATATTACAAGTTTTTAAAAGTGGAAAAAATATCCATAATGTTTTATTTTAAAGTATCATATCACCTATATATCGTCCAACAAATCCTTTTACGGTATTGATGAGGTATTTTTAAATATACTCATTTTGAAATGTGTACCCGGAAGGTACTTCACTCTCCGGGGATAAAGATTGATTACAATTTTCCCCCTAGTTAATTATTATTATTACATACTTGCCAAGTTCCTTTATTTTTTCCAGAGCACTTTTAGACCCTCCTTTATTTCACAAAGCTTCATTTACAACGTAAATTTCTAAAATATATAACCACGATAAAATAAGAAAAAAAATATTCTTATAAAAAAGTGGCATGAATAAATGGTGGGGCTAAGAATGCTCTGGAATAAATCCTGTCTACAACATTCTATTTAATATTCCGTAGTATTGTTAGTCACGCCTTTTTTCTCATACCAGTATTTTTGAGAAAAATTTCTTCGTATTTAACAACAATTACATTTGTAGAATATGACTCCCAAAATATCGTGCTGTGAAAGAAAAGACGGAAATGACAGTTCTACGTGATATTAATTAGGATGTTAGCAGGCATGAATAAATTTAGCATATCTGCAAACTTCCTATTTAATATTCCGTAGTACTGTTAGACCCATTGTTTTTCACAGCAGTATTTTTTGAGAGTGATATTCTCGAAATGTAATTGTGATTAAATAAGAAAAATTCTCTCAAAAAATGGTGGTATGAGAAAAAAAGCGTGACTAATAAATCTACGGAATAATTATCAGAATGTTGGCAGATATGAATTAAGGAACTTGGCAACTCTGCCAGGTTTCTCACCAGACCAATTTTTATAAGCACTCTTCCACTACCATTATTTTAAAATAAGTTTCTTCTTAAATGAACACTGTACATTTAGGAAGGAAAAAAATATTTTAAAATAATAATGGTGAAAAAGTGCTTATAAAAAAGGAAGGTCGTAGGAACCCTGCTTTGCTATTTGAAAACATTCTTTCTTTCTATCTTTTTTTTTTTTTTTTTTTATGTTATACTTAGTGTAAAGATGCAATGACATATAAATTTGTTTGGATTTCTGAGCATTAAATCATAATATAGAATTACCACAAAAATTTTGTCACATATATTTGCCACATAAATTTTTGTCTCTCTCAATTTGAACTTGAAAGAGAGAGACAGGCATATTATAAAAATGATCTAATCGGTGTTCTAGGCATCTCAAAACATGTAAATGCATCAAAACACGGACTTTTTTTTTTCTTTTTTACTAAATTAATATTTTTTTTCTGCTGAATAGGAAATAAAGTAAAAACAGTGGGAAAAAAAATGTTTTGAAAAATAAAATCCTGTTTATCAAATATTACATAAAAGGAAATACATTATCTATATATAACTTTATTTATTGTACATTACAAATAGTGCTTTTTTGAGTTCCATAGTCATGTATGAAGATGGTGAAACATGTACAGTTATTTTTGGTGAGAATATGAAAGACATAACAATACAATATTTAAATGATGAAAATTTTTACACATACGGTTATAAAGGCTTTTTTTTATTAAAACAAATAATCATATCTGATAAACATCGACGATGTTTAATGTTATTACATATTTTCATTGTACAAACATCTGTAAATTAGAATTTTTTTTGTTAATTGTATACTACAGCACTGCTACAGGGGGCTATGTTTTATATTTTTTCCGTACCACTATTTCGAAAAAGTAAAATTTATCATACATTTTCACACTTTGCCTGCATTAATTTATTATAAATTTTATGTTATGGAAATAGTGGTTCAAAAAATAATAAAACAAATGTGTCCTATGGCAGCCTTGATAGTATATGAATTTAAAAAAAAAGTTTTTTTAATTTTTATTTCTTTAATGTGCAAATAATTGCTTTACAAAAATTTATTTATCAACTCATTATAAACACGAATTAATTTCGAACTTAAAAAGATAATTTATTTTTTATTTATTTTTTGTTCTTCAAGTTAAAACAATAATGGTATTTTGAAAATAAAATTGCGTTTGATTAAACCATTAAAATCATTAAATGAATCAAAAAACAATATCAATAAAATAATACTTTTAGATATATATTCTAAACAAACACATACACATATTTTCAGAATTACAATCTTTCAGTAATTTAAATTACCTCTTACTACATGATTTTTTTTAAACAAATATTAAAATACATGTATTTGTATAATTTATATACGCAATCAAAAATAAATGTATACTTTACAATAAATCGCGAAATAAAACTTCTTTTATGGAATATAAAAATTTGGCAACAGTCGATTATCAGTTCTTATTTAAAATAACTCCTTGAAATAATTGGCACACATTAATTGTTATATGGAATCTTTTGGCAAAGAACACAACAATATGTATCATTAAAATACAGGAGAAAAATTATTTGGCACAGTTTTACATAAAATATAGTAATGATGAGTACAACTTATCATTTACATTTTTACGTTTTTTGTTTTGTTCTTTAATTGACTTTTGTTTTAAAAGCTGATCAAATTTAATACAGGATATTATTTAAAAAAGATTTTATAATTCATTACAATATTTTATTTATTAATTTATAAAAATTCGTGCTTTATGTATGAATTTAAACAAATCAAAATGCATAAAATATAATTATATTTCTTTCAGTAATAATAAAATGATAATTTTAGAACCAGTGCGAATTTCAGATTCACCCAGAATTAAAAAGTATCTGTCTTTGTAATATTGATAAAGATTATTTATTTAACTACTTTAAGTTAACTGCTTAAGTCAAAATATTCATCAAAATTATAGTATTGTGGAAAAGTTTTACGTTTTTTTAACTGTCGGAAAATTTTAAGTGAAATTTTAATTTTATTTAATCATTGAAAAACCGTTTCGGAAATTTATAAAAATTATGAGTTATTTTTCTTCTGGTAGCCAAAATGCGTAAGGGTTCGAAATTTTATTATAGACATTCAGTTACTTTCTTAATTTATAACTGAAAGCCTTTTTAAAATAAGATTTAGGGTGTGAATTATAAAAATGATATCAAGATACAAAAACAATATCGTGCAGCCAAAGCCTGATTAAGGGGGAAGCAAATATTATTTATACTTACACCGTTAATTTTAACAAATACTTTCCTCCTATAATAAACAGAAAATTCTCATTAAAAATTATTTTAAAAGAATTCTGGTGTCTAATAACGGTGAGTAATTTGGATTGTTTTACACCGTTCATTTTTTATAAAAAATATTTCCTCGTCAAAGCGTGGAATTTCTATGACATGAAGTAAAAAATAATTGTAAAAATATTTCGGTGAGAGCGGAGATAATGTGTGCTTCCCCCTTAATCAGGCTCTGCGTGCAGCAACTGAAAATAAGAAAGTATTACAAATTATTGAAATAATAATATGCATTATAAGTATTAGTATTTTGAAAATGTAAATATAATAATAACTTTAAAAACCACTGAAGAATTGAAAAAAAAAAAAAAAAAAAAAAAAAAAAAAACTTATTCGGCAATGAATTTAATAAATTTTTCTAGTATTAAAGTTAAAAAGAATTAAAATAAAATAAATAACAGAAATAAATTTTGAACAGTTGTATTTATTCATATGCTTTGAATAAATTGAGTAATAATTATACGTTGCATAATTCTTAATTTTTCAAAGAAAATTCATTAATCCAATAACAAATAAGCAAATATTTTAAATTTAAATTTCTGTAATTAATAACGCAATGAAAATTTTAACATCGTACTCAATAAAATTTTTGATTCATTAGAAAATACTTGAACTGAAGAAAATAATAATAATAATAATGAACTTATACCAAAACATATTCTTTAAGAAAAGTATCTAAACTAAAAATCAAAATATCTTTGATCATATTTCACAACCATTGTTTAGATAATGCTTTGTTATTATATCTTTACAATTAAAACAATATGTCAGAACTCTTTATATTCATAATGTGTTATGTAGCATATTTTCAATTGTTTGAAATCTTTAAACACCACATAGTTGCAAAGTAATATCGAAAAATAATTTTCAATAATTATTTCCTTATTTTTACTACTGAACAAATTAAATATATATTCTTTGAGAAAAAACTATACATGCAAATTGTTTCATAAAATTATGTATGTATATTTTTAATTACAATATTTAACTTTTCTCACCCACATCGTAAGCAATCAATTTAACAATACATTGAAATACAACACACTTTACTGCAGAAAATGTGTCCTGGGAAGATATACATTGTTAAAATTCTTTTCATGAGCAGAGTAAAAACACTGATTGTGACTTAGTTTCAGAAAACCTTTATCACTGTTTATCAGTAGATGATAGATAACAAATAGTTTTATGAAACGTTTTTTTTTTTTTTGCCTCACATATTAAAGACTTTTGAGGCATTTTGCCTCAAATGTTAAGGACAAAATTTGACGGCTCATCTGACTTCCTCACTTTGGCAAGAAAAGCAGATCCAGGATCAATTTTAAAGCTCCTCCGACGAATTCTGGACCCTGGTATTGACGAAAAAGGGCGGACTTCTTTGTAATTGTCCGGAAAATCTTTGTTTTCCGATTCAGTTCCAAGATTTACCACAAGAAGAAATCTGTGGTAGCCTATTCCACGTTCCATCACAATAATGTTTGGATCAAGTACATCAAGACGCTGCGTAGTATCCAAAGTCAGATGCCGGCGAACATCAAGAAGGTTGATGAAGTCCGACAGCCTTGCTGTTTGTGACTGGACATTTGTTGAGAAATGGTCGGGACTAAGTGGTAACCAGGGATTGGTCATATTATCTGTAAATCCTCCAGAAGAGTTATCTGATTTCCACTGCATGGGTGTGAGTTGTCCACCCCGATATACCTACAAGAGATAATGAAATATGAAATTTAATTAAGAATTAAATATCGAATAACATAGCCAACAACTTGTGCAGTTTTTTACTACCGTAAATTTTTAATGTATGTTTATTATTTATTTATTTATTTATTTATTTTAATAAATTTTGTTTTCTGTGATTAAATAACATGAAAATTTTTGCTCAGAAAAAAGTGGTGCTAAAAATCGTACAATTTGCCAGATTTGAAATAGGGTTTATGTTCACTTTTTTTTAATAAAATGTAACACAGAAGGTAAAACATGTATTATGTAAATTATGAATTATGGGAACTTGTATTTTACAAACTGCGAAATGTGGTTTTCTTCTTTAGATTTTACAGTTCAGGTACGTATATATATATATATATATATATAAACTATTGTGAACTTCAAAAATTAAAATGATAAAATTAAAAGTTATTTTGTAACTATAATAAACTTTTTAAATACCACAGACACGATATGACATTCATAGAAGAGTTGATATTTTTAGTGAAAACATGAAAAAAAAAAAAAAAAAAAAAGCAACGGAGCGATATTTTTAATAAGCTAACGAAATAAACAAATTAAATAAATAAAAATAAAATAAAAGACAGTGCATTCATAATTTGTACAAATTCATAAATATCTATATTTCTTCTTACGGTCATTAAAATTTAACATATGTAAAAGTTTAAAAAATCTAAATATAATATTTCACAATTAAATAAAATCATCAAGATTCATACTAAAAAACATTGTTCTACATGCTTATTTTTTTCAACACATATTTTTTTCAAGAAATTTGGTAACATCAAATGCAAATGTGAGATGGGCTCTTCTAAGAAAGATTTAAAAAGAAAATTATGTTCTTTTTGTTTTGTAGAGGATGGCAACAGTGAAGTGAAGAAGGGTAGAACAAGAAAAACGTTAAACGCAATGCCGAATCTTTTGAATTAATTTCTAACTAAAGTTTTTTTTCTTTTGTATAACTTATGTTATTATTGTTGTATTAAATATAGGTGGGACTTCACAAAAATATGTTTTATAGTTTACTAGTGCCATAAAGTAAACATTTAATATTTTTCTTAAAATTTATAAACTTTTGTAGATTTTTTTTTTTTTTTTTTACTTTAAATTTGTTACCTTAAACTATGTGAGTGTCATACAAATCTGATTAGTTTTATTTATTTCTAATTTAAACTTCATTTCTATATTTTTTCTAAGGTTTGTTATATACACATACTTTGAAGTTTTAGGTAGGTGTCGATTCTAACTCAAACGACTACATTTCTAATCCTAACTGAAATTACATTGACTACTGTATGAAATTTATTTTATTTTAGGAGTTAAAAGTTTAAAAATTTGCCTTAATTTTCACCACAAACCATTTGCAGCAGTGTTGTAAACTTACAGCAAAAATGGCTTGGACCCAAATTGCCAGCATATTATAATTGAAATATGCATTATTATTTTAGAGAAATTTTTATATGGAATTACTTAATCCATTAAACGTATACTTTAACGGAAGAATGTGCCATTTATCACACTGAGAAAAAAAAAATATATATATATACCGCCACTTTAATCTAGAATGAATAAGTGATCATTTTCTAAATCCCTTAACTGGAAATATAGATTTCTGAGCTATGCGCATAAGGCACGCCAATAAATTCGATAGACGAAATGGTCCAGTATTTCTAGTCTACATATTTCTAGATGCTGAAACAATATTCTGAATAGTCTGAATTTCTTGTATTGCGAGAAATTCTGGCTTGATTTTCTAGAATTGGGTAATAAACTAAGATTATAGTTGCTGAAACCCGTCTCTTGTATTCGCATTTATTTCAAAAGATTTTTAAATAACTTTGCCTTCGAGAATATAGGCAAACGCTCTAGAGTTCTAATAGGGGTTTCTAGAACACGCTTTCAAAGGGGGTCTAGAATTCATAAGGATGACATGGAACAGTTTATTTTCTAGAGCCACGATTTAGATTCTATATGCCAATTATATAATTTTTCCTCAGTGCATGTTTATATTAATGGTTAAAATTATCATTTCTATTTTTAAAATTTACCTTTTCTTCTGTTTTTAATCAAGTAAATCATTTAATAAGCAGAAATATATATATATATATGGTATATATACATACACATGAGAAATTTTCTTTTTAAACAACAATATTTCATTACACACTTACTGTTAATTGACTATATTATATTTTGTAATCCGTGATAATTGTGATATGAGTTCTCTTTGAAGTGAAATTAAAGTGTTTATCATTAAAAGGTGTTTATTAAATATGTTTCATCACTTTTTACTTAAGAAGTCATTATTGAATTTCTATAGGATTGAGAGAGAAATAAGGTATTCATAATCACAGTACGAAAATCAGACAACCCTAATTATTTATATATATATATCACAAATAATAATAGTAGAAAAATGAAATTAACAAATACGGTGATATTAGTAAAAAAAATTCGAACATTTGTTTTTTAATTAATGAAAAACGTAATAAGAAAAAACATTCAAGTGAGTGAAAAATTGAAACCTAAATCGAAAAGTAATAAAAACTACATTTAATTATTTTACCTAATTTATGAGGGAGAGGGAGATAGAAAGAGGTTTGTAATACATGTATTAAAATTAAAAATTAGAAATAGTTAATAAACGTAGTAATTATTTTAACTGAAATGAAAAACGTTTGTCTACATAATGTCCTCGTTGAATTAAGTATTTATTTAAATAAACTCTTATTTGACATTTATATCTTTAGTCATTGATAATTACTGACTCTAGTTATATATACTCACTTTCATTTCTCTTCCAGTGCTTAACCACTTGCTGTCAAGAAAAAATTTCGTTATAATCGAAAAGACAGTAATTATCCTTTTGGACAGTTTCTGCTTATTATGTAATTATTCTGAAAATTTTTATAATGTGGAGTTTATAGGATTATGGCTGTTTGTCGCAAGTGGTTGAGAATTGGTTTTCCGTAGACCACTAGTGGTGCGTTTTTTCTTTCTTTTTTTAATATCATTTGCGCTTTTTAATGTTTTGTTAAAAATATACTAATGATAATTTTCCCTTCAGAATTTTCTGGATCTATCATATTCACAATATTGCACTTCAGGATTTTCTGGATGATAGAGAGTATAAATAAAATTATCTTTTATAAGACGAATTGCAAGAACAGGTATAATTATCACTTGAATTTCTGATCAGTATTTAATTCTTAGCTAGGAATTGTTCTAAATTTACTATGATATTAAAATTATTCAAAGTTTTAAAATGTACGTCTGATATATAAATTTCTACTGGATCTCAATAAGCTAGTAGTTTTGTGTATGTAAATAGAAATTTATCACTGTATTTTAATCTTTCACCTGAGTTTATTATTAAAAAGAAAAGAAAATATTCAGGTTCTTCTCAGATAATTCATTTTATTAGAATCAAACAAATTTAAAAATCGGCCTTATGATTAAATAAGCATTTACGTTTTTATTGTATATATAAAATATAAAATAGGTATGTTTTACATTTATAAAATGGACATTCTCTGACTATTATTCTAAAAATGTATTTATATATATATATATATTTTTATATTAGTGGTCCATGTAATTTTAAATATTGAATTTAAGGGTCCATGGGATTTTAAATTGTGAATTTAGTAGTCTTTGGGGTTTTAAATTCTGAATTTAGTACTCCGTGAAGTCTAAAATTTTGGTGACTACTGCTATAGTCTGCCCTTCGTGGATCCCTTCATTGATGTTCTCCCTAAGGGACCCTAGAAGTTATTCGGACAAGTTTCTAAGAAACCTATAAAAGTGCCCAAGAAATAACACGAGTTTTGAATCCAGTAACTTCCACATTCCAGTGCCCCATCAGTGTCTAAGCAGTTGTGCGCTTAAAGCTGGTTTGATCCAAGTCGAGGTCGTCAAACTAGGCGTTCGGATGTCTTCGTGATTCTTTTCGAAATTCACCTGAATTAGGGGTATGACCCCTTAGAAAGCCCCCCCCCCCCACACACACGCACACAGATTGTATTCCAAACGTATCCCCAGTTACCTAGTGTAAGCAATTAATATTAACCCTAACACCAACACTACAGCCATATAATCAGCTTAGAGAAGTACTTTCGCGCCACTGTCAATGAATAGTTTAAATTTAATAACTTATATTATACTGAATTAAATTTTGATAAAATAATATAAAATTATTGTAAGGAAATAGAACAACTAAATGTTTAATGTGAAAAAAAAATATATCTGCTCTAATTTTAAAATGCATTAAATTGTCTTAGCAACTTAATCATTTCTATTGTAAATATACGGCGCTCCTTTTAGAATAATTGTGATATAATTGTATATAAAAAAATTACATTGATCCCGTATTGGAAATTATTGGATTAATTGCAATGAGCAGAAAACGATCAGATAAAATTAATCATGTTAGTTAGCCGATGAACTAACAGGTAATCTAACGAATTGAATATACTTAAACTTAAAAAAAAAATTTATGCATGATAAAACTAATGAAAGTACTACTGGTTTCAAAAATTATGTAGGCTCTCTTCTTCAAAAGAAATACATGTCTCGCTTTTGAATCCAAGGCAGTAGCACGTGTTTTGCAACTGAAAAAGAAAGGTCACGTCTTTTCGAAACCAGATTACTTTTTTTTAGTTGTGCTGTGTGTGAAGAAGTTTTTAAGTTTGAATATTGATTGCAAACCAGTTATTTTATTTAGTATTGAATTGAATGTATCCTCATCTGAATCATATGATGTGAGCTAAAAGTCAAATTTTAGGAAATTAAAAGTATTTGGCTTGATAAATAAAATTTCGAGTTACTGGTCAATAGTCGTTTCATCATTTTAGTTTGTTTGCTAGTTTTTCTCAATAAATAATAATAACAATAAACAATAGTTAAAAATCACTCATATTCCAATCACATTAAATATCCTATTTCTTAGATATCTGAATATATTCAAGTAAACAGAAGTTTAATACAGGTACAAAATAAATTTTTACTCTAAGAGAAAAAAAAAAAAGAGTGAATTTTGGGCTTTTTGAAAACGTTTGATACATTGAACGACGATATTGTTTCTGATATATCTTCAAAATACACAACTAATTCACCTTTAATTAAATATATATATATATATATTATTTGCAGTAGTTCATGGAGCACCAAATATTAAAATTCATACGTAATTGCTATGTAAGTCTAGAAACACTTGATTAACCAGAAACTTTGAGAGATTACCTGAAATCTTTCAAAGTATTATTACTTTCCTTTTTCTTTCTAAAAGATTTTTTTTCTTCGTATGATTAACAATATGCGTGGTAAGTTAGCCCATGTTTAATATAATTAGCACAAAATCACATTGTATATCAATAATACGTACCATTGTTTTCTTTTGTTTTCAGAAATGAGCAGTTATTTATCTACTCAAAGACAAAAATTACAAAACTAATAGCAACGGTATTATTTCACCGCGCATCAATGTAATTCACCGAAATAACAGCTTTATTGTAACTTATTTCCGAAATATACCGCATGTTTCGAACTAATTTCTAATTCCAAAATAATTTTGTTACGTTTGTCTTAATTTATCTTTTATTATCTAACTACGCCTTTCTCACATATTTAATTAACGAAATGCATGTTCATGAAGGTTATAGAAAGAAATGAATGAGGCTAAATATTTCTTTTTTTTTTTTCTATTGCTTTTTGTTTAGCTGCTACGTAGCAAGCGGGGAATAGATATTTTCAAGTATACATTATATAATTTCAACAATTCCTTTTATTATTGAGCGATTTTAAAATGTCAATATTTTTTGTACAAAAGATAATAATTGAACTCATCTACAGAACTAAAGATAAACTGTCATTCCCTTTTCTCACAGGATTAAAATAATAATGAAAATAATAATTTTTAACAGCAGTAATTTGTAATCTACTTTTATACATGTAACATAGTTATTTTAGATACTGTTAATAAAAAAATGAATATTCCATTTGAAAATAAAATTATATTTCAGAATTGTTATATTGTAGAGAATTTGTTTTGTTTGTCTGTGAACACTGGAAATGAAAGGGTTTTAAGTAAGACCCGAAAACAACTGAAAAGGAATTTACGACATAAATGCCTTATTATAGAGCTTAGACATTATAGATTTTTTAATTTAAGACAGAAATGTTTCTGAAATACCAATTCAGACTCAAAAATGTCTGAAACACGTAAATATGCGAAATTTCAGACAGCAAATGCGTCTGTATTTCTTAAGTGGGGTAGCTGTCCCGTTTTCCCTTATTGTAATCAGATTCGGCACGTGCAGCGAGTTTTAATATCTATAATGCTAGTCTACGAATCAATTCGAGAAATCAAAGCGAGATTTTCTCACAATACAAAATATTCATAGTAAAACGTAGTGTTTCACAATCTACAAAACTACGGACTATAAATTCTCGATCATTTCTTCTATCCAATTGGTTTGTTTACGTTATATGCATAGCTCGTAAAGCTAGTTTAGGGATTCAGAAAATGACTATTTATTCATTCTCTAGATGAAGTCTGTATATTTCATTTCTCAGTGTAGGACCTTCGTGCATTGTGCTCTCAATTGGCCTTAACACCAACACTATACTACCAATATTTTTTATTTGCTATAACGTTTTTATCTTATGACTTAACTGTTAAAAATGGTTTGTTAAAAATGATTAAAATTGTCTCAAAATAGCTCCGAAACTATGTATACTTAAATTTGAAAACCCATGTACTCATTTTTGAGTATATTCACAAGAGAAACATGGGGATATTGGGATTCTTATTGGTCAACCCCATTTTTGACTATGTCATAATATGCTCAAAAATAAATACATGGTTTTTCGAATTTAAGTATATATTGTATAGGAGCTATTTTGAGACAATTTAGCTCATTTTTAAGAAACTATTTTTAACAGTGTTATAATTACTGAACATGGTACTGCATATTTATATAACATTTGTATAAATGTACATATTTAAGAACACGAAAATAATATTTTATTCACACAAAAATAAAAAACTAATTGATTTTTAATTATTCCTACCCTATCACTGAAGACATCATAACTATCTTTCAATCCTATTTCGTCTCCATAAAACACAGATGCTGATCCCGTTAGTGACATCAAGAGGTAAAACGAAGCCATGTGATACTTGTTATCAATTCTTGACGCCAACCTAAATGTATCTGAGCTCCCTAAATGCCATAATGGTACTGGATTATGTCCACGAAGGTCAGACATTTGTTTTAATGATGTTATCTGTTCAGCCATCTCTCTTGAACTTCCAACCAGAATTGGGTAGTCCAGTAAATCGACTTTTTTAAGCATTCTTCTTGTTTCGTGTTCACCAAGGCTTTTTGCCATATCTTGAGCAAATTTCGATGACACAATCAAAACACGTTTAGGTAAACGTTTAGGATTTACCCAAAGTAATGGCGGGCTGTCTAAAACTTTTCTCCACTGATGTATGATCTTTGGTATATCCCGAGCATCTAACACGTGGATGTTTTCTAAATGTTTCATATAAAATCCATCAACGCCATTATTAATCCAAAAAGACATTGCTTTTTGGTATTCTTTCTGTACCATTTCATTGGACCAGTTTAATACGTAATGTGCACCAAAAGTTCTTTGTGTTAGTTCCCATTCTTCAGGTGGTGGACCCTCAGAATTTTCCATTTCAGGTGGTTCCTAGATGAAACAAACAAACTGTATTGCAGAAGAAATTTTTCAAAGATAAACTTTAAATATTTTGAAAAAACAAATGTTTTTATAAAACAATGTAAACCATAGCAGGAATCAAATAGCATGCAATACAGAAACTACTGATAAATAATAAACATTTAAAGTCTGAATGTACTATTCTCTGACTATATAAATTAACTCGAAAGGAAAGTCACTATTATAAATTTTGAGTTGAGAATGCATTTTTAAAAGTTTTGTACATTTCTGATTAATTGTTCGTGGATAGGATTGGTGCCACACTAAAATTGCACAGTTAGTTTCATTTGTGATGGCAAAGACTTATGACGATAGTGAGCTATTGCAGAGCTCCTAGAGTTCCTAAAATTTTGATCTTACTATTATTATTGTTATTATTATTGTTATTGTTATTATTATTATTATTATTATTATTATTATATTGGCACCACTATCCTCAAAAATAATTTTCTTTTAAACATTTTAATTTTAAAATATTACCGTTTTCAAGTAGTGGTGACAAAATGATAAAATGAGCATAAAACTTTACAAACGCTGTGAGCCCTACTATTGGTAATTGTTTTTTTTTTCTTTTTAATTGTTGTAAAATCTGTCAACAACTTTTTTATACTGAATATTTTATTTTTTTCCATTTTATCCCGAATTAATATTTTTTCATATCAAGTTTTTTTTTTTTTTTTTTTTTTTTTTTTTTTATTCTTTTGCATGCCTTAATTTTCACGAATACACATTCTCTTTCACGAAAGTGAACTTGCAAAAATGAAAATAAACACGATAAATATTTTGAACTAAAATTATTGTGAATAAGAATAAATAATTTTATTTTATGTTATTTATTTACTTTTTAAATCTCTTGTATATTTTTTATGGGATAAATTATTTAGTTTTTTTATAAATCCTTTGTTTAGTGAAAGAAGTCAAAATTTTAGTCAAAATTAGAAAAAAAAAAAAAAGAACTAAAATGTAACTAATAATTTAATTACAAATATTTTAATTCTAATGCATAGAGCTCTATAAATGTATGATTGCTATTCTTTTGACAGGTCCATCTGCCACAGGTAAATTCAATAACCAACCATCACAAGTAAAATTCAGTCTGTGAAGTTTCTGTTTAAAAAAAATATACATTTAATAATAATTATATGTCTTAAATCTGCTTCTATAAATAGCACATTATCTAATTATTCATTATTATTGTAATGCTACTTTAAACAAAATATTGTTAAAAATGACTGTCTCATAATGTTACTTTATTCGTATTTTTTTTTTTTTTTTTTTTTTTTTTTGTAGTTTCTAAAATTTTTGTTTTATATTTTTATTCATATTATATTAGCAAATACACTATTTACTAATAAGTATTTGGACACTTCTGAATTTAGATATTTTTTCAAATATCTAGAAAAGTTCCTTATGAATCATTTTGAAATTTTAGTAATGCAAAGAACATGTTGTACCTCCTATATCTCAGCAAAAATTGTGTCCTAAAAAGGAAAATTGAAGCAATGGAAATTTTTAAAAAATCAAAATGTTTTGGATCAGCCTGTAAAAAGTAATGCTTTAAATTCATTTTGGCTGTAGTAGCATGTAATTTAAAATGTTTTTCTCATTACCTGTAAGAAGATTTATGAGGCTACCACATATATTCATGGAGACATAATGGTTTCTTTAAAAAATTGCAAAAATAATTTCCGCTTTTTTAATTATAACACGTAGGGTATTAGACCCAATGCAAAGCCATTTTTAGGAAATATGACATTCTATATTAGACACAGCATACAGCAATCAGAATGCAAAAATGTTAAAAATCGTACGAAATAGGAGCACTTTTACTAAATATATTTTAAACCTTTATAACAATTTCATTTGCATAATTTAATAGTCAAAGGTATTCAGCAACTTGTATGAAAACCCAAAACAAATATCATGTAAAAGCAAAATGTTACTAGAGATTAAAATGAACAGCATTTCATTTCTCTCAAAATAAAGCTAAACTATAAGGGTTTTTACTCACATTTTTATCTTAATTCAATGAATGCCTAACGGTAATATATATATATATATTTCGATGATTGTAAATAAATATTGATAAAAACCCCTAACATCTTTCTTTTTTCGAGAAGAACTTGAATTCTGTTCATTCTATCTCTCGTAACGTTTTGAATTTACATGATATTTGGGGTTTTAATGTACAGTCGGTAAGAAAAGTGTCCGAACACTAGCAAAAATTCCTATGTAAAAAAGGTACACTTCATACTGTTTTGTTAAATAAATCTTTGTCGAATCATGTTCTTACACTGACTAAGAACAGGATTCGACAAGGATTTATTTAACAAAACCATATGAAGTGTACTTTTTTTACACAGGAATTTTTGCTAGTGTTCGGACATTTTTGTTACCGACTGTAAGTTGCTCAATACCTTTCGCTATTATATTATCCAAAGGAATTTTTATAAAGCTTGCATATGCGTAGTTAAAAATTATTTGGTAAAAGTGCTCTTATTTTGTAAGATATTTAATATTTTTGCAATATAATTGCTGTATGCTGTGTCTAACTTAGTACGCCATATTTTCTAAAAATGGCTTTAAACTGGGTCTAATACCCTATTTTTTTATAATTAAAAAAAGTGGAAACTCTTTTTTTAAGTTTTTTAAAGGAACCGTTATATCTCCATCAATATATGCGGTAGCCTCATAAAATTTTATAGAGATAAGGAAAAATATCCTCTTATTCACATACTACAGCCAAAACACATTTAAAGCATTACTTTTTACAGGGTGACCCAATATATTTTGATTTTTGCTTAATTTTTTACTGGTCCCTTTTTCCCTTTCAGAACACAAATTTTCCTGAAAAATATGAGTTATAATATGTTCTTTACACTACCAAAGTTTCAAGATGATTCCTAAAGAACTTTTCTAGATATTTGACAAATTGTCTAAATTCGGATGTGTCCAAATACATATTGGTATCTATTGATGTCGATTTCCATATCACAATATCACATTCATGCAGTTCATACAGAACCATATTCCATTAAAAAATAATTAGCATGTGAAAAATATCATTTAAATATTCAATAAAATTACTTGTAGGTATAATAGTATAAATTTCAACAAATATTGGCATTTTATAATTTGGAAAACATTATTACCATTCAATAACACTAAATATATTTTTCAAAGTTAGATGACAATATGATATATTGAAAAATGAATTGATAATGAAAGATTTTAAGTTACTTTAGATCTGTTTGCTGAGGCATAGAAATGTTCATAACCAGGTATCCCTCTTTGCCAATGCAGAGCCCAAGTATGCTGGTCACTGGTTACTACAGGATTCAGATCCAGGACGACTCTGATTCCTCTTGCATGACATTCTCTTATGAGATTTCGGAAATCATCCATTCTTCCCAAATGAGGATCTGCACTTCTTAAATCAATAATATGTTCAAATTCCAAAGGATAATCTAAAGCACTGAAAATGGAATTGAGGCGAATTGCGGTCATTCCCAAAGATGAAATGTAGTCAAGTTTCTGTACAATTCCCTGTAAGAAATAACAGAAATGTCCAATAAATATATTATTAATTAAAAACAGTTTTCTTTTTCTTTCTTTCATTCTAGTATTCAAGGGCCTCTGAAAGTTAGAAATGGTAAAATTAATCATTTATTTCTTAGATACCTCTTTGTCTTTTCCCTTTACATTGCAAGGGAATTGAACATCTTACAGTGTGTATTAATTAATTTGATCATAAATTACTTAGAAATGAATACAAAGGATTTCATTTTTTCCTCAGATATTTTGATCAACTAAAAGTTAAAAAGTGGTCTTTTACAATATAAATTCTAAAAAATACATCTATGTTAATTTAAACAAAATTTCTCGTTCCGAAAATCGGCATGTCACATTTTGTTTGAGTCTGATATTCACATAAATTGAATGTATGAAATGAGAAGCAGATCAAATGACTTAATCAGAATTTTAAAAAGTTATTATGTGTTAATAGAGCGATCAGCTATAATTAAATGCGTAATTTGCATTTTTTATAAGCACTATCTTGTAAAAAAAAATAATTATTACATTTTCTCTGGCCAAAAATGTTTAAAGAAGTGTATATTTTCTTATAAAAAAAATCTATTTTAATTTTTCCTATGCACAATGATTAACTGGGTGAAAATAGACTATAATAGAATTTAAATATATTTAACATTTAATAATAGCTTAATCTACATTCGTTCTACCACTAACTCAGATAATATTCTCGATATCTGACAGGCACTTTTTTGCTCATATGCGAATTTTCATCTATTTTCAAAGCGCAATCTTAACAGATTGCTAAAGCGCAATCTTAAGCGTGAGTAAATGTTAATTTACTCAACTGCATAGTTAACAAATAGTTAGTAATAATTAATATTCTAATTTTGATTACTTGATTATTTTATCACTATAGATTTTTGATGAAAGGGTCGTGTCTGTTTTTCAATACATAGAAAAGTTCAGACTAGAATTCAGACCTTTTTTTTTTGTGATGTTTTGATATGAATGTGTAAGGATAGTTAGATATTGAACTATTTCACTGCTCTGCATGAAAATCGGCTCCAACACCATTTTTGCAGATTCTTATGTAGAAGGACCTTCGGAATCCGAATATGACGCTCATTTTGCCATATCACTCACCGTTTTTTGTGGACGCTCCCCTATTTTTATCAATGTTCGGTAATTTTATGGCTATAAATTTGATTTGTAGAGAGGGGAAGGGTTCATTTAACTGTTAAATATCTTTTGACTGCGGAAGTGAAAGAATCCAAAACATTTGCAGCAAGGTGAAAATTTAGGAGGGATTTGGCACAAAAACTATGAATTATATTTATTATATTTTATTAATCAATTATTATAATTTTTTATTATAGATTATAATTTATTGTTTTTAAGTGTTAAAGTAATTCTTTTCCATTCACCAAATAAATTTCTTGCCATAAAATTACCAAACAGTGATAAAAAAATAGGGGAGGAGGTGGCGTCCCGAGAAAAAGTTGGGTTATTGGGCAAAATGGGGTCAAAATTAAGATTCAGGAGATCATTTAAAAAAAAAGAAAATTCAGCAGGTATCAGAGTTCTATTTTATTTTATTTTATTTTATTTTTTCAGTGCGGTGTTTTTAGAACTCACCTGAATAAAAGTTGGCACATAAATCCAAATAACTCAGGTCATATTTTGATACTGTTAAAATTATTTCAGCCATTCAAAGAAAAAAGTTACTATCCTTATCAATAAGAAGGCCATCTCATAGCTGAAATAGTTAGTGCTCTAGCCTTCAGTTTTCGTATGTTGGTGTTTGAATCTCCGTTCAGTCATGAATGTTCGATCTGGTTAAGGATCCACTTTAAACAATAGATATAAATCGAAATAGACTTAACGACCGTAAAATTACAAACCAAACCAGATCAACTCAAAATGGGTTTATTTAAACCTACTTTTAACAAACAATAATTTTCATTCTCAATCTTAATTATTAGTGTTTATAATCTTATTTGTTTAATGTTCTAGGCAGTATGGAATTGCATAACGACACACCCTACTCCAAAAAAAAAAAAAAAAAAAAAAAAAAAAAAAAAAAATATATATATATATATATATATGTATACATAAATAGCATTATATATATAATGCTATTTTTACACTTGGCATTGAAAGAAAAAAAAAAAAAAAGGTTTAAAATTACAAATGTATTTCCTTAATTAAAATGTAAGGGATTAGATAATTACATTTTATTTGATTAATTTTTTCGCAAAATTAAATATTTAAACAAAATATGAGTATGATTTTATTTTTTATTTATTTATATTTTTGTTTCTTCACTAATTTCTTTATTTCATTAAATATAGACTCCTGCTCAAAGTTTATCATGATTTGTAATATACCATTTTTTTCAATTTGTAAACTTATCTTTCGACGAAATATTTTCAAACATTGGGCATTCAAAGAGATGGGTCTTTTTCATGTTTTTCAGTGAAGATTGGTTTAAGACAACATTTACGGGGCCGCTAACAAATTGAAACATATCAATAATGTTTGTGATCACCCTGTATCATTAAGGGCACGGAATGATTTGTAACTTTAGGTTATGTTAATATGGATCGCGTTGAAATTGTGGATAAATTTGTGTGACGATAGCATATTAAATAACGGAGATATAAGCATATATTTAAAAAAAATATAATACACAGTTTTTTAGGAAAATTATTCCCACTTTTAGATAAATTGGAAAACACTTTTAAAACAAAATACGGCAATCGAAATACACATATCTTAAATATCTCATGAAATATGGGCATTTTTATGAAAAACGTTTTAACTGCGCATGTGCGAAAGATAAAAAAAAAAAAAAAAAAAAAAAAAAAAAAAGTATTGCGTAGGTTGAAAACATGATACATTGGGCAACTTTTGTCAAAAGTTCATTTTAATAAAGTAAATATTAAACAAATTATACGAAAAAGAACGAGCTAGATTTTAGATATTTTACAGAAGTTGAAATTTCTTAAGTTGTTTTCCACATGCCGCGTAATTAATTTAAAGATTCAAGTATTTCAGCTACTTTGAATTTTATTTTTTTTTTAATCCCTTATAATCTCACAAATCTTAGTAAATAAACAAAAATATGTTAGAGTTACAAGCTAATAACGGTTTTTTCACAAAAAAATACTTTTGGAGCATGGTTGAAATAATTGGATCTTAAAATTAATTACGCGGCATATGAAAAACTTCTTATGAAATTTCAACGCTTGGAAAATATCTAAAATCTAGCTTCTTCTTTTTCGTATAATTTATTTAATTTTTACTCTATTGAAATGAACTTTTGACAAAAGTTGCCCAACATATCTAGCTTCTAATTTATGTTATAAATTTTTTTCTCTCTTTCACACAAGCGCAGTGAAAACATTTTTTCCTGAAATTGCTCATATTTTATAAGATATTTAAGATATTTGTATTCAAACTGCAGTATATAGTTTTAAAAGTTCTTTTTTTCCACTCTTTATCTGAAAGTTGGAATAATTTTCGTTAAAATCTCTGTATATTATAAATAAAAAACATGCTTTTTTTTATTATTGAGTTTTAAAATAAATGTTTATATCTCCGTTATTTAATATGCTATTGTCACACAAATTCATTAACAAATTGAACTGGATCTATATTAACATATCCTAAAGTTGCAGTTCATGTCGTTCCCTTAACGACACAGGGTGATCACAAATATCATTGATTTTGATCAATTTATTATTGGCCCATTAAATTTTATATTAAACCAGTCTTCACTGAAAAAGAAGAGAAAGACCCAGTTTTTTAAATACCCAGTGTTCGAAAACATTTCATTAATAAATAAGATTAAAAAAAAAAAAAAAAAAAAAAAAAAAAAAAAAAAAAAATGATCGTTTGCAAATCTTGCTAAAGTTTTGAGCAGGAGTGTTAAATTTTTTACAATTACTTATTGATTTAAATATAATTTTTTTTTTTTTACAATGTTTTCTATATTTCCCTAAGAAATGGTCAAATTATGTAGTATTCAGAGCTGCCAACCAAATCCGGCAAATTGTTAGTACCGCCCTTTTTCCTACACTACTTAATTTTAAGAGTAATTATCTTCAAATATGAATGATGAAAACAAATACTCTAAAAAATAAGTTGTGTAGAAAAAGGGGCGGTACTAACAATTTGCCGGATTATGTTGGCAGCTCTGAGTTTTTAATAATCTTTTATAATTGTTTTTTAAGTAAAAAGTACTTTCTATCATATTTGCAGAATATTTTTGTTCATTTTTTTTTTTTTTTTTTTTTTTTACATGAAAATAATTATATTTCAAAACTTATCATATACTTTAAAAGCATTTATAGACGTTCATACATAGACGTAAATCGCAAAGAACTTACTTCAAAATCACCGTATCCATCTGAATCTGTATCCTTGAATGATGCTGGAAATATTTCATAAAATGTAGCATTCTTATACCATCTCCTATCCTCCATACTCGTGTGATGTGTAATGTGATCGGACATGTAGACTTTGATGAAAATTACAGAGAAAACGACCATGATGGCAAAAGCGATTGTTGAGATGAGTAGTACCCTTTGAATTGGTCTCATGCAACCGAAATATTCGTTACAAAAACCAGGATGCAACTGTCTATGAATCTGTCGGTAGTGGGATATTGCAGCTTTAAACCTATAAGAAGAATTTTTTTCTAAATTATATGTCTTTATTTACGTTAAATAAAGGAAGAAAAAGTTCTGCCCTCTACCAGAATTATTACGTTTTTTCATCAAGACGTTGGTTAAACGCATACGTGCCAACATACTAAATAATATTCCGTAGTATTGTTAGCCCCGCCTTTTTTTTCACACCAGTATCTTTATAGAATTTTTTTTTTCTTATTTAATCGTAATTGCATTTGAAGAATATTACTCTAAAAATTTGCTGGTGTAAAAAAAAAAAAAAAAAAAAAAAAAGGGTGGAATTAAAACAACACTACGGAATATTAATTAGGTTGTTGGCATGTATAGTTAAACGTTTGTAGAGCAGTGTAATTTAATCCTGTAAATTTAGAATGAAGTCATGCATAGAAGCAGTATCTTTCTCTTAAACCTCCACGTTCGGGGAGATTATTTTGTATTTACTGTGTTTACATACACAGGTTGCAAATAGTCTTATTTTTTAATACCACTATTTTTGAATAAAAATATGTTTCATTAGTTTTCAGGATTTATAAATATCAAACATTGCATTTTACAATTAGTGGTGGAAATGTAATTTAGTGGGATAATAATTTTCAATAATTTATCTGTTAAAAATAGTATTTTAGAAATTGTGGTGTAAATGAAATTTAATGTAAAAAGTTCTTTTGCCCGTCGAAATCACGGGCACCGTACATGGAGGGTTAATAACAGTGCTATTTAGTTATTTCAGTTTAAATCTATCGGTAGAATTTTTTTGATTTATATGCTTTTTTGGTACATTAAACACGTGAAAGAAATGTTTTAAATGGTATAAACACTTTGACAACTTTTCGTACAAGCGTTCGTTAAACGTTAGTAGTTCATTAATAGTGTAGTTTATAAGCATAAAATTATGGTTGAGTCACGGATAGTCGCGGTAACTTAACAACCGATGTGTTTTTAATAAGAGCATTGTTTATTTTCATTTTTGATAAAACAATATTATAAGTGGATAATTTTTATTTTATTTTCAATATGAATTAAATATAGTCGTTTTTAACAATCATACCCAAATTATAATTCTTTTCATTCAAACACTAAATAGTAATAGTGAATAATTAATATTGGCTGGAACAATTAAATATATTGGTGCCAACTGAATTAAAATATATTGTTGAAATTGAAATGTTAAAGAAAAAAAATACATTAAATTAAAATTTCAGTTAAAAAAGGGTTAATTTATGTTTTCTATATAAAATTTAAATTTTATTTAGTTGTTTATTCAGGAAAAAAAAAAAAAAAAAAAAAAAAAAAAAACATGTGCCCTCGTCTTATAGTCTTTCATTTAATTCCCTTTACAAATCAATGTTACGACATTAAGATAATAAATATTTAGTACATTAAAGACTTGGTTTAATCTAAACTTGATATCTAAAAAGTTTCTAAAAAATTATGAATAGAGATTCAAAAAATAATAATTACCATGTACCGGTTGTTCCGTAAGTCTATAGATAATTTAAAAAATCATAAACATTGAAGGAATCAGTAGAATTAACTGCGGTTTGCGAAAAAGAAGTTCTCGTGAAGGAAGATTTTTTTTTTTTTTTTTTTTTTTTTGGTAAAGAAACAAATATTAGTTAAATTTTTCATCATATAGATCGTACGTGAGAAAATCTTATATTTAATAATATATATATATATATATATTTGCATGCAAATGTTTATAAGCATCTAACGCCTATTGTATGAATCCACCGTCAACGCAGATTACAATATTCAAAAGAATTACAGCATCGCTAATTACGGCTTCAGTCATCGATTCTTAGCCGAGATGAAACATCGTCACCACCAACAACGCTTTATCCACCAAGTCAGCACCACAATTAAAACTTCATGTATGCGCAAGTAGGACGAAAAATAAGAAATAAGCTGTTAAATATAAAACTGTGCAATTTATAAGAATCTGGTTTTCATTTTCTTCACTACGCGTCTGTGCAGCGCCCTCTATCGACAAAAAAATTTAATCTTTTTTTTTTTTTTTTTTTACTGAAAAAAAAAAAAAAAAAAAAAAAAAAAACTCCCTTTACGAGAATAAATTTTTTGCATACCACATTCAATTCTACCAATTCCTTCAATTTTCATGAATGTCTACAGACTTATGGGACACACAGTACTTATATTAATTTCGTAATAAAGAAACACCGGTTGATACGCTATCAATAAGTAAATCATTTACCTAAAGTCATCATATTTTAATTTTAAATCTAAGTAAATACAAAAATTACTAATGGGTCCGATACCTTCCATATATATATATATATATATATATATATATATATCAATCACAACTCTTTTTACAATAACGTGAAAAATAATTACTTTGGAAACTTGTAATTTTTAAGAGGTGTTAAGAAAACAATTACCTATCTATTACAGATGCTAGTATAAAGGTATTATTTTAATTTTAAATATTTTTTTCAAAAAAAAAAAATATATATAGATAGTTATAAGCAGCTGTATTACATGCAATGATACGTCGCATGAATCTAAAAGAAAAAAAAAATGTGCACATGAAAAAATACCCTATAGTTAAAATGCCAAAAAATAATTTTCTTGAAAACCTCCATTCTTCTTAAAAAATAATTATAATTAATATTAAAAAATTATCATTATTTTTGGCGTATTTATTCTCATAATTTCAAAACTGTTAATGTTAAAAAGCTAAATGTTCGTCATTTCATAGATTTATATGTCCCGTAAAAGCTGTTAATCGTTCATTAAATTTTGTCTAACAATAACGTAGATATTGTGAGCGCAAGACTATGTATCGACAAAAATTTTGCTTTTTTATGAAAAAATAAAATTGTAAATTGTAAATAAAAAGAGAAAATTAGGATAATTTTAATGAATGCAATAGAGAGTTAAAATTTGTAAAATGAAAATGCTTTTTTTTTTTTTTTTTTTTTTTTTTTTTTTGTTGGTAAATAGTATTATGATAGATTTTTTTCTTTCCAAAGGTACCTGATCCCTTGCTATTCTTAAAAGTGTCTGGAAAGATTTAAATAAATTTTGTGCACTAAACATATTCAAAATCAGTATTAAATATAACGGAAAACCATTTTCCGCAACAGTTAATTTAGTCAATAGTTTCTTTTAAAAGATAACTCTGAAAAACATAAATGGAAAATTATTGAGAAAACAGACATTTAAATGTTTAAATAATTAGCTCAGTGATTAAAAAATATAACAAACTTTATTATTGTATTTTTTGTGGAAGAACTGAGATCTAGTATGACACTTATAACATGAAAGAGGGTAAGTTACGCGTAGAGTTCTTCCTTTGTTGCAATTTCAGTTTAATTATCCGATATTAATTAAAAATCATTCCACAAGTAAATAATGTGTAAATTTATAAAATAAAAACAAATTCATGAGATGTAATAGGACATGCGTTAAAATCAGAAAATCTTTAAAAGCATGGACTGTTTTTTTACCTCAGTTTCTAAATCAATATAAATAAAGAAAAGTGTCTGTGTCCGTCTGTTTCTGCTCTGGTGCTCACACAAATAGCAGAGCTACAAAACTTGGCATATGGGTACCTCGGACCCTGTATATGTGCACTGCCTCGAGTTTTTTCAAATTTCGAATATATATATATATATATATATATATATATATATATATATATATACATTCAATTTTAAATATTGGCTTCAATGTTTGCGTATCTTACTAACAGCTATTATGCTATTTATTATTTATTTATTTATTTAATTAAGTTAAAGATAAAACATTTTTCCTTGCTTTTTTTTTCTTTTTTTTATTTATTTGCTATATTTATTGAAAATCAAATGGTAATGCAATAGAAAAAAATTGTCATATTTATGTATAATTTTCATAATATAACAACTTTTTATTTTTTATTTTTTAAATTAATGCCTTTAAAAGAATAATCTTTTTAAATAATAATAATAATAATAATATTTATCGAAAAGAAAAATGGTAGTGCGTAGTAGAAAGAATTAAACTGATTAAAATTTCAGTTTATTTAAAATTTATATATATATTTACTATTTAAATCTTTTTAAAAGAAAATCTACTTTATATTTCATTTATTACATTGCTCGGAATGATATGATAATATAGTGTCAAGAGGCTATAAAGTACATGGGTCAAAAACTAAAATATTTAATAGGTGCTGAGATACAGTCATCTTTAAAATTCGAAGTTCTTAAATAATAGCAGATTCCCCTGTCATCGATAGAATCCCAAATTAAAGTGCCCTAGAAATACTTTTATGGCAGCGGAAAACTGGAATCGATGCAGTGCGGACGGAAAAAGAGATGCCTTAGGCAGAGAGTTTCGGAAGCGAAGTTTAGAGATATTCCAGTGTAGATATTTATTTATTTATTTATTTTCAGTTTCTTATTTATAATGTGATATAAAAAATAAATAGTGATTCAGTTCTCTTTTGAAAATTCATTTAAATATAGTGACCAGCGAAACGGGTGTAGCGTACTAGTAAATAAATAAATCATACTAAAACTAGGGGTGGGAATCGATTAAGAGTTTTAACTGGGTTAATCGTAGTTCATTGATCGATTAATCGGTCGATTAATCGGATTTTTAATCGATTTTCATTTTTCTTTATATAATTTTATTTGAACAATGAATAAAACTCTCCTATGTATATATAATATATATATATATTTTTTTTTTTTTCAGCTAGTACACAACAAACCATAAAAATGATATAGATGTTAATTTAACTAGTTCCTTAAACAATAAATAATAATAAACATGCAATAAAATAATTAAAAAAGAGAACCTCATAATTTTTTCTAATAAATGAAAAACTATTTTAAATACGAAGATAATGCAACACTTTGAAAACCAACTGCAAATATCCATACTTGATACAGCAATTATAAATCATTTTTTATCTTATTAAATACATTTTCTGGTTAAACTTACATTTAATTGTGAAGATATTTAATTAAAAATATTTTGTTTTATTCCCTCTTAATTATTGATATATAATAATAATAAAACATAATTAAAGAATATCTTATAAATATTAAATTGCAGTCACTCATATATAATGAAAGATAATGAAACTCACCTACATGTTTATTTCCAAATGTTATACAATAGATCATAAAAAAAAGTACTATTTTAACCAATCCCTTAAACATACAAGAACATTGACATTTTCGGGGTCTAAGCTCGATCTTATCTTATTCACGATAAATCCCGCACTACTAAACACTCGTTCTACCGGTACAGATGTTGCAGTCATGCACAATAGTCTTTTTGCTAATATTGATAGAGTTGGAAATTTTGCATTTTCTTTTTTCCACCAGTCAATAGGATTAATGAAATCATCATCAAGTTCAGAAATTTCTTTATATGATTGTAATTCATTTTCATACCGGGGCAAAGTTTGAGGAGTTTCTACATACATTTCACTGCACGTTGAGTCAAAACATGATTTTCTTCGTTTGGCTTTTGCATCATTTTGTGCATTTTGAAGCTCTGCAGTATTTTCAAATTCTTTCATCTTCTGCGAAACATTTTCCCAAACAATATTTCTTCGTTCCAAAGACATACAATTAAGTGACTTAAACCGCGGATCGAGAGCTGTAGCAATTTCATATTTTTCAAGATGAGGCCAATTCATCATTCTTTCTTTCATATCATCGATTAAAACAGTTTTAAATCGAGCTATGAAACCTGGATCGTCTTCAGTCGTATGCATTTGGGCTTGCAAATATGCAATGGCTGGGAACACAACACTTGCTGATACATATTTTTCACCTCCTAAAAGTTCAGTGACAGCTAAGCATGGTTTCAAGACATTTTTTAATGCTGATAACTTATCCCATTTAGATGAGTTTAACGCTCTAATATTAATTTTCTGTCTATTCATAGTTTCTGAAATAGCTTGTCGATTTTCTAATAAGGAAGAAATCATGTAAAAAGTTGAGTTCCACCTTGTTGGCACATCTTGCTGTACAGATTTTAATTTTTGTCCCAATTCATTTTGTTGACTTTCTAACTCAGATTTATTCGCAGAACTGTGTTTAAAATGTCCTACGATTTTTCGGCAGTGACCTAATAAATTTCCAATTGCTGCAACAGAGAGTGCCTTATTTAAACTGAGTTGAAGTGTGTGTGCTGCGCAGAGTAAATTATCAAAATGGGCTTCTATTACACCGTTTGTTATATTCCTTGCATTATCCGTACAAATCGCAACTATTTTATGCGCTATATTCCAGTCATCTGCCACTTTTTTAAATTCATCTGAACATACACTTGATGTGTGTCTCTGGCTTACTTTTTTTACTTGTAGAACAGCACTTTGAAAAGTCCACAAGTCATCAATCCAGTGTGCTGTAATTCCGAGGTAACTATCATTAGCCAATGATGTCCAAAAGTCACCCGTTAAAGAAATAAACTCTGCAATGTCTAATTTTTTCTGTAATTTAGCTTTTTCTATTTCATAAAGATCATTAATTCTTAAAGCAATCGTTTTCCTTGTAGGCATTTTGTAGGATTGGGAACTTAATGCAGTTTGTAAAACTTTTTCAAGTCCTTTATCTTCCACAATTTTTAATGATCTTCCACTAGAAGCAATCCAAAATGCTAAGCTATTTGTTATTTCTAACTGTTTCTTCGAGCTAACTATATCAGTTTTCAGAAAATCAGTTAACTTAGGCTGTTCTGATATTTTTGCCTCTGCTCCTGAATTTACATTATTTCCTGCCGAGGAAGTTGCGAATGCTTTCACAGGATGTTTGGCTCGTAAATGATATTGTAATGAACTCAAACTTCCTGAATACGAAAATTGTTGTTTGCAATGGAGACAAAACACACACCTTTTATTATCTACAACACCTTCGGAATTTAACAAATATCCAAAATCATTTCGCAACTTTCCTTGCAAAGGTTTGTACTTTTCCATCACGAAACCTTTCACAAAAACAAAATCCTCTTCTCGCTTTCACTAATACTGATTAACTACTGACAAGAGAAAGAGAACAAGAACAGATGTCACCCTCTTTAAAAACTGGGGAAACCTAAACTCAGGTTTGCCAACTTGAACTTAGGGACGATTTCCATATTAATGCAGACGGCGATTTCCATATTAGTGAAGTAATATAACACTAAATATAAAAAAAAAAAAAAAATCAATTTTATTCTCAATATTACATTTTTTTTTTTTTTGTTAAAAATGAAAAAAAAATCGATAACTTTATTTTAAATCATCGCAGATCGATGGTTCAACCATTCGTTTTAAAGGTATTGGCGAGCTCTTTTGAAAGATACCCATCATGAAAATTTACTTCCCTCGAGTGGGGAAGGCGAAGCTCCTACATACACATTTTTTTCCCAGTTGGCTATCTCAATAAAAAAATAATTCTTTTAAATTTCATAACGATTATTAAAAAATAATTCTCTTTATGCACATTTATACAAAATTTTGTCCTATACCACCATGTTAAAAATTTAGAAAAAGCGGAATGGCAACGCAATCTGTTGGACAATTTTTGCCAAAAGTTGATAGGCACTAATTTATGTCAATGTGTAACTACGTACCAATTTGTATGAAATTCTGTGCAGTAGTACCTGAGATACAGTCGCCACAAATTTTTGTCACACACAGAGAGAGACAAACAAACAGACATTTTTTAAAAATGGTCAAATCGTGTTTTACAGCTCTGAAAACGTGTAAATCTATCAAAAACCTGAGGTCGAAAATTTTCACGAATCCAATATTTTCTTCTGTTGAATATAGAAGAAAGTAAAAATGCGGGCCTGTGTGTGTTTAAACAGCCTTTCTAAATTAAAACATTTATTTCGGATGAACACAACTACAAAAATCGATAAAATTTATAGTTTCAGTCTATCCACGTGTGTCAATTTCATCAAAAAATACTCGAAAAGTAGAGACAGTTTTTTTTTTTTTTTTTTTTTTCCATATTCTTGGCGTCTGTACTTCCGCAAAGCAGCTGAAAAAAGTTTTTGTTAGTGTAAATAAAATATAAAGAATATCTCTTGAAAGCTAACATAACTAAAAACATAAAATAATAATAATAATAATAATAATAATAATAATAATAATAATAATAAAGCGCTCAGGCGAAATCTTTTATTAAACAGACGTTATTATTATTATTTTTTCTCTTTATTCAAACTTGATGCACTATGAATTTATGAACTATACTTTGCTTAATATAAGTGGAACAACAACAACAACAAAAAAAAAAAAAAAAAAAAAAAAAAAAAAAACAGAAGAAGAGGAAATGAAATTGTTTATCAGGTCAGGATTGCAATCTCATTTCCCCCCTCACCTTTCGATTCTGATTAGAGAGATAAAAAATTAAATTAGCCAGCACCCAGCGTTTTTCTTTTACCGGGTTTTAAATTTTTACTTTAATCGTGTTACTCGTAGTTTCAAAATTTTAATCGGATTTTCAAAAATTTTAATCGAATTAATCGGGCCGATTAACTCGATTAAAAAAATTGATCGGGACTAAGCATTGATCGATTAACCGAACCGATTAATCGATTAATCGGCACAGCCCTAACTAAAACAATATCTTAAATAAATATCCTAAATAATTAAATATATAAACAAAACTTATTTTAAATACATTACCGAAAAATAATAGAATATGCATCCAGTTTGAATTCTTTCTCTAACTGAAAGAATATTCGAAAATTGAAATTGACTTTTCAATGTTTATCTTCTGCAAGCAGCAAATTTAATTATGCAAACAAAACATGTACTAACCATATGCCTTGTGATTGTATTAGGGAAACTGGAAAGTATTTTTTATTATCGTTTAAAATAATGGCATCTGTTTAATCGCCAGCCATAGAAATTCAATTGTAATGACAGCAAGTTTTTTTTTTTTTTTTTTTTTTTTTTCTCTTGTCAAAAATGACAGAAAATAAACTGGGAAATTTCAGTCATAGAATATTTCTTGAAGTATATAAAAAATGGTTTTCTAATGTTATTTATTTATTTGTTTATTTTTTCCACACGAAATGGGGGAAAAAAATGGTACACTCTATCGCTATGTGTTTAGAAGTTAGTTATGTGTAGTAATAATTTTGCTTAGTAACTACCTACTTCCGAAATTATTTTTTTATTGTTAATAATAATAATAATGATAATAATAATAATAATTTTGAGACAGGTCCTTTTTTTTTAATTATTATTGTTAACAATTGTGCACTTCTTTGGCAAAGAGGTGAGGAATTATTAATAAACATAAATTATCCGATTAAACAATTAATTCAAGTAAAATACTACACGATGTAACAGCTTAAGTTGATTTAAATGCTTTTATGCAAGAAATCTTTAATAAATTTATATACATTTTAGACGAATTCTTTTTTTCCATTTGCATTCCTCATTCTTCGTTTTATTAATCCTTCATTTTTATAAGAAAGAGTTTTCTCGAATACGTTAAGTACGACCACTTCAAATAAAAAAAAATTGCACCGTCATTTTATTTTACGAAAATTGATGTCATGTTGTTAAATTAAACTAACACAAACATTATATTATAAGAAAAAGATTTTTAAACAGAACGTTTTTTTTGCGAAAACACTATTTTCATCAAATAATTAGTTAAAACGATACATGATTATAAAATTAATTTCTTTTATTCGACTAATTTATAAAAAAAAAAAAAAAAAAAAAAAAAAAAAAACTCTTCAGCGCCATTAATTGTATGAATCAAAAAGAGTTATTCGTGTAGTTATACATTGAAGGACCATGGTGGTTTTGTTCTTTTTAAATGATTTCAAGACATTCACGAAAAACTGCACATTTTTGTTTGATAAATACTTAAATATATTTCTTTAATAATATTTTTTTCTGTATTTATAAAATTAAATAAAACATCATTGATTTAAACATTTTTTAAGATAGTCTGCAGAAAATAACAGAATCTTCATCGTAATATGGGAACACGAATAAATAAAATATTTACTATTTTTGAAGGATCGTGTACGTGTTAAGCAACGTCCTTGCATGTTTTTACGAATCATTTTTATCGTTTATTATTATTATTATTATTAGATTTATTTTGGGGATCTGTCTTTACAGAATTACTTTTTTTTGTTTGTTTGTTTTATCAAACATCAAAAATGTCTATATATTTTGTCAATTCGTTTTTCCCGTATCTTTACTGCACAAAATAAAATACATTTGTGTAATGGCTGGCCCAAGAATTTCGAAAATTTGAATAAAATTTCATTTTGTCTCCCCATGATGAAACTCGAAACCCGATTTTTGAATTTTGCGTTAGATTTGCAAATATTAATTGAAGTCGATTCCGTTGTTATTCGAAATTACATAGCTCATGAAAGATGATTCTTAAAATAGAATTAGCTGTCAATCGAGATCATTACCAGTAATAAGATTTTATTTTTAATGGTGTATCTAGAAACTAAAGTAGATGAAATTAGAGAAATATTGCTTTAATTTGTTTGATAATTTTGAAATATGGCCAAATCAATAATCTTAGCAAACGCTGTGAAAATTAGTTTTCTCAATTAAAATTTGCAGATTTTACAACTGAAATATTTAATGGTAGGTTTTATTTTTTCATTCTACGTAAAAATGTAGTTTTTTGTTATTGGTTATTATTATTATTATTATTATTATTATTATTATTTGTTTACACCCGAAAGAGAACAACTAGAGCTGAATAAAACAACGGATTGTATAGTGGATAAAATAGCATAAATAAATCAAAAATAATTAAATTAAAATAATAATAATAATAATAATTTAAAAAATTAAATCATAAAAAGTGTATACACGCATAATTAATCACCTTATATTAAGAAAATCACATAATATTAATAAAATATTTCTTGATTTAAAGCATTAATATTTAGTATATGACTTTGAACTGCAGATATAAATTTTTCTAAAATTGTTGATTGCAGATAAATATGTTGCAAACTATTAATCTCAATACGTTACCTGCTGCAATGAAACGGATCTCTACCATCCATAAGCATTTGTCGCATTTCTTGTACTAATTGGAGATCTGTTTCTGGTCCGACATATGCTGGTGACATCACCATACCATTTTCAACATTGATTTGTCCATCGGAACTAGATTGAAGCCTCTTTGTCTCAAGGGCAATATACTTGTTGGGAAATATAACACGGGATAGCCTTGCTTTAGAATGCAGATCTTCCAAAGTTGGCAACGAAGAACTGGGCAACGTCATGATGACTGTTACAGTAGATTGTTAATTTCTTTTCATTCTTTTTGTCATGGTACAATGGTAATGTAAGAAAAAAGACATGTTCTGAAAAAAAAGAAAAAAGAAAAAAATATATATAATTACACAATAAGGCATTTTGACTAGTACTAAAATAATCAACAGCATTTATTGAATCTTAATATACATGTGTTTACATCGCTTCACGCATAGACGAGGGGTTCTGCTTTCACATTTGGTAGACGGAAGGTGCAAATTAGATCTCGTGTTTGTCTGCCTATAAATACTGATTAATTATAATTCCATTAATTAAAAAAAAAAATCAAACAAGAAATTATTAAAAAAATCTACTATAGTCACTAAATGTATTTCAGGCAATCATTCTTATATTTCGATATTTATCCTTGGCACTCTATTCACTTAGAAATTTGATTTTACACAATAGAAAACTTCTGTTAGTGATAAGGGTAGGTTAAAAAAAAAAAAAAAAGTGTTTATTATTATAGCGCAAATCGCACAATATAAGAAATAATTATTCTTCTTAAGTATAAAAAATATTCAAGTTTAATTGCTTCTTTACAACAATAACTAAAGTTGTTCAAATATATGTTACTGTTGTGACTTTACGAGTGGGAACCTCTATGTACAGTCGGTATAGAAAAAAAAAAGGGGGGGGGGGTATTTGAAGTTGTTTCATTATAGTTGGTACAAGAAAATCCAATAAATATCATTCAATGGATTTTTTTTTTCTGAAATGACGTGAAATTTTGAATCAGGAGTCATCTACATATTTAACTGAGTGACAATTTTGATTTTATTTAATGGCTCCTTATGGCACCAATGGCACCTTCAATGGCAATCTTTATTAATATTATATGTATTGATATTTCAAATTTTAAAACTACCGGACAGAATGTATTAATATTATATGAGATGAATCATGAAACAATGGAATTTTGTTTGGGGAAAGAAAAAAAAAAAAAATAGTTCCGAAATGCGTTTATGGATCACGCTGTCATGGTGATGCCAGAGGAAACTTTTAAATGGATTCATTATGCACGGGGATGTTAGCAATGCAACAGAAGAGCAGGAAAATTAGACTCTAAGGTTTCACGGGAGTTTTTTTAGCAAAAAGACAAGAATGCGTGTTTGAGAAATCAGTGATAGGGACAAGAGAAAAAGTACAGCTTCATGGAACAAACACCTATGTTTAAAGACGCATTTTGGATTTTTCTTTTTTAATAGTTCCAATTATATTTTCTCAAAGCAGAATTCTATCGTTTCACGATTGTTCTAGTAAAATATGAAGTCATTATGACCGCTAGATTTAGAGTTAGAGCGTTTTTAAATCGTAGCTTTTATTTGACCACCTGGTATATTAGTTATATATATAATTATTATTGAGATTTTATTTTATCAGTACTTTGGTTTGACTTTGACTTCTTTGGAAGGTGGTGTAAGAGTTAAGGCTGATTGACACACATGAGTACAAATAAAATATTACTACACATGAGTACAAATAACACATTACTCACATGAGTACAAATAAAACATTATCTGCGATTTAGGAAATTTCGCTTTTTAATAAAAGGGTGGGGGAGATTGATTTTTGGAGGGATTTTTTTCTAATTCCAGATATTGAAGTAGAACTCTACCAAAAAGTGTACAAAGGTATTGAAAACAGCCATGCGTCTTCTTTAGGATATTTTCAAAACACGTTTTTCATTTTTTGTGTTTTTTTTTTTTTTTTTGGGGGGGGGGAGGGGATATGTTACGAATAGCAAATTCGAGACACCCCTTTTAGCGCTAAATTTGTCCTGGGATATTTGAGAGAGATGCGGTCACGAAGTTTCGTGCTTGGATTGTTTATATGCATACGAACCCTAAAGTAACGGGATTTATCGAAATTCCCCTTCTTTCTCTCTAGGGTCAGGAAGAAAAAAAAATATTTGTAAGCATAACTCGGCCCTAAATTACTTCATGGTGAAGAAATTGCACATGAGGAGACTAGACCTGAGTATAAATAAAGCATTTTGTATGATTTTGGAATTCTTAATTCTTAAAGGAAGGAGAGGAAAAATCGTTTTTTGGGGTGAAATTTCAGAAATTCCGGATTTTTGAGTAGAGCTCTAATAAAAATGGTACAAAAGGTATTTAAAACAGCCATATGTCTTCTTTTGTATCTTTTCAGAAACACGTTTTCATTTCTTTGTGATTTTCGATTTTTTTGGGGAGAGGGACGTTACGAAGGAGCAAATTCGAGATCCCGCATTTAGCGCCAAATTTGTCTTAGGAACTCTATGTATTCTGCGGTTACGAAATTTGGCGCGTAAATTGTTTATATGTATCCCATACTTATTGTAACGAGATTTTACGAAATTTCCCCTTTACCACCCAGGGGCCGGGTGGTAATAAACACGAGTAAAAACAAGTTTTCCCGTTTGAATTCGCTTTAAATTATTTTAGAATGGCAAAATTTGGTGTGGGGATGTTGATTAAATGTACGCATTATGTACTTTGGTGGAGTTTCACAAAACTTCGAACTTACTCACTGGGGAAGGGGAAGTAAAAAGCGGATAAGTTGCTGCCGACGGCAGTGGGGAACCCGCAACCTCACGTTGCCAGCGGAAAAAAACCTCTACCGAACACAGCAGGAACATTAAATTAGGTTATTATTAATGATATGGGATTTTGATAACTCATTTAAGTGTAGTCTTCAGAGAAGCGGTCAAAGCCTGCTAGTTATAAATAAGTATTACATCTTTAACAAAAAACAAATAATTATAACTTTAAGAAAACAGATGGCTTACCTTCGAAGCATCAGATTTAATCTTACCTTATAATATACATGCGTATAATCATAATATGCGTTAATTAAAGATGAAATAATTAAGGTATCCTTCTACTTTAAAATGAGCATTTTTGACAAAAAATCGATTTTCTGTTTTTTATTTGGTTTTAAAGAATAGACTTTTAGCTTTCTAAAACACCTTTACATTTGTTTGTACACTAATTAGAACCGAAGTTATAGCCAATTAAGTAAACCAGAAGTGAGATTCTTCAAGACAGGAAGTGCTCGATCTCGCCAGTTTAAAGAGCTGGTGATAGGTAAACATTGGTAATCAGGCTTGATTTCACATTTGTTTTTAATTTAAATCATTCAGTTTTTTATTATTATTATACCCCATGTATCATTAATTTTTCCCAACAAATAATTACACATTAAGTAAAATCTTTAAATGCGTTTTATGAAAAACTATATTTTTCGATTTTTTTGTATGCGATAAACCTGATTTCTCCAAAAGTTTTCAAGTTATTTCTATGAAATTTTTTCACAGTATATAACAAATTTCCAGTCACGCAATGAACTAAAAGATAAGTTCTATGTACTATTTTGAAGATTTTACATGTGTTTATTTTCTAAATAACAGATTTTTTTTTTTCGGAAAATTCTGTATATTTCTCTGCTAGCTACCATATTTCAGTCAATTTTAAGAATATCTCTTAACTTTTAGTTCAATGCACAGTTAAGGGTCATATCATTATGTATTTCAATGGATATTGAATTAAATTAATTTTTATTGAGTATATGAGGTTTGGCGTAAACGTGAAATTTTGCTCATTTTTTACACAAAATCACCTATTTTTTTGCAAAATAAAGAAATATTTGCCTAAAATGAACTATTTTTCATCTTTTTATGTCCGTTTATGACAAAAAATGTAATTACGTATTGCATAGTCTGCTTTTTTAGAAAAAAGTACTCCGTAAGTAGGCAGATACCTTAAAACTACTAATAATCAAATACTGATCAGTCGAATAGAAAAACAAATTTCTTATCTCTTAATGGACGAACATTCACCGATGAAGCAAATCATCGAACCATACTGTGAAGTCTAGCATTTTTTTTTTTTTTTTTTCACCTATAAGCTGATCCATTCCCAAGTCTAGTGGTCTTGCGGGAAATTTACTCAGCTAAAAAGCCAACCAATAAATTCGCCATTTTTACGTGGTCGATTTATTATAACGCCCATTTGAAAAGAAATTGCCCCCCCCCCTTCCCCTCAAAAAAAATTATCCATCCCCGTCATGGAAGATCGAAACTGTGATGGCTGTCTTCGGATTGACCCTAGGGTAAGTCCCAGAGCGTCGCTAATTGCCTAATGCGCAGCTCTAGTATGACTTGAAACCAACTCAACTGAACTCAACTCCTAATTTTTTTTTGAGGGCAAAGTGCTCTGCATCATGAGAGATACCAACGTGTTCCGAATGCATTTCAGGTAGTTAGAAATCTGTATAATTTTAATTAACGAAGTTATTAAGTAAAAACTTCGAGTTTATAATGGAACTCTATTTGCCACCGTAGAAAAAGTTTCTCTTATGATGTTGTTCTTCTGTCATGACATCATTTTCCACGGAAAAATTATAATGTGATCCATGGTGTAAAAAATAATAAAATCAGTGTTAATGTTGCTATTGACATTAAGAAAAATATTTATATTATTAGAAATTTCTTAGGTTGTATATCAGTTTTTTTAATATGTTCTTTCTCGTGAATAATGATCGTGATTTCCCATTATCCACTATACGTTAGCGTAAGTTTTTAAAAATGTTACTGAATTTAGGTTTGGAAACTAGATTTCCAAAATAGCATTTTTTATTAATCGGATTCTTTATTTTTTTTAAATTTTCATCCTTGTGAGCACCATTTATTTTTATCTTTAAAGTGTATTTATCTTTTTTATTAAACTTTTTTAAAACTTAAAAAAAAAAATAAATAAATAAATAAATAAATAAATAAATAAATAAATAAATCATTTAATATTCAGTATTCTATTTTATTTTTGCTATTTTATTTAACGGAAGATAGTCTTATTTTCGGAAAAGAAGGTGAATGTATTAGAATTTTTTTTCAGTCAATTGTTTAGAGAGGGAAATGATTTCGGAATTTTTGAAAAAATGTGGATTAGGAAATCTGGTTTAGATAATGGTATTGTCTCGGCTAATTCAGAACATTTAAAAGGTTTAAATTTACGGGAAGCATATATATATATATATATATATATATATATATATATATATTTATGCATATTGATGATGCTTATTATTTTTTCACGCAAAGTAAGCAAAGTTAATTGCAAATATTTGTCTTATTGATGTTAAAAATAGGCTTCATTTTTTTGTGTACATTTCAAAAGAGACGCATTTTGAAAAACGCGTTTTCGCTTTCTTTGGTTTTTGAATCCATGGAAACCACTTCTGAAAATCGCATTTTGCCGTGATCATCAAAAGAAAATCGCCAAATAAAGTTGTGGACCAACCAGCAAGTTGTTCCAAATAGAGTCAAAATCAAACTCATTTATAAATCTTCTAATTTCGCTGTGTTAATTTTTTAATATTACACAAAACAAAGGAAAGGGGGGGGGGGGGTTCACAACATATACACATCTATACGTTATTTTGAAATCAAATGATTGTGTGAAATGGTGTGAAATATACAGGGGGTATAATAAGTTTCGCGGGAAAAGGCCTCACAAAAGCATCACAAAAGTTTTTGAACTGGGCCTCGTTTTCCTAGGGACGGCTCTGCTTACAAAGTTTTCATTCATCATTATTGTTGTTCATGTAGTGTTTTAAATGTTCCTTAAAAAAAAAAAAAAAAAAAAAAAAAAAATTCTTTTTAATGTGAACATCTCTGGGACACATTTCATATTTCTAATTATGGCAAGAAAAAAAATATCCATCACCTAAAAATTATAAGCATTAGAAAAAAGCATAGGTATTAGGAAATAGTGTAGGCTTAAGATTAAAAGTACTACTTTTTTTTTCCTTATTAAAAAAAAAAAAAAAAAAAAAAAAAAAAAGCAACAACACAAAAAAAATTATCGCCAAATAATGACAAAAATTTAAATGTTGTCAAGGGGATCGTATACCATTACTAAAATTGTAAAACAAAATGGTCTAGATATTATGAATTTCTTTTCTATTGTAAAAAAATAAAAAAATAAAGCATAATTTTAAGCATAATATTTAATTTAAATGTGGTATTAAAATATTTATTTTAATTTGACGGTAAATATGGGAATTTCTATAATATTTTTATGCGCTTTTGTTTTGTGTCACACTATATAGTCCCTATTCAGTGAAAAGCCTTACAGTGGTTATTAAGTGAAGTGAACCGGGGGTTGGGGAGCAGAGCGAGCAGGGGGCAGAGCCCCCTACTTCTATAAATTTTTATTTTAAATGTTTGAAGTGCAAGATAGTTCATACGTTCCATCTACTACTGCACATCCTTAAAAAAAAAATAAAGTAAGAATTAATTTATACTACTACATATATATGTATATTATCTATATATTTATTTTAATCATAATATTTATAAGAAGTAGTTTAGAAAGTTTAAAATAAAGCGAAAAAAAAGTGTCCAACAGTTATGAAAAAAAAAAAAAATCTTTCTTGTGAAGAAATAAATATATGTAAGCAGAAATAAGTGTATAATTTAGAATGTGAGTTTAATGAATAAAGAAATTAATATATCTCATCAACATCGTTCAGCAATAAATAAAGAATATAAGGAATTTATGCTAATTATATAATGTGGTAATTAATTGGGAATTTGTTAAAAAAATATTTAAGGTATATAACTAAAATATCGTTTTATTAATATTCTTTTTATTTTATTTGGCAACAATATTTTTTAATCGTTTTATCCTTTAATGGAAAGATATATAAACTCATGTTAAAAGAAAAACTTACATATATGATTTCTTTCCATTACATGTTTTCAGTAAGATGTCTTCATGTATCCCGAAAATTTTCTGGAAAAAACAAAAATCGTATTACTTTTTCAAAAAGCTTTCAATTAAGAAAATTACTTATAAGTAATCTAATACATCTTTTTATCAATGTAAAATTAACTCAATGAATATATATTCTAACACCAATATTTTACATTTCATTATAAAGAAAAAAAAATTACAAAATCAAAAGAAAAATCTAAGAAAATATTAAAAATGTATTTAGTCAGTTCGTTTTAATTAATTTATTTTTTGTAGTAAAAGGAGGAAAGTTCTTTTTAAAGAATGGTATCTATTTATTTTCTAAGCAAAAATTCTAAGCGAAAATTTCTAAGCGAATATTTTCTAAGCGAAAATTTCTCTTTTTTAAATTAAATTATGAACATGTGTATAATATTACAAACCTATTGAAAAAGATAATGTCGTTTTTAATCAGAAAATAACCATTTTCAAATTATTTATATATAGGAATGTATGTGCCTGTATATTTATCAAATTACCAAATTATTTTTTTTCAGTATAAATACATAACTTTTTAATATTAAGCCATTAATTTTCGGCAAACAATATTTAGAAAATTAATTTATAAAGGCGTAAGATATTTGTGGTTTCTTAGAATGATTTTTTACTTTCCTATAAAATAAGTAAGAAAAGTATTGTAATCATGAACAAAATCTAATATGATATTTTGGTAAATGTATACGTTTTGAGGATTCCTTATTTCATTTTTTTATTATTATGCGTATGTGTATGAGTGAATATGATAAATTTCTAAATACTTCGTTCAAATGAACTGAAAATTGTTATATCTGTTACATGTCACTATTGCATGAACTGTATTGATTTTGATGAGTGTACGATTTATAGTTGTTTTTACAGGGACACAAAGGAAAATTATTTATATCATGGTCTACGGTCTCAAAATATTTTAAGTGGTAGTATATAACAAGCGTTATCCGATTAAGATAAAAACTAGTAAGAATATTTATAAGTCATTATCACACGATTTATATAGATTTTGATGAATATAGGTCTTATTGTCTTTAAAGAAGGAGAATATATATATATATTAATAGGGAAGCATAAAATTTGTAGTCCCTTTTTAACATATTAATAATGGGAGTAGATGGTTGAAGATGGTATCTTTCGAAAGGTATGGTTAGTCGGAAGGTGCGAATACAAATATTATTTTCTTACGATGTCAAGAAGTTATTTAAAAATACATTTATTTTTTTATGCATTTTCCCCCATTTTTCCCTTTTATACACGTATCCCTTTACAATAAAAAATACCTAAAAGTAGAAAGTTGTTAAATCTGGCAATTTCATAAATCTCAAGTAAAACCATAGACACAGTAATTTCTATAACATAGCATCACTATGCGCAAGCGAAGTGATGACGTCACTGTCTGTCCATGGAGCCATAAAAAAGATTTTCTGTGTTAATCGTCCATTGGATTTTTTGTAAAAAATTATTAAAAAATAACGAAAATTATCTGCCGATTTTAATTCCGATATGTGGGTATAGTTATATATAAGTTACTGTCTACATGTGTTTGAATGGGTTATTTTTTCTGTAAAATTGATAAAATTTTAATTTAAAATCACAAAACTCCAGAAAATAAAAATGGAAAACTTCCAGTTTCGAATGTAAACATAAACATTTCATTTAAAAGGGTGATATTTAAATAATAAATATTCAACTAATATATAAATAAAAGGAAAATGGATTTGTTACTAACTGCTGCATATATAAGTAGACGATACGGAAAAAATTCCGATTTCCGTTTTTTGCTGAATTTACATGTTTTGAGCTTTCTTTACGTTTCAATTAACTGAAATTGGCTACTTATTTTTTAAAAAAAGTGTCTTTATTGTTAGCTTTTGTGGGTAGAAGAAGTAAGTAGAAGATACATAAAAACTTTTGATTTCCGATTTTCGATGAATTTACATGTTTTGAGATTTCCATGGATTTTAATTAAGTGAAATTGACTACTTATTTTTATTTTTTAAAAAGTGGATTTATTATTCTTTCCTCTGCATATATAAATAGAAAATATAAGATTCAGAAAAGTTTTAGATTTTCGGTTTTCGATAAAGTTACACGTTTTGAAATTTCCCGAACTCAATTCGACCATTTTTGAAAAATATCTTTTTTTTTTTTTTTTTTTTTTTTTGTTCAAACACTGTACTTTATGAACCAATCGAATTAATTTAACAGAATTTGATACTTGGTTGGGCCTTGGCTTGACATGGTACCTATTAGTTTCTGGGCTGTATCACACAACAAGGGGCGTTTTCACGTTGCGATTTTCTCTCATTTCAGGAAAGGCTAACATCTACAGAGAGAAATAGTTATATTAAGTAAAACTCTGCTGATTCAGTTAGAGTGAATATCGGCAAACAATTGCCGAAGCTGTGTTGCAATTGCATTCCGTTTAGGACAAGGCAATAACTTTGCTTTGCCTCACTTTGCAAAAAAAAATGGTCGAGTTTCGACCACTGGGCGATACTGATATATATTAATCTTTACGGTCTATGGAATCAATTCGTCTAAAAGGTGATAGCGTCTAAAAGATTTATTAGAATTATCTAAAAGAATGGTAAGTATTTTATAGGTCACCGTCGCTCGAATTGTATACATTTTGGTGAGATTTATCGTTATTCAACAGATACACAAATGAATTTTTTTTTTTTTGTTAGAGAATATAAACTGGTTTTATATGAAATGCCTACGAATTCAGATGAGTGAAGGACGTATAGCACAATTTTTATTTTTTTCATTGCCATGCAAAGAAGAATTTGTATACATTGAGGTCTGTGGCTCAAACCACACAATATCCCCTTCAGTAAGATTGCTATTATAATTATAATAATAATAATTATTATTATTATTATTTTACTATAAATATTTAATATTGCAATTTTTCTCTTTATAGTTTTTTTTTTTTTTTCAGGCGAAATACACCTTCAGGAGAAATACTAAAATGCACTATTATGATTCTCGCTTTTGATTATACAACGACTTCTCACATTTGAACTTATTTAAACAACTGGCAATAGGTAAAAGTTCGGAATGCCAAGTCACCCTACATTTTTGTGTTTAGTAACAGTAGAATGAAGTATAAACAATGCCATAAATTTTCCTGTATCTGCTGCTACTTTTAATTTCGTATTTACGATTATTCTTTTATATTTTGTAATCATAGCACCTATATATATATATATAGATATATATATATATATTTACGAAGGTGTATCAATTAAAGTCAAAGTGGATAGTAGTGTCTAATATAAAATTATCGGTATAAGGACATGTTATAATCTGTGTGTTAACTGAATGATTTTTTTTTTTTATAAACCGTTTAGCGACTTTAAATGACGACAGCTTTCATTTTATAGCTAACAAAAGTTTTTGAATTAAATTTGATATTTTTTTATTTTTCTCAGTAGTCAAAATGAACTTGGAGGTAATTTATCCATCATTATAATTTAAGCAGATGTCATACTCCCT
This sequence comes from Salticus scenicus, assembly GCA_963930645.1. Taxonomy (NCBI): domain Eukaryota; kingdom Metazoa; phylum Arthropoda; class Arachnida; order Araneae; family Salticidae; genus Salticus; species Salticus scenicus. The sequence goes on from OZ005659.1 coordinate 65,705,896, forward strand.
ACCTTTTTTTCCAAAACACTATCAAGGACGGAAAATATCCGCCTTTGTTGCTGCTACTGTTTTTATACAATAATGTCTGCTCTATTTAATCGCTATGAAAATACGTTATTGATTTCTAATTGAAATATTTTGTAAAAATTATAATTATATATATATATATATATATATATATATATAAATGATAGATATCTTAATAAACTTTAACCTTAATATTTTAGCATTTAAAAGATGCATGTCAATACCAACACAAAAAAAATAATATATATATATATATATTAAAAATTTAGAAACAACATATATTATGGTATGGAAAACTTTTCCTTAGTACAAAAACATAAAGTGTATAATTGCTTTACGAAATTCCGGAAAAGTATGTTAAAAAGAAAATAAAAATAAATATGCATTATAAAATACTTTCATCTATGAAAAATATACCAGACATTTTTTTAAAGATTAAAAGCTAGAAATAAACAATATTAAAATCTAAAGCATGAAGTATTTCTTAACATAGAGGATAGATAGATTATTTTATCGTGATCACAGATGAACTATTGTAATTCGTTTACAAACATATTTTGTTTATTAATCTTTTTATTTTATTTTTTCTTTTTTTTTTTTTTCTTTTTTTTTTTTTATTGAAAATTATACCTGAAGTAAAATTAATTGTGTACTAAATGCTTAACGTTATAGTTTTATAAATTATTTTTGTTGGATTCTGTTTTATAAATTCATAGTACAATGTATGCATATATACTCAAGTTTTGTTCATAGAATAATCTTTCCTCAAAAATCTAGACAAAAAAATTCACTGAATTAAAATGTATATATATGAATTAATGGACGAGTGATTTAATTTATTACGAAGAAAAATTTTTCAAACGTAAAATTAAATATTTAAAATAAAATAGAGAAATCTAGAAAAATAGAAAAAAGAAGCAGGTTAAATATTTACGGAATGAATCCAGTTAAGTATCCATTTGTGTCGTATCATAAATGGAAAAATTGCATTATTAATGTCTGCAAGTACAGACATTTAAAAATTAATGCCATTTTTGAGAACTTTTTTTTGAAAACACTTTCTTAATTGCATATTTCTTTGGTTGGTACATTAATGAATATATTCGTTTTAACTAAAATGTATAAACTTAAACAACAGTTCTGCATTATATATCAAGAGTTAAAAATTTATGACGTATTTGTTACGACAAACTTGAAATTTTAAATTAACGTAATTCAGTAGCAGGAATGCGCTATTTCTAGAGAAAATTTTTATATAAAAAGAAATTAAATAGCACATCGTTGAAAAAAGATGCAAAGTTTTAAAAAACAATGTTAACAAAAAAAAAAAAAAAAAAAAAAGAAAGAAAAGATGAATACAAGCGAATAAATAGGTGTAGTATTTGAGAGGAAAAAATTATGATAAGCACATTTTCAAATTATAGTTATAATTCATATTAAATTGAAATTACACTTTACTGAATTTACACTATTTTTTTTTTTTTTCTAAGTATACAAATTTCATCTGGTAACAGAAAAAGTTTTATTTGGGCATATCGAGTTATGAATTTAAACTAAAATTCTGCAGTTTCAGAAAACATAAATGTTGACAATTTCATTTTTCTATGGAAATTATCTACTTCCTAACTTTTTTTTTTTTTTTTTTTTTTTTTTTACAGTGTATTAGCATACAAATCTCGTTATTAAATGTTGTTCTTCATTACATTTGCTATATTTGTTTAAAACGTTAATGAAGATAAAAGCCAGTAATGTGTAAAAAATTAAAAGATTATGTTTTCTGGTTTCGCGAAGTAATTTAAGTGATTTCAGATATATATATATATATATATATATACGAGGTGTGGCTATTAAATAACGAGATTATTGCTCTAAAACATTTTATTTTAAATTTATACATATTTAGTTATTATCGCCTTCTATATACACCCCTCCTCTATCCCTACAACGCTCCACGCGAATTTTCCATTGTTCGAAACAGTGCTGGAAGTCTTTTTCTGTGAGCTCCTGCATGCGGCATGCTGCTTTTTCTTTCACGGCTTCTACTGACTCTAATCTTGTTCCTTTTAATACAGATTTGAGTTTGGAGAACAGATAAAAGTCACATGGGGCTATATCAGGCGAATAAGGCGAATGGTCGAAAACTGGGATGTTGTACTTGGCTAGAAACTTCTTGACAGACAATGCAGTGTGAGCCGGCGCGTTGTCTTGATGGAGTACCCATGACTTCTTCTTCCACAATTCGGGTCGTTTCTTCCTTACTCTTTCACGGAGTTGAGCACGTATCTCAAGATAGTATAATGATAGTCAGATCGAATCAGATTAGTGACTTTTTCGATATTTTCATTCGTTTTGGACGTGGAAGGGTGACCCGGGCGGTCATCATCTTCACGGTCTTCTTGGCCATCTTGGAAACGCTTGAACAACTCAAAAATTCACGCACGTGATAAACATTCTTCGCCATAAACTTGTTTTAATAAAAGGTATGATCCACTAGCGGTTTTACCAAGTTTTACGTGATATTTGCGACAATACGTTTCTCTACTTTTATACTTATTATGTTTTTGGCAAAAACAAACACCTCTTACACAAACGAAGGTTACGGCCAGACGGATTTCTCTACGAACACGAGAGGCGCTGCAATCGAAAGAGAAGGCTTTACGCTTTACAGCTGTCGGTCGTTCGGATTTGGTGTATATGTAGTACATCTGTAGCAGCAATAGTCTCGTTATATATATATATATATATATATATATATATACACTCCTTCTCATAATTATAAGGACACCTGTTTTTCTATATTAACTAAACACTGAACACTATTATTTAAACAAATATATTTTTAATTAATTTGAATTTCATTAATAGAGTATATTTAAAAAGTTTTATCGTTTTTCTATCTTAAAAAACTTTAAATATGGTAAAAACATGATTTTTCAGGTGTTCACAATTATAAGGACAGCTCGAATTTTAGTCATTTTTTTTTCAGTTATTCTTTAAATTAATATTTTAAGGGGTCTCTTTTTAGGGTTAATCAGTCAGACATTCTCTCTGGTATATATATATTATATATATATATATATACATTTTTTTTTAATATTCAGTTTCAGTACCATTTCGTATAGCATATATTATATTCTTAGTACATTCAAACTATTTAAAATTGCTTTCCACTTGCATGCACTTTTCTAATATCATAATTTAAGGTTTTTGCAACTTTTAGGCCATGGGAAAGGCAATAATACAGAAGTTTATTTCTTCAAACTATTTCCTATTCCTCTAAAAGTAGAGCAAAAATGTAAGTCTTGTTAGAAAAAAATATTATTACCCCCAAAAATCTAACATAAATATGATAATTCCACGCTTAAAATTTGCAGATATTCTCTTGATGTTCATAATAATAGAAAAAATTACTAAAGTCATTCTGCCTTCAGTAGAAGCAGCTCCCCAGAGAACCATAGATCCACCTTTAAAATGCCGGATTCATATCTGCCTTTAAAAAATCTGCTCTGTCTTTTGCTATCTTCAGATCGTGCCAGTAACTGATAAAACCATTTGGTTAATCAAGAATAAAAAAAATTTCCTCCGAAAATGTAACATTTTACCATTTAATATTGTCTTTATTCAACTTTAACACAGACGTTCTTTCCCCCATTAAATGCTGATTGATTATAATAGGTTTTTTATTCATTTTAACATATTATAAATTATTTTAAACATGCATAAATGTGGACCCTAACCTTTCGTTAAAAGTTACGAACAAATTCAGCAGCAGTCATTATGAGTAGAACAGTAAGAGGAATTGTGAGTCTTCGATCTCTGCCAAACAACTCTGATTTTGCATCAGATCTCTCTCCTATCGAACCAGCAATTCAAAGTTTGATCACATTTCTTTCAGCAATTCTAGACCTTCGAATTTCACTAGAAATTCGGCGGATTGACATTAACCTTCCACTTAAAAAACACATTTATCATACTTCACTACTTGAACGTTCTTTTTTTCGAGGAATTATCAGTAATGTCCGTCCAAGAAAAATTGAAGGCTTATATAGGAATTAATCTAGCCCAGTAGTTAACAAATTCGCATGTCAACTGTAATTTACCCGCTAGTAAGTTGAATAAAACGAAAAAATCTGTATTGTCCTTATAATTATGAACATCTAAAAACGTGGAGAAAAACACATTTTGCATTATGTTTTATTGATTTTGTTTCATATAAAAAAAAAATTATAGCAATTTTGGTTTTTAGAATACTAGATATATTAAGTGCAGTTAGTATAACCTTGTTCAGAATTATTTTTACATTAGTTATTTCAAAATATAAAGTGTCCTTATAAATATGAGAAGGGGTGTATATAGCGAGAGAGAGAGAGAGAGAGAAAGATTATTTATTATCAGCAGAAAATATTTTATTAATACAGCTATAGTATTTAAATTAAGGGTTTAGTTCCATTTTTTCACGTAACTGTAGCTTAAATAAAACCCAGGGCCGCGGTAGCCCAGTCGGTAGAGCGCCGGCCTCGTAATTGGAAGATTGCGGGTTCGGTACTCGAGCCGGCCAAAGACCGTCGTGTACACTAATGGTGGCTGGTGCACGTAAAATCTGTCGTGGCCGCAATGTTCTCCATGTTCCCATCAAAAATTATACCTGTGTGGGGGTCACCGAAGCGAGAGAGCCATCCCTTCCGTGGACGATCAAAATTGTGATGGCATGTCTCCGGACCACCTCTAGGGGTGTGTCCCAGACCGTCGAAAATTGCCCATCTGCGCAGCACTAGTGCGATGTAAAACCCAACCATCCATCCTTAAATAAAACTGTTTCTAAAATGATTCTGCACTGCAGAATCATATTGCTCGCCAGACGCGATAAATGATGATTGTAAAAATTAAAAATTGTATTATAGATATAGACATGTACAGTCATATCTTTCAGCAAAAACTGTAATTGTATATCTGCAGTACTGTGCGCTAAAAGAAGTTAGCATGAGTCGTGAGTATCCAGAGCTTGCTGCGATCTTAGAATTTTCCTTTAATTTTATAATATTGCCACCACCATTAAAAAAAAAATAAATAAATAAATAAAAAAAGTTTTAATGCTACATTATTATTTTAAAAATAATTCTTCTAAAATAGTGGTTACAATATATTAAAGTGCACGTAAAAATTTGGGAACGCTGCGAACCCTGCAAACCCGATTAAATTTTCAGTAAATCTATATAATATTCCTCTAATGTGGACCTGTTACAATTATTTGTGTCGAAACGATAGGATAGTGGTGTAAATAATAAAATACGTGAGGAAAAATATAATATTTAAAAATAAACGATATTTAAGCACTCTGACTCAGTTCAGTGAACTAATAAGAAAAAAAGACGACGTTTGTCAGATGACATTATTTTACGGAAAAATGTATTCTTAAAAGATGCTTCTTCAGAACCTATGCAAGCAGCATTTTAACCTACAATTACTTTAAAAATATAAACAGAATATGAATTATTATCACAAACTGACTAAAAGCACAATCATAAAAAATATAATCAAAATAGGAATTAGTTTCTTTTTTTTTTTTATTTATTTATTTATTTTTTTAATAAAAATTTTATCGAAAATTAATAAAAAGTCATTGACAACATGGCGACAAAAATTTAAAAGGCGTCGTGGGAGTCCTATACTAAATAGGGGAATCCTATACTATGTACTGCCTGTGGGAGTACGAAAACTGGGTCGTGAACCATGAATTTTATTTTGAAATCTTTCTTTGAATGATTTTGGTTTCTTTATTGTACAATATTTGTTTTGTTCTAATAATAATTTGGATTCTGGTAAATTAAAATTTTAATTGATGATGAAATTTGCGTAATATTTATGCGTTTCAAATTTCAAAGGTAAATAAGAATAGAAATTAAGTGCGAAAATTTCGCACGGGTTGCAAGTACAAAGTACGTAACTAAAAAAAAAATAGTTTTAACTTTACATGTTGTACAAAACTATTAAATATCATTACTAAGTGATAAAAATTTAATAATTTAAAAAATGTGCAAATTACTTCAAAATGTGTTCTCTCGTGTCAGATTACAGTCCACAGGAAAATTATTCGAGCGCTAACAATAATTCTCATAAAAATAGTACACTTAATGCTGCTTTGTTTGATAAATCTTTGTCGAGTCATGTTCTTATACTGACTAAGAACATGACTCGACAAGGATTTATTTAACAAAACAGTACTAAGTGTCTTTTTTTTCATATAAGAATTATTGCTAGCGCTCGAATAATTTTGCTGCCGACTGTAAGGTTTACAACATAATCCTTATTATTCGGTTAAGTTATGATGCATTAAAATTAATAAAGTTACTATTTTAAGGTAAGAAACATTAACATATGTGTTTAAGAAAATATAAACACCATGCGGAGAGTGTTTCAATAAACATTAAATATTTAAATATTTAACGTTTTTTTTTTTTTTTTTAATTTTATTTATTTATTTATTTATTTTTGTGAATGTTATATTTTACCGTATAAAGTCTTGTTTAAACTTTCCTAGACTCATTCACTTTTACTGGTAGATATTAAAAATTTACTTATTAAGAGAAGTAATTCAAAAATTCAAATTCGAAGTTTAACGTTCAATGATGGTAGTATTTCGAGTATATCCAGTCATTATATATATTTCAGTACATATCTAACTGAAATTCAGTAAATAATCTCCCATGTATTTAAGGGTTTATGGCAATTCTACATTGCCTTAAGCAAAATCACGTAAAATTAGAAATTTGTGTGACTGGCAATCCTCGTAATGTACCTTGCTAAAATAGCCTACAAGCCTTGAGCTTGTATATAAAATCAATAAGTTCTGTATATATTTATTGTAGGCAATGACAAGATTGATAGTACTATGATTGAACAAACAAGACAAGAAAGAATGTTTTTAACATAATTTTTAGATGATTGCATTTCGCTAATAAAGATATCGTATATATATATATATATATTTTTTTTTTTTTTTCTGCCAATTTTGCTTATGATAGTATAAGACATTGCCCGCTTCCAAAGAATTTCGTTTAGATGATAAATATTGCTCTATAGAAGCAATAAAAGAATATAATAAATATTTGTATTTCGGATGATCACGCCGAAAATATCACATTCAGTCTCTGTAGTTCATTGTTATAGTTCAATAAAAGCTATATTCTTGCTCAACTATTATATAAATTGAATTAATAAATTATATTATATAGGATGGTCTGAAAATGTGTGTACAAAATTTAAAAGGAGTTGAGGGGACGAATATTAAAGAATTCGCATTGTACTGCATGTCCGGAAACGCCTAAAGAAAGTGGTAGAGGATGTTGTACAGGCCATTGGAACAAGCCAGCAATAGTATATATATATAATATAATGCGAGATGGATATATGCTGATTCAGAATTCGTAAAGCAATGCATGCTGTATGAAATCTCAGCGATAAATAATATCTCTCCGCATTGCTGGCTTGTTTCGACTAGACCCCTTAAAGAAAATATATAGGCCGACGCATCGCCGCCATTTTTTTGCTTCATTTAAGGGCAGCATTCCCGCTTGGCATCCTTATCGATTGACTAGCGATTTTAAAAAATCTTGATCTGAAGCTGCGATCGGTCAAGAGCAATAAGAAACAAGTAATATCCCTAGCAACACATTTATACACAGCACATTCTTGGTATGTTTTTTCCTCCTCAGGATATTGTGTGGATGTACTAGGAATAAGATGTATTGTCAGGACTATTTCTGTCTATTTCAAATACAAATCATTACATTTTGGGAAAAAAAATTACTGTTTAAAAGTGGAAAATCTTTATTTATTTACTTACTTTTTCTGCTATTTCTAGCATATACTATTCATTTAAACGAAACTTAAAATAAATTGTAATTATGACACGGAAATGAAACAACTTTGGCGAACGTAGAAAATGTCGCCAAGACTAAAACGCACAGTAATAAAAGTCTTCTTTAATTAATTTATAGTTATTAACAAAAATATTATGATTAAAATAGCACATTCTTTGTATTTTTACGTTTGAACATGGGAAAAACACAGGATCTTATCTTATGGAAATCTAAAATTTTTATGTTCTTTTCTTGAGTGATTATAGCAATTTATCACTAAACAATCTCCCATATGATAATTTACCGAGCTAAAATTATGAAAATGATTAAAAAAGTAACACCAAAGTAATACAAAATGATAGAAATAATGGCTGCCGTTGGTTTATCTACAAAAAACGCTGGGTACATGTGGCAACCCTAAGGCAATAAAATGCCTGATGCGCCAGATGGTATATATAGGAGCCTTAGTTTCGACTGCCCTACGCAACGTCATCTACCACATTCACACGACGTTTCTGGATACGCATTGTACTGCGAATCCTTTTACATTCGTCTCCTGAAACGCCATTTAATTTTTGAACAATTTACCGATCAGTTTGGATCGATTTGGACAATTTACAGACATTTTACGATCACCCTATATAAAATCATTTTCTTATTTTAAAATCATGGAAATTTATGCAACCACGAAAAAAAAAAAAAAAAATGCATTTTTTTCGTTTTCAAATAGAATAATTGTTCTAAATCTACAACCACAACGGAAATAAATTCCCTATATAATGACTACATGAATTTTTTTGAGTTAAAGAATACCTCCAAATTAAGAGAAAAATAAGTATAAAAAAAAAGGGCTTCTGTAACACAATTACATTTATTAGTTCCAATTGTGAAAAAAAAAAAAAAAAAAAAAGCGTATAAAATTGTTTTTTGAAAACTAAATACATTGCAGAATTTTCTCAAATAGAGAAATTATTAATGAAACATCGAAAAGTATGTCTCTGTGATTTTGATTTTATTTGATGTTTATTGCAGAAATATACTAGTTTATTACCGCGAAACAAAATAATAAAGTATTGAAGCATGGTTTATGGAATTTAATATTTAAGATTGTTTGAAATTTTGTTTACAGAAGATTTAAATTGGAGACTGTAGGAAAAAAAAAATCTGTAGCGCGTCGAAAAATTTCCTAACTCAACAAAATGCGTTAATAAATTTTATCATCAATATTTTTATTTTAAAATATTGATTTTACATTAACTAAATAATCGATTAAGATTTTTTTACATGAAGATAAAGGAAGTATCCACACATCATAAAAAATCATTAAGTTGCACGAAGAAATAGAGTAAGAAACGAGTATAAGGAATATAACTTTCTATGACATTTTTGCTCTGTTCCCTCTTATACTTTATTACATTTTAAATTATATCTGTGTTATTTCTAGTTTTTAAATCAGTACAATATACAGTATATCTATAAAATGTTACACACATTTTAATGTTTAATAATTCATAAAATAATGAAGATAAATTTAAATTCTGTAACACTAATGATAAGATAGACTCAAAAAGTTTTATGGCCCTTGTCAATGGACTTCCACATGTGCGCCGTTTGTCGCATGTAGAATATCAAGACTGTAGTGACTTTTTCGCCAGGTACCGAGAAGCATGTCGGCATCCACAAAGGCTATTGCGGTTGTAATCCTGGCCTTTAATTTATCAGCATTCAACATTTTCCTCCTGTAAAAGATGTCCTTTATGAATCCCAAAAGGAAAAAGTCCAATGGTGTTATATCAGGTGTTCTGGATGGCCAAGGAATTGGGCCACCTCGCCCAATCCATCTTTCTGGGAAATGGTCATTCAAATAACTACGAATGATGTTACCCCAATGAGGTGGTGCACCTAACATTGCATTCTGATGTTTGACAAAAACGAAAGAGAAAAACATACAATAAATAAAGCGCGCAGAGAATGGATATTCAAATGGGAAAATGAAATTTTCTATGGCAACGTTCATTATAAATGAAAATATATGAGTTGTTCAATGTATAAATACCATTAGTTTGTTGATATATTTTCATTATTTTATGAATTATTAAACATCAAAATGTGTCCAACATTTTATAGACACCCTGTATTATAGAAATTTGATTATTATTTAAGGAATAATAAAAGATTTCCTGCTAAATTGAGTGTATGAAAAAAGTATATCCATTCACTATCGGGATACCAAATTAAAAATTTAATAGACAGAATTTTTTAAACATTTTATAATTTTTCGCTCATTTAAAAATAGGTCCTAAAATATAAATACTAGGCACCTCTGAAAATGCTTTTTAAGAAAGATATTTTAAAGTAAAAACCATCTGAACTCGACTTATCGAAAGTTAAGTAATTAGCAGTTGTTTAAATAAATTAAAGTAAGAAATGTCTGTAATCAACCATTTAAGTTAAATATTGTGTTAAACGTAAAATTGCGTTGGCAGCACTTAAAAATTAAGGTCCAGAGTTCTTAATGATAAATGATTTTTCGTTGTGTCCCTGTAAAAATCTATAAGTATTAGATTCATCGAAATATATACGGTTCATGTAACTGTGACCCATAACACGTAGAAAAGTTTTCAGATGAATCGGATAAGGCACTTAGATATTACCGCATTTTAAATAATTTAACCCATAGGCCAGTACGACAGAGAATTTATTGTTGTGTCTGTGTAAAAAACACTATAAGTGCTAGGTTCTATACCAGAATCTATACAGTTCGTATGATGGCAACGTACAACTCGTATATACAGTTTTAATGATTATGATTAAGGCATTTAGACGCTATCGGACTTTGAATATTTGTGTTCATAGCCCAGATACAGAAATTTTTGTTGTGACCCTGTAAATATATATATATTATATATATATATATATATAAAAGTACTAAATTTACCAAAATTTATACAGTATGTATTATGGTGGCCTTTAACATACGAAACAACTATCAGTTCGTTCAAACAAAACGTTCTGACGCTATCGTGTTCAGTCGTAAACATACATACACAGACCATAGATGCCAATATTTTAATTTTTTCCTGAGTATTTTTAGCCAAGCCTTTATTTCCTACCACTTTATTTATGCAAAATTTTTCTCCAATATATAACTTCGAAAAAATAAGAAGATTTTATCCTTAAAAATTAAGTGGTATGAATAAAAGTCGGGGTTAAAAATAAATTCAAATTTTGGCACACACTATACGTACGTCGCGAAAAAATGTGTAAGATCGTAGATATCTGAAAAATGGATGGTCGTGTGAATACTAAATTTGTAAGTGTATAACGTACGTTATGACAGTCTCAAATTTAAATTTGCAACATTTTACGATTATTCGTTTTTTACTATGCGCGACAGGAAATAAATTTAGTAAATCGTGATTAAAATATTTTCCTTAAATTGCATGTTCGGAATGTAAAAATATTATTTTACATATTCTCTAAAATTTAATATTAACTTAAAGTGCACTGTTTGTCGTGCATCAAATCTTTTATAGCTGCTTAGAAAACTATAGCGAAGTTCAGTAATAATGTTTTACGTTTATTTGTTTATTTATTTTATTTTATTTTATTTTATTTATTTAATACTTTAAAAATATCTTTGGAATGTATATTTTACACATATAAAAATAAGAGATAAAAATTTAGCCGTTATTATATAAATTTTAAAATGATGTTAAAGATAAAAGACGAATAAAATATAATAAACATGTTACGCCTCATATTTTTAATGCAAGGGTACTTTGCATACTAATCAGATGGGGTGCATAAATTAACGTCAACTTTACACGTTACGGTTAATTTAAAAGTAATTTTTTCACGCCATTAAAAATTTTTATTTAAAATCTTAAGAAGGTGTACTTTAAAAGCATATAAATTTAACGCACCTAATTTCAAAACACGTTTAAGATGTTTTTCACGCTATATTTAATCTTTCTTATCGATTTCTATGTTAGTTTATGCTGATAATTAGAATAAGGCAAAAATATCCATGCTGTTTTTGGGGTATTTTAAGAGAATTTTCTAGTTTCCAAATTTTACGCTTTTAACTAAAAGGAATTTTTAATAGAAATTTTTATTTCATTTAATAAGTGAAAATTTTCCTGCAATATACATGTATAAAAATTTTTAAGCAGCCAAATTCGGAAATTGTGGAATTTTATCAGTAAATAGTAGTTTAATTAGTTCGAAAATAAATTTAATAAATGTATTAAAAAAAGGGTAGTAAACGGTCAAAATCGTTATTATCTTGCAGTTATGAAAGTTTATATGCAATTAATTCCATTAATATTGCGTATATAATTGTTTTTCAATTTGTGTTAAGGAAAATATTAAATTCCAAATTTTTTATTTTTTATTTTTAAAGAAAATTCAAAGGTTGCATGTTAGTTAGTTTTTAATTTTATACGCCTAATTGTACGTTATTATTTTTTATCAATATATAATAAACACATTTAACCGATTGATTGAAAGTTTATATAAAAAATATATTGTTGTGTTTTACAGTTTAAATTTGCATAAACTTTTGACATTCAAATATAAAATGCAGTTGAATAAATTTAATGTACCTATGAATCTACAAAATGATACCCAAATGATATTAGAATATATTGTAAAACTGCAGTTATGCAAATTTGAAGAAAAAAACAAACAGATTGAATCAAATATTTGAATTACTATTTCTTTTTAATATTTTTTTTTTTATAAAATTTAATATATTCAAAATCATTATAAATCAATGCATGCGTATGCAAATTTTAAAAATTACAAGCAACTGATTTCTAATATATATATATATATATAATAAATAAATAAAATGAAAATTTTTAAAAATGGTTTAAAATATCCATGAACCTTTTAACCAAAAACATAATTATGAATTGTTTTTCAAGTTTCCCTCATTACCAGTAAAATTTTGAAATCTAATTGCAGTATCAAACACTATTAAAAAAAAATTGTGAACCATATTAAATTAAAAAAAAAAAAATCTTAATATATTTTACTTTTCATGAAGAATATGTACACATGAGTTGTTTTAGAAAGTGTTGAAAACTTTTCTTTCTATAAGAAAAAAAGCATTTTTTCCCTTTGGGTCAACTGAAGCATAGTAGACAGAAAAGAAGAGGAAGTTATTTTGCAGCATAAAAAGAAAGTTTTATATTTTATCTAAAAAAAAAAAAAAAAAAAAAAAAAAAACTAGATTTCTGTTGCTAAAATTGTTCTTTGTTTTTCTTATATATTCTTTAGAAATATGGATATGGAATATTATATAATGTTATTTTATAATACAAGATACACGGAAAAGATTTTAATTTTGCCAAGAAAAAAAAGCATTAATAATAATAATAGTAAAAGCTGTATTCATGTTGACAAGTAAAGACATTTTAGTACATTACTTGTGAGTCGCATAAAAATACATTTTTCTTATTTTCAAGAGACCCCATCCCTCTGAAATGTACTATGCTTTAAACATCGACTTAACGCATCGGTGATTAGAATTTTATATTCTGTCCATGTATAACACATCTCTTATACAGGGTGGCCATAATTAAACTGCCAAGTGTTCAAGGGGTGCTGGAGAGAAAACTACTGGGAATATTCCAGTGAAATTTGGTATCTACACGTTTCAGAACATGCGCAAATCAAATATGCAAAAAAAAAAAATCGCCATTTTCACCCGATAGATGGCGCTGTACCGTATTTCAACGCTCACCGGTGGCATATACAACATCCAAAACCGATAGACAGAGCATACATCACTCACAGTTTATCAAAATTTATGGATTGTTTGTTTAATTTGTGATCTTTATTTGCGTTAATTTTTGATTACATGATACTGTAAAAATTTAATTACTGAAGCGAATTGTATGGAATTTTGATAAACTGTAAGTGATGTTTTATATTGTTTATATGCCTCTTAGAATGTCATTATGCTCTGTCTATCGGTTTTGGAAGTTGTATATGCCACCGGTGAGCGTTGAAATACGGTACAGCGCCATCTATCGGGTGAAAATGGCGATTTTTTTTTTATTTTGCATATTTGATTTGCGCATGTTCTGAAACGTGTAGATACCAAATTTCACTGGAATATTCCCAGTAGTTTTCTCTCCAGCACCCCTAGAACACTTGCAGTTTCATTATGGCCACCCTGTATTTGCGGAATTGACTACTGTGGGTAAATTTCAAATAATTTAATAACAAAAATGTAAAATCATTTAGTACATTTTAGAGAACATCAAAATGCAAGGCTTATTATTCAAAATTATAAAATGCAGATACTATGTTAAAATGTCATAAACACAGGAAATATATTATTATTATTATTATTATAAATAGAAAGAAAGAAAAACATATCATCTCTATATTCATATTAATAAAGAAGATATTTTAAATCTTTTATAGGAGTCATTTTGCTTAAATATTATCTTATGTATTTTTTGAAAGTATGCTTATATGAGATTAAACAAGAATTATGGATTGCTACTTATTTTACTTCATAATTTAGATACTTCAAAATTTATATATTTATTATACTTGAAATTTTTAGGAATGTTTATATAAATAATTTATCGCACAAACATGTAAAATAGAGTAACTTTCCCCTACCTTGGCGATATTACATAAATAAGTTTTTTTTAAACGAAAAGGGACTACAATTCTAACAAGGAACCACAGATTTATCGCACCAACTTTATACCAACAGAACTAACTCAAGTCCAATATCGACCAGTATCAGTCAATTGGTACTAGCGTTGCCAGATCTGGCGGATTTATTATTCAATAATCACCAATAATTTTGAGATATGATATTTTAAATACATAATAGACTATCAGTCTTCTAACTGATTAGGCAAAGGTTACAATTAAAATTATTGGTGATTATTGAATAAAAAATTCGCCAGATCTGGCAACACTGATCGGTATAGTAGTGAAATTTTAACCTAATAGTACCAGCCCCGATTCCTGGTATGATCATTATTCGAAATTGTAAATACTAACTCGCCCAATCCATTAATAAACTATAAAATATAACACAGGAAACTATAGTGTGGTAGTAATGTAAATAGAAAAATTACTAAGCAACCAATGTATTAAATTCAAGTTATTCATTTATTAAATTCAAGTTGTTATCTATACTCATATAACTGCAAATTGTATGTTTTTCTAAGATTATAAGATTATAAGACGGAAGGAGGACGCTCACAACTATGCAGCGGTTTTCAGCGTTTTTAACCTTTAGAGAGGGGCACGAAAGCCACTGTGGATATTCAAAAGAGCCCGTCTCTAACGGTTAAGCCTCCACCGTTGTTTATTGCATAAGAAAATAACAAACAAAAAAAAAAAAAAAAAAAAAAAAAAAAAAGAAAAAAAGAGAGAGAGAGAGAGAAAACATAACAAAGGTAGCCAGAGCAGAGCTCTGCCGCGAAAAAAGCCACAAAGTTGCATGAAAGTGAAGAGGACCGGAGCCGAGTGGTAGTCTATTTACAAAGTTCATACAGGTAATGTACAAATTTCACACAGTATTTATACAATGATCTCGCAGTCTTTATATCAAGCCCAAACACCCTATGAACAATGTTGTTTAATAGCAACATCATGTGCAGGATGATTGCTTCCCGAGAGTACTTCCGTGGAATACTGTAGCATCAGACATGACCAGTATTCGCCATGTAGGAGAGGGGGGGGGAATTAAGGAAAGATACAGAAAGAATTTAGTTTGTTGAATTTGATAAATCTTGAAGAAAGGCATAGATGCGCTTTAATTTGAGCCGTAGGGGCTTTCTAGTTATTATATTGTTCAGCCAAGTTGCTGGTCTAGGGTTAGGGTTCCTTAAATGGTAAGGTATTGTAAGTTGACAGTGAAAAATTATATGTTTGTAAATCTAGTCTTATACTTAATATAATTATTGAGGAACAAAAAAATCGACACGATAAACTTGTTTTCTTTCCTTCAAATTTCAGGCCTTAGATTCCATTCAAACTTAGTGCTGTCAGAAGCGCTCTCAATCTGATGTAGTGTTTTAAGTAAATGTGATCCTAACGAAAATTATTGAGTTGTTTGCGATCACTGATAATCTAAATTTATACGCATGCAAGTATCTGCGATGCCTACCCCCCTTGCTAGACATTACCAAGTTGTTTATGTTCCATCAAAAATCTGATCATGCTGACGTCTTCAAGCAAATAAACACCAAACAAGCATTCATTAAACACCACGCTTACGCCGACCATTTAAATACACACACACACACACACATAAATATATATACATATATATATATATATATATATATATAATTGTAAAAGTAATGTGCACTGTTAAAAATAAAATACCATATTTCATCATTGCTTGCTACTAAACTATCACTATTAAAATGATGAAAAGTATCACTAAAACATTAGTTGCAGTTAAATTGGAACCATTTTCGTGGTAAAATATAACTTTTTATTTTTAACAGTGTATTTATTATCGCCAAAGTTTTAGTTCTATATATCATTTAACAAGTTAAACAGGAACGAAAAATCATGCGCTACGCATTGATTATTAATACCTTTCACTTTTATGCCATATAACCTTAAATTTCCTTTGCCTACTTTATGACACAGCGAACAAACAAAAGGACAGAAAAGCAGATAGGTATACTAATCGTATATATAATCACTCTTTAACATTGCTAGAAAATGTTAAAAATGCTTAACACAAATGGAAATGCATCCTTTAATTTCCAATTTCAGCCCTTAAAGTAACTGAATATTTCAGTGTAGCCGTGTAAATCTGAAAATTAAGCATATTATATTTCATAAGGCTCACTAAATAAGGTAAAAAAAAAACAATTCTTCAAAATAAAAGTTTTTAATAAATTATGAATAATATTTCATATACTTGATAAAGTATAATCATTTTATGAAGCAAAATTTGCATTTGACTGATGTTAAAATAGATTACAGAGACACCAGATACAAAAATATATATATATCCACTGTGTTATAATGAAAGAATTTGTACAAGACTAGTATATATTGTGCATTTAAGTAAGTGAATGCTGTTTTTAAGTGTTTCACAGTAGTCTACGGTGGTCAATATAGGAATTTATAATATATTATGAATAAATATTGTTTCACAAACATGAATGAGCGTAGTTATTGTATAAATCACGATTTAAGTTTTTTTTTTTTTTTTTTTTTTTTTTTTGTTCTCCAAATTTCATCAGTATCATTTTATGTCAGGATCGAACTAAATACCAAGTTTGATTAAATTTCGTTCGTTGTTTCGTAAGATACAGTGTTCACAAAATTTGTGATACATACACACAGACCAACAGACATTTTCCAAAATTAGCAAAATCGTGTATATTAAAAAAAAAAAAAATTATAACGTAGAATACGTGATAAAGTGAAACAATAATTTATTCACAACCTTCAAATTGCGCCTTATTTGCTTTACAACTAACTAGTTATATATTGTAAAAAATGTAAATCATTCTTTCGGTTATGAAAATTATTCATTAACATTCATAGTTTATTAACATTCAGAAAGCATCCTTATGAAAAAAAAGTACTATTGATTCTTAAGATTATACGTAAATGCAAATCACTTTGCGCAAATTCCAAAATTTTTATCCAACATTATTTATCTTATATCATTTTTCTGTAACGCGAATTAAATAAAAAAATATACAATTGAAAAATAATTGAATGCAAGTTAAAAATAGAATAAAATCTACTTGAGTAAATTTTCATAATTATTTTAGTTTCGCAACATTCCAGTACAGTTTCACGAACTTAAGACATCCGCGGAAAGGTATGATGTGAATACGAATAATGAATACGAATAATGATGGTTTGATTCATATTTCACTAATCTACTTGATTCATTTCTCCTATGTTTTGAATGAATGAAAACAAAATTACACAATAATTAAATTTATTTAAGATTAATCAAAAAAAAAAAAAAAAAATATATATATATATATATATATATATATATATATATATATACTTTAACATCACCGCGAAAGAATTTTTAATCATTTCTGTGGAATTACATTTTTTTTTTTTTTTTTCAATTTTTTTTCTCTGTATTTATTAATTTTAAAAAACGCATAGATCATTTTATTTGAGTATATTTTAGAGAAAGTCTAACTTTAATAAAGTAAAAAAAAAAAAAAAAAAACATTTAAAGGAAACCTTAATAAATCTATTTATCTTTTACCTTAATTAATATTTTCCGAAAAATTGTTACATGAATATGATCACACAATGGTTTAACAATTGTCTCACGAGGCGTATGATTTAATGTAGGAAAAATATAGTTTTTATTTAAATAACATTCAGTAATGCAAATCAGATTTTCTGTGGTGAATACAGTCGTTTTTTAAGAACGAATATGTTTAATTAATTTTTAATTTCATTTTATTAAAAAAATTATGACTGTAATTTTAAGCCTGAAAGATATTCAGCAAGGAAATCACTAGTAGTTATTTTAGTTCTTGTATATTGAAAAAAAAAAAAAAAAAAAAAAAAAAAAAAAAACTAGAAATTCCTTTCGGAGGGGGCAAATTATCAAATCATAAATATTACAAAATACGTTTTTTTTTTTTTTTTAAATATTTAGTTTTATACTACTTCTCTAATATGGAAATCGTCTGCATTATCATAAAAGATATATATATATTTAAATAGTAATTTTAATAAATTATTTTTTTAAAAAACAGAATTATTTTTTAATAACCGAATTAAATTGTATAGAGATGTAGGTGCATTAATGAAACGGGGGGTTGAGGGGGGTGGTACCCCCTCTCACACAGAACTAATTATCATATAAAACTCTTCCGAAGCATAATTTGAAATGTTTAACACAGGTTTACATAACAGTACTCGTTATCATACCTCTTAATCCAGAACCTGTATTTATAGTATTAAATTTCAGGGTAAAAGAAAGTCGTGTGAGTGACACACCAGATTATATTATTATTATTATTATTATTATTATTATACAATATGTTAAAAATATTTATTACAAAATTTAAATAATATCGAAACAATTTTTAACTGTTACATTATGTGAAGAGGAACGTAAAGGATTGTTTTATATCGTGCTAAATATTGCCTATAAAAGTTATATACATATATGTATATATATTAAACTTAGACAATCGTAAATTTTTAGAATATATATGTACTTTTTTTAAATGGCGCGGCACTTGCAACTTTACGGCATTGGCCGAGGGCTCATGAATTGATGAAGATTTGTGAAGGGGCACCCAATGGACGGTCATTGCTACCCCTAACAGGGACAGCACATAGATGCCTTCTCCGGGATTCGAACCCATGCCCGACCGTGTAGGAGTCAGGGACGCTAACCACTAAACCATCTGGGCGGCTTTTCAGAATATATTATACATCCGTGTTGATGTTAAAGAATTATTATATATACATATATATAATGCGATTCTGGTTTTATAATGATATTCTCACAAGGTCGTAATTTGTGTGATAATAATTACAGAGCTGCCAACCTAAACTGGAGGATTGCTAGTATCACTCATTTTTCCACACCAATTAATTTTTAGAGTAACTCTCATTAAAATTACTTCCGATGAATTAAGAAAAAGAAATACTCTAAAAATATACTGGTGTGGAAAAAGGGGCGGTGCTAATAACCCACCGGATTAGGTTGACAGCTCTGTAATTAATACAATTCAACTTCTTTTATTTGAACAACTATTTGATAGATTAATGAAATTTACAAAATATTATTTCAGTGGATTATCTCAGTAAAAATGCTTAAATTAAATACATATCAAGTCGTTTTCATTTTGAGTTTTAATATTCTTAATGCAGATTACGCATTTTAAATATTTGAATATTATAATAAATTTTTCGACCCATTTCAAGTAACTTTAGAGTTTTTATGTGAAATAATATAATATGTTCACCGTTTAGAGTGCATTAGAATTATATTTTAATGTTTTTTCTTGGCATTATACATAAAATTAATAATTTCTATTTACGGCGTGTTGTTTTCTGCGCTAAGTAACTTTTTAGAAATGTGTGCTTTCCATTTAATATATGATGTGTAATTATAATTTGTAGATCAGATTACCGGTAAAGTAGATGTTTTCTCTAAAGTAAATATATATACAGCGGTGGACATAATTATAAGACACCTATCTAATTTGACAAAAAGTAAAAGAAAAGATTCAGAGCTTAAAAATGTTTTAAGAAATATGTCAAAAACATAAATTTATTCTGTTATCACACGTAATTGTTTTACAGATATTTTTATAGAGTTTAATAAAAAAAAAAAAAAATTAAAAATAACATGGACAAAATTATAAGACACCCTAACATTTTAATTAAAACATCTGCTTTTTTTCAAAATAATGTGCAATATGCAAATTTTCTGCAGGCTGTTATGACGTCAGCAGTTAACTAAAGCAGACGATATCCGACTTCACGCACTTACAAACATGCCACGAGGTACAAATTAAAAGAAAGTGAAATTCGTGAAATTTGGAGATTAAATGGAACTGGTGCTTAATTAATAATATTTCAAAAGTTACTAAACGCTCTAGATGTGCAATTAGAAATGTTTTAAAAAGAGGAATTAATGGATCGGTGATTAAAAGATATGGATGTACTCCTTGCTTGTCCTCGAGAGACAGAGGTCATGTGCTTTCGCTCGCTACACAGAATAAGATGAAAACTACAGACATTAAAAATGCTTTGAAACTGAATAGTTCAAGGAGAACCATTCGAAGGGTGTTGCATAATGCTTCCTATGTGAAATGTAAACAATTGAAGAAAAAACCATCGCTTCTAAGCCTGCACAAAATGGAGCGTCCAAACTTAGCTAAACAAACAATGGCCTGGACCTCCAAATGGTACTCTGTGTTATTTTCTCATGAAAAAAAGTTTAACCTGGATGGTCCTGATAGGTTTCAATATTATTGGCATGATTTACGGAAGTCTGCTCATGTACTAATGAGCCGCCAAATGGGTGGAGGATCAGTAATGGTTTGGGCTGGTTTTTCGGCTCAATGGAAAACGGATATTGTTTTTGTGCATTCAAGAATGAATTCCAAAAGATATAAGAATCTTCTTAAAGATCAACTAGCCATATACGGTGAACTTCTTTTTGTCGAAAACTACACTTTCCAGCACGATAACGCGCCGATTCATGCATCACATGAAACAAAAAAGTGGCTTTCAGAGCAAAGTATCAATGTTCTCCCATAACCTTCTCGCTCCCCAGACTTAAACACCATCGAAAACTTGTAGGGGATCTTAGCTCGTGCAGTTTACCGAAATGGGAGGAAGTTTATACGTGTCGAAGACCTAAAGAATGCTATAAAATGTGCTTGGGTAGCTATATTTTGCTAGAATTGATAGATTCGATGCCGAATTGCATCTTTCATGCTATAAAAAACAATGGCTAGATTTAGTTTACTTCAATATTCCCCGGCAATCAGTTTTAGAAAAGGCAAAATTATGCTAAAAGAAAGTATAAAAGACAAAAGTGTTTTAATACTAAGTATTACGATAATGGACTTGTAACACAGAACTTGTAACACAAAATACTAGAACTAAAATATGTAACTTACCATATTAATCCTTGTAATAATAATAATAATAATAATAATAATAAAACTAATAAATGCTTTTTTAAGGAAATATAATATCTAAAATTCATTCTTTATCTGAGATGAATTTGGTTAATATATTATTTGTTCTGCTTACAATTTAAAACAGATTTTTTTTTTAACTATTCGGTAAATAAATTATAATTTATTATATATTTCGTAAAAGCCTTATTATAAAGTGATAGAATGTGAAACAAAAATAATTCATACAATCTTTTAAATAAAAGTGAAAAGAAGGAAAAACGAATCTAATACATTTCACAAAAGAGCAAATGCGGAAATGCGCGAATAGAAAATGATATTTTTATCGAAAAAAAATAAATAAATAAAAATACAGCGGAATTATTTCCTGTAAGATTGTTTCATATTTTCTTCCATTTATCAAAGATTAACTAGAGCTTAGATGGGTTGCATTTTGTAAGAATAATGTACCACACATGAAACTGCGAAAAATAAAAAGTTGCTTTTATAATAATATA
The DNA here is from genome assembly GCA_963930645.1 of Salticus scenicus. Classification (NCBI taxonomy): domain Eukaryota; kingdom Metazoa; phylum Arthropoda; class Arachnida; order Araneae; family Salticidae; genus Salticus; species Salticus scenicus. The sequence continues at coordinate 65,727,937 of OZ005659.1, forward strand.
TTTTTGAAACAATAAAGTTTATAAAATACATTTTTTGAATTAATTTTCTTGAAAACAATGAACAGCAGATTAAATTTCAGTAGGCATTTTTTCCCTTAAAAATGATATAGTTATAGTCTTTAAAATATTCTGATTTAAAAGGAATTTTTAGAGTGTGCTTTTGTTAAATATGAATCATTTTTACAATATCCTGCAAAAATTTGCATAAAGAAAGTTTTGTATGGTATAAATTTATGGCGGTTATATATATATATATATATATATATATAAGGTAAATCGGGGGAAGACGCCATAAATGTTTTGCTTAGTGCAGCCCAAAATTGAAATGATACGATAATGAAAAAAAAAATAATAATAATCCATGCTCTTCAATGTTTAATTACACTGCATAAAAAAAGTAGACGGACACTTCTTTACAAATTTTTTAAAACCCGTCTCTGTTTAATAGGAAATGTCAATTAAAATTCTTTAAGATGTTTATACTTATCAATCTTCATATTTTTGACAGACAAATAAAAATATTCAATTATTTATAATTTTAATGTAGGGAAATGCAGAAAAGAGAAAAGATATACATTTGCACAATATTTTCTTTAAAAAAAGTAGACGGACACTGGTCAAAAACTGCAATTACCTAAGTGGGTGTTTCAGATTTGCATGTACATGTACATTTGGTATTTTGCCAATTGCTAACGTGCTTGACAAACTGGTTTTACGTAGTTAAATTTCTTGGATGTGAATGCACCATGCCACGAGGAAGTCCTCTAACTGATTACCAGAAAGGACAGATTATAGCGCTCAAAAATGTTAATAAAGGAGTCAGAGAAATTAGTAGGCTACTTCTTATAAGCAAAAGTAGCATCAGCGATTTTGTACGTGCTCCTGAAGCCCATGGTGTAAAGAAAAAAGTGGCCGGCCAAAGAAACTTTCACTTAGAGACCACAGAAAAATTTTTACTGAGCTGAAAAAAACTGGAGCATCAATTCCCAGAGTTCGAATAAGCACAGGAATTACTAACGTAACTTCTCAGACAATTTATAACCACATTAAACATTCAGAGCTCTTTCAATATAAGAAGAGAATACCTCATCCATGCTGGAAGGATCACCACGTGGCAGAACGCCTACAGTGGGCTCAAAACCACATGTCTTCGACTACAGAATGGATATGTGTAGTTTTTTCAGATGATAAAATATTTAATTTAGACGGCCCGGATGGATATCAATATTATTGGCACAGTTTGGAGAAAGTAGATGAAGTGTACTCTACTCGGCAAGTTGGTGGTGGTGGCGTTTTGGTGTGGCTAGTTATTGCCTATGGTGGAAGGACAAATTTAGCGTTCCTAAGTAAGACGAATACTCACAAAGATTATATTGAAACTCTAAGTAGTGAGCTTTTGCCACTTGAGTGTAATCTTGGGGGAGAAAACTGGATTTTCCAACAAGATGGAGCGCCAATACACACCGCTAACAACGTTAAAAAATGGTTTCATGAGAACAACTTCTATGTTTTACCCTGGCCAGCCAAGAGTCCGGATATGAATCCTGAAGAAAACATTGAGGCTGTATATGTTAATAAAATTTATGAGGGTGGACGCCAGTATGAATCAATTCACCAGCTCAAAGAAGCTTTTACAAACATTTGGGAAATTTTCTGTCAAAAAAAGATTCAGAATCTCATTGATTCGATGCCTAACAGAGTATACGAACTTATTAAAGCAAATGGGAGACGAACCCCTCACTAAAAACGTTTTATTTTAGAGTTACAATATGTGTCCGTCTACCTTTTTAAAGAAAAATTACAGTGGAAATATGCACGAATTTTGTTTCCTGAATTTTTCCGCTACATAATTCAAAAGGATTGAATCTATATCCAAAAAATAATAATATATGATGTCTCAAGAATATAATTATACTAGAGAAATGAACCTCATATCTCTAATTAAATAAACGGCTTTAAAGCATTACAAGTAAGTGTCCGTCTACTTTTTTTTATGCAGTGTAATTACGTATGCTTCTGGCCGAAAGGACTCAAAAAGATTTTGGGTTCCGTCTGTCTGTGTGTTTGTCTGTCGCGCCGCGATAGCAATAATCACTCTATTGACTTGAAATTTGGTACACATGTTCATGATTCCCACGAAATCAGCTGTATAGTTTTGAGTGTGCATTCCTTTTGTAGTTCGTGTACAGGGACACGCCAAAATGTTCTTATCATTACGTCTATGGGAAGAATTTGTATGTTCCGCGATTCCGGCCGAAAATATCATGCTATTCACATGCAATTCGGTACACATGTTCATGCGCTCAACAGAAATATCTGTATAGTTTTAAGTGTGTATTCCATTTGTAGTTCGTATACAGGGGCACGCCAAAGTGTTTTCGACCATTACGGCCTATGGGAAGAATTTGTATATACCGCGATAGCGACCGCAAAAATCACGCTATTGACTTGCAGTTGGCATACATGTTTATGAGCCACATGGAATTAGTAGTAAATTTATGGTGTGCATTCCATTTGCAGTTAGTGTGCAGGGACACGACAATTTTTTTTATATCATTACGGCTTAAAGGCAGAATTTGTATGTATCGCAATAGCGGTCACAAAAATCCTTCGATTGATATGTAAATTTGCACATACGTTAAACTTCTGCAAAGGAATAGCTGCATCATTCTTTATGTATATATTCTTTATAAACTGTGTACAGGGACACGCCAAAATTCTTAACATTACGGCATATTGGGATAATTACGTTTAAACGCATTTTAACATCATTACTTCGCAATCAACAAAATGAAATTAATGTACGTGAGTAAGGTAATTAAACTTATGCTGTTTAAAGAAAATATGTGCTCTTAGTCTTTCTAATTAATGTACAGGACCTTACAAAAATGTTCTAACAATGTCACGTAACCATCCAAACTATGTAAAATTTGAAATTATTATTAATGAAAAACTCAGAATAAGCTGAATAGCTTTTACTTGTGTATGCAATATTTTTGGTTCGTTTACGGGAACACAGAAAAGAATTTCGTGACATTAGAGTCTGTGAAATTTTTTTTTTATTTAAGCGGATGCTAATATGTTCATGCGCCATTGAAAAGAAATGAATTAGCATACATTGTAAAGATGCTTAAAAGCTTGTTTACTCTTTAAAAATATATAGAGAGACTAAATAATTTATTTATGTGCCCACACAAAAGAATTCCGATGACGTACTGTAACCATCCAAATGATGTCTGAAAAATGAATACGTTTTAAGATAAAAAAAAAAAACCTTTTTATATACCATGTTTTAAATTTTCTGATGAATCATAGAGCTCTCACCAATGTGCATAAAATTTTTAAAGTGATAAAAACGTCAGTTTTTGTGAAATGCATAATTTAACTTTTTATAAATTTTTAACGTTTACGTTTAATTAAATGTATTTAATTTTATGTCGAAAGAAAATGAACTCGTTATTATTATTATTATTATTATTATTATTATTATTATTATTATTATTTATTTATTTATTTATTTATTTTATTTTATTTATTTATTTATTTATTTTTTGCAACAATAAAATTATAGCTAATATTTTAATGACTATTTTAACTTTATTTGGGTGTTATTTTTTTTCATATTTTAATTAATTTTAAGAAAACTAATCAACAATTTAAAAATCTGACTTCGAAGTATTGTGTTGTCTACGGGTTCTGAGCTACTGTGAAAGTTTTAAATGTCTAGCTAGTAGGGAAGTTAGTAGTTAAAATTCAATTGCAAGATTTGTACCGACAAATAAAGAAACATACATACACACAAACAAGAATAGAATTTAATAAAAACATGGTAAAAGCAATACGTTATATTTAGCTTCGCCTATTTTTATTATTGCCGTATATAATAACTGTGGCTACTTTTCCAGGAAACGTAAAATAATTTCGTACTAGTACGGTCTATAGTCGGTACTTCTTAAAAATGTATTTTAACATGGTTACACCTCCATTAAATATAATAGAATTTTTCTAGAATTTTAAAAGCATGTTTTTCGGTGGAAAAATGTGGGAATAGAATTGATAATTAGTTTACAGGGTTACACAAAATAATTCCGATATGCTATATAATCTTTTTGCATGAATTTCGATACAAATATTCATAAATTTCAGGAAAATAATACAAGATGGTAAATTACTAAAAATACATATATTTTTTATATGCAGATAGGTATAAAAAGAAAGATACTGCGGGTGGTTGAGGGCGCGGCAGCACCCCTCAGGAACGTATCTGTTTATGTAGCAAGTCAATCGAATCAATATATATATATATATATATATATATAATATATATATATATATATATATATATATAGATAGATAGATAGATATAGATATATTAAAATAAGGAATAAATAAAAATGACCTGTTCAATAATGTGAAATGCACCTAGGACGTTGCGGCTCCTTATCTGCAGATCCACTAGTTAATTCCTTTTTTCCAATCTGCACAGAATTGGTAAATTTAATGTTACATAAAATCGCGTAATTGTGGTCATATTTACGGGGAAGATGCCACCAGTTATGAGGTATGATGTAACGCCACAATAAATAAGAAAAATAATACAAACATTACGAAATTACCTCGGAATGAAGAATAACTATGGAAAAACAAACAAATCTATAATTTCTAATAGTATTTTTTATTTTATTTCTTTATTTTGAAATTTACTTTACTAAAACAAATAAGGGTACAAGTTTAAATATTAGCCTGTACAAAATTAAATTCAGTGCAATTGGTCATCATTGCAATCTTCGTGTCACCATTTCTTGCATTTGATGTAGAAGGCTGGTGGAGGCAGTGGCTTTTCTGTGCTGGTAGAGGTGACTGTTTGTGTAGGCCTGTTGTCACACTCGTCGTTTGTGAAAACTGTATTATTTCTGGTACTAACAGAGAAACCACACGCATGATTTGGAATTGCTTGTGGGTTATAAGGATAAATTCTAGTAGTTTAAAACCCATACGTTTCACTTCCTACTGTGTCTGCCTTGCCCCAAGCTATACTCAGTAGTGATCCTTACTGAAGTTTTGAATGTTTATAAAAATAATATTATAAAAAAGATATTTATTATAATTATCTGATCATAATTATTAATTTCATTTATATTTTACACTGTAATATACGGTACGTAAAGTAAAACATAAAATTTAAAGGTCACTTAATTTATTTCTGAAAAATGTTGCGTCTTTCCGCAAGTGTGGGGTGAAAATGCCACACACGTTCATTTTCGTAGACACCGATAGAAAGTCTATAGTCCTCCTGCAAACCTTTAGATAGTCTATAGACTTTCTGCCGATGTTACTGTCAGTCCAAGACTTTTCAGTTCCTACCCACAGACTTCTCTAAGCAAGTTCTTTAGCAGTTCAAACTTTCAAGTTCACTCCAAGTTACCCCCAAAAAGCACCAATTAACAAACTCCAGGATTGTAGCTCCAAGACTGACTTCTAATTTCTTCCTCCTTATGACATGTTACTGACAGTTCGCCTTTCCAGTTCCTACCCACAGAATTGTCCAAGCAAGTTCGTTAACAGTTCCAGTTTTCAAGTTGTCACCATGTTACCCCAGGAAAGCTCCAACAAAAACTTCTCAATTTTTAGATCCATACTGTCTTTTTATTATCAAGCTTAACCGTAACTGTCGACTGTATTTTGTAATCTATAATGAACGTAATGCTACACTTTTTTTACGAAACTATGTTCTATTATTTTTTTTCCCTGACAGGCAGGGCGAAAAGCATTGAAACGATATGTGTAATTGTAAGTGGTTTTAATTAAATATATATATATTTTTTTTTTCCTACGTGTTTTAAAGTGTCATTATATAACAAATAAGTTTTTTAACTATTTGATTAATTGAAATTAATATTTTCAGCATAAGTAAGTTAAATTATTTTTTTTTAATTTTATCATGATGTCAGTTTTATTAAAAATTTTGATGAGACAGATTTACTCACACTTTATTATTATTATTTTTTTCCTTGGGTGTCGACAATTTTTTTAATGTGAATAAATGAAAAAGAAAAAAATGTAAGAATTTATTATTTTTTGCCAACACTTGAAATATCAACTGAAAGGGAAACGTCACAGAAAAATGTAAAATATCGCAAAAAAAAAAAAAAAAAAAAAAAAAAAAAAAAAAGTTTTTTAATTGATAACATGCATTATAATTAAAAATTTTTTAATTTGGCTTCAAGGTTCACACAAAGACATACAAGACTATGGGCTTGCCAAATGTCACGACTGTAAGTATCTTAAATTTTTCTGGCGACAGCTAAAAGTTGGAATGACAGAAAGACAGAAATAAATGCAAAATTTCGATTTTATTAATAATATATGATAGTGCAGATTTATGAAGGGGCACAGGAGATGATAGGAATATTTACTGAATACAAAAATTTTATTTTAATTAGTTAGGAATATAACGTTGATTTTTTATATTTTATTTTTTATACTAACTATGTGAAAAAAGCCAGAGCTGAATCAATTCCGAGCCCTCCGCTTAAAGTGCGGATGCTCTTTCACTGAACCACTCTGGCTGATAACTAGCTAAGATTTTTCAAATAATAACCGTAGGCAGGGACACCGAATCTGCAAATGCAGATGTAACAGTTGAATATATTAAATGTGGCACAACTACATAGACCAAAATATTTTAAATTTAAAAATTTCATTCATGAACCCATCCACCGTGAAAATTAATTTTTATTAGTTTGGAGTGTAGAGTTGATTTTTTTATACCAACAATGGGACAAATGCCAGAGAGCGGAATTGAACCCAGTCCCTCCGCTTAACTTGTGGATGTCCTTTCACTGAGCCACTCTGGCTGATAACCACCTCGGCATTTCTCACATATTAACCACTGGAAAGGACACTGTATCCTTTGAAATTGAAAATTTAGTGGTCTATGGAGTTGTTCCACGTTTAATATTCTCACTTGTTACATCTGCGTTGTCAGATAAACTGTTCTTGTCAACGGTTATTACGTGAGAAATGCAGAGCCGTTATCAGCCAGATGGCTCAGTGAAAAAGCATCCTCACGTTAAGCGAAGGGTCCGCGTTCGATTTCCGGCTCTAGCATTTTCCATATAGTTGGTATAAAAAATTAACCGTACACACCAAACTAATTAAAATGAATTTTTCCGGTCGATGCGTTTCTGAATAAAATTTCTAAAAATAAAAATTTTACTTTTAAAATGACAAGAAGTTTTAAATGGAAAACAATCTAAATGTATATCATAAAAAATATTTTAAGTCCAGAGTAGCAAACACAAATGTGCTTAAAATACCACAAATGCTAGATAAAAGTTAATATTTTTAGAATAACATTGTTTTGTATTTCATTGTATGTATTTTTCGTTTTACAAAAGTTTTGTATTTAAAGTTTTAAATTCAATATAATGTTATCGTTAATATTTTTTGGGGGCGTTAAGCAAGCATGTTTTACTTGGTATTTTTTGTAACATAAGCATAATTTTTTTCAGGGTGTTTAATAAATATTTGTATACATAAATATATATACTTTTTTTAAAACGCGTTTTTAACAAAGACGTCATGATTTTTCTGCTAATTTCAATACGTACATATGAATATATAAACAAATAACCAAGTAAACTTAATCTAAATTTATTTTCTACCATTGTTAGTAATTTATGCATTTTATGTAACAAGTTGCGATAAACGAACATGTGATTTTTTTATTTAAAATACAGGGCAGTTAGATAATTTTTATGAAAGTTTGAATCTCATAAGACCTTCAAAATTTTTATCTTTAAATTTAAAGTTAAATAAAAGAGCTTGTCAGCTGATTAAATTTACTGGACTACGTTCGAAGAAATTTTGCTGTAGAAATGACGCTGATTTTTTTTTTTTTTTTCATTAATATTTCCATTACTTCCATTTCAAAATTGAAGTTTTATGGTAAATGGGAACATTAGTTTTAAATAAAATTATTATGAATTAAAAAATTCTTATAATAGTGTTCTTTTTAACATCTTTATGCATTAATTTAATATGAAAAAAAAAAGTATAGAGAGAGTGTATAAACTTTGTATAATCAAAGTCGAAATTTAAATATTCCATCGCTATCATAAAGATATACGGATATTTTAAATGCATATGCATTTAATGTATTCTGTCGAAAGAGTCTTTAAACTGAAAAAAGAACATTTAACGTGTGAAGTCTTAAAAAATAAATTCACTTGAAAATCGTTAAACGTAGAATCATTTTTGAAAGCAGCATATCACAAAATTAGTGACAGAATAATTCTGCTACGAATAATATTTATATCATGAATTAAATGTTTGGATAATATCAAATTTAAAGCAAAATTTAAAAATATTAGGAAATTAATTTCGTAAAATATAAATAAATAAATAAATAAAAAAGATTAAATGTGCATAAAAGCACAGAACTATATTTAATGTCTCGTACGACGCACAAATTGTGCTATTTACATACTATTTACTGAAATACGGGGATTTTCAGTTTAGTATCATTTTGAGAAAGAAATTTTTTCGGCATGCGTTGTTTATAAATTACGCTAAACACTGCGTTCATTTCGTTTGTTTACATACATTACTTGATGATCATTATACTGAAAGGAAAAGAATATTTTCATGCAGTATTTTTCTCTATTTCATTTATATGGTTTTAAAAAATAACAAAAGTGTTATGTATTGGGGCTTTAGGAGCAACATCATATGTTACTTTCAAACAGGAGATGAGAAAAAAATTATGTTTGAAATGTGAATGTAGGGGGAGAATAAATGAAACATCATTTGTTTGAGAAACAGTATTAGTAATAGAATAAATTTAGTTAAACAAACGACGTAAAACAGTATTTCATGCAAATATAAAAGCTTAAGTCTCTGGAAGGCAAAATGTACAATTTATTCCCTTTGTAGTTTCGAATATTTTAAAGACTGTGTTTTAAGCAAAATTTGCCTGGAAATATATTTTAATTTTCTTTAACAACAAACAGAAAATGTAATAATAGGGCACTAAACACTCTTATTACTTAGAAACTTTGAATAAACACCATACAATGCAATAAACTAGCAACAATTGTTTCGGGTCGAAAAAACACACGACCCTTCATCAGGCGAATAAAGTAAGCACGAGTGCTGCAGTTAAAGCGGCAACGCATAAAATCGTTTAAAATGAAAAGAAAAACTTTATAAAGTAGAAAATAAATATAGCTACTGGTGTGAATAGAATTGTACAAGAAAACAAGAAAATAAATAAATGAGTGAGATTAAACATAAAACAATCTAAGGATAACAAAAATTAAACGAAAATCTAAGTTACGTGAGTAATTTCCAAGCATCAGAGAAGAAGGGAGTGGAAGAAATATCATTAACAAGATTTTTCGAATTTTTAAATATGTAAAATGCTTCATGAATATCCAAATGGGAGGAACAGACAGGAGATGAGATTATGTTAGTTTTGGAAAAATCAAAACGATGACCTTGAGACCAGCAGTGGGAAGCAACAGAAGATTTGGTAATTTCTTGATTACGAACATTCCGACGGTGCTCATTTATTCTGTATTTCAAACGCCTCCTAGTTTGACCAATATAACCTAAGTTGCAGGACGAACACGGAATTAAATAAATTCCAGAACGGTTTTCGGTGGGAATGGGATCCTTAAGAGAAGATAATTTAATTTTATTGACGGGTTTGTAAATAACTTTGAAACCAAACGGTAAAAGAATTTTAGATATTTTAAAAGAGAGTGAAGAATAAAAAGGTAAAACAACTGGGATGAGACTGTGATCGTTTAATTTGGGAGCAGAACGGAACGTTTAGGATTCTTAAATTTATGTAGAGCTTTATCGATGATAGATGGGTTATAGCCACGAGAGAGAGCAAGAGATTTTAAATAATTAATTTATTTCGAAAGATTAGACGGATCAGAACAAATATATAAGGCACGATAAACATAAGTGTAAAAAGCAGACATTTTTTGTTGAGGGGCGTGGTTAGAGAGAGAATGCGGCGGCAAAGAGACTGAGAATGGTTTTCTAAAAACAGTAGTTGAGAAACAATCCTTTTCTTTATTCACAAGAACGTCAAGGAAAGGCAAAGAGCAATCCTGTTCAACCTCAAAAGTGAATTGAATGCATGGGTCAATCGAATTGACCAAAGAAAGTAAATTGGACAAATCGACATCAGGGGAGACAAGAACGAAAGTGTCATCCACATACCTAAACCAGTGAGGAAATTTATATACACCGAAGAGTTTTTCTTCAAAATAGTGCATATAAATGTCGCAAAGTAAAGGAGAGAGAGGACTACCCATGGCCATACCATCATTTTGGGAATAATAAGTACCATTAAAAATGAAGTCAGTTTGCCTGATACACAAATGAACTAAATTTATAAGTTCCTAAATTTCAATAGAAGAATAATTGAATTCACGTAGTATTCTCTCTAAACAAACCAGAGCACCTTTAACCGGAACATTTGTAAAAAGTGATTTTACATCTAAAGAAATCATAGTATAGTTAGACGGAGAGATGCATTTAATTTTGTCCACAAAATCATACATTTCTTTAGATGTAAATGTAATGTAATCATTTAGATAGATTTAATAACATAAAAGTAACGTCACAAACTTTAATACTCTTCTGAGTTAGCAGTACGCCAATCATCAAGGAAAATACGAAAATGATAATTTTTACATCCGGAGTTTAAAATTGTTATATTTTCAAAATCGGAGATTGATCGGTTTCAACTGAATAAATTACAATTCTATAACATTGAACACAATTTCTAAACTATCGTTTGTGTTATTGAAATCTAATTCTAGTCGTAAGATCAGTTTTTCCTATGTAGACATAACTACAATCTCTGCTTGTTGTAATCACAGTTGTTCATACTACACCAATTAGATCTAATTCGTAAATTATTATAATCATTGTATGAAGAAAAATTAGCATTTGAATAATGTTTAAAAAATTCCCACTTGTCCATGATATATCCTGAAGATGACCATAGGATGTCCATAGCATATCCATAGATTTGTTTTATATCCATAGAAAATCCTGAGGATGTCTGTTCGAGGATATGTGTTGTTAGGGTTACTGACTCCAAAATTTGAAAAACAAAATACCTGTATTATGATGAAAGAATTTGTTTAAGGTTAGAATATATTATGTGTTTCAGTAAGTGAATGATTTTAATCATATTTTTAAATGTTTTAGAGTATATCTACTAATTTTCTACGGACGTGTAGACACGGAGCTTTGCTCGGAAGTTCGGCTTCTAGTTATATATAATAAAAAATGTAGAAAATTATCATGACCATGAAAATTATCTATCAGCAATAATAATTTATTAATATACAGAAAGCATCTTCATGAAAAAAGGATTTTTGATTCTTAAGATAATATTGAGCCCCAATCCGTAATTGCGTTCCTAAATTGTTAGTTATATAGAAGTATATAAGAGTAAAAAAAAAAAAAAAAAATGAATACAAGTTAAGAAAATTAAAATCTTGTTGAGTAAATTTTTATGATTATTTTAATTTCGTAACATGCTAGCACAATTTCACCAGCCAGGGACATCATCACCGCAAAGTTATGTTGAGAATAATAATAGTGGTTTTATTCATATTTAATTAATCTACTTGATTCATTTATCATAAGATTTTAATCATAAGTATTTAAATTTAACAATAAAAAAAGGTATTTATGTTTCATGGGAACTAAAATATATTTGAATATCACCATGAAAGTATTTCTAATCATCTATATGCAATTACATTTTTGTTGTCTATTTTTTTTTTCATATTTATTAATTAAAACCCAAAATATATATCTATCTATCTATATATATATATATATATATATATATATATATATAGATCGTTTCATTTATTCGTCTCGTTTCGAAAATATTTAGGCGAAAAAATAATTTTATTAAAAAAAAATTCATTAACTCTGTTTATCCTTAATCTTAAATAATAATTTCTTGAAATATGTTATGCGAAAAATAAGATGCTTTTATTTAACAGTCTCTCGAGTCGTAGCATGTCTTTAAACTATATTTTTCTTAAGATAATAAAAATATAATTTATATTTAAATAACATTCAGTAATACAAACCATCTTTGTTGTGTTGCAGTTAATTTTTTATTTATTAATTGATTTGTTTATTTTTTATTTATTTATTTTTATTTTATTTTTATTTATTTATTTATTTATTTTTTTTTTTTTTTTTGACGAATATACTTGATTATTTTTGGACTTATTTTTTTCTTAAAAAATTATAACTTGTGTTATTTTACCCCTTAAATATATCCAGTAGGGAAATCATTAGAAGTTATTTTAATTCTGGTATATTAGCAGAACTAAAATGCAATTTCTTTTGGGGATAACAAAATTATCAAATTCTGAATATTCAATTTCTGAATGTACGATACGTGTTTTTTTTCTTTTTTAAAATATAAAATAGATTAAAAATAATTATTACAAAATTTAAAATATATCGTTGAAACATTTCTTTAATTGTTACGTTCTGTGAAGAAGAACACTAAGGAATACATTTTTCTGCACAAAAGATTGCATAAAAAAAGAAAATATATTAAACTTACAACAAATATAAATTATCAGAACATATTATATATTTAAGTTTATATTAATTTATTATTATAAAAAATTGAAAAAGATATAATTCTAATTTGTATAAAGCTTTTCCCAGAAGGTTATAATTTGAGTGATTGTTATGGATATTTTTCAACTTCTGTTATTTCGTTATTTGTTCAATAGATTGGAAAACTTTACAAAGTATTTTTGCAATGGAATATCTCAAAAAAAAAAAAAAAAAAAAATGCTGAAATTAATTGAATAGTAGTATTTTTAATGCAGATCAGGCATTTTTAATTCTAAATTTAATGTTATCATAAACATTTCGTCAATGTTCAAGTAAAGTGAGAGTTTTGTACTGCAATAATATGTTAGTTTATTCATCGTTTATAGTGAATTTAGACTTATTTTTAAATATATTTTCCTGTAATTGTCTATAAAAAAATAACTTCTATATATGTTAGTATTATTCAGCGTTTGTAAACATTAAAAATGTAAATCGTTAATCAGTATTTTCTAAAAAAAAAAAAATTGCAGTTGAGAAAAAAAAAAAAAAAAAATGAGCGATCAGTTTTTCGTACAGCATGATTTAAAAATAGGTGATCGAAAGAAAGAGAAATCTTACACTGTAAAAAATGCTGCAGTAAAATTACGGGCAAAGCCCGGCAACAGAGATTCCAGTCAAAGCCCGTAAAAATACATTTAGACCATGAATGATACATCGCCAGTAATTTTACGTTGTGATGAAACATACAACCAACCTACAAAAAAGTAGCATTGACCGTAAAATTAAAAGTTAAAGTTTCTCGAATGCTTTAAAAAAAGTTTTTTGCAATTATTACACATGCGTCATTTATTTTTTTACACGCAGAAGCTAATTTATTAACTTTCATGCGAAGCAAACCATCTTGGGAAGCCCGAGATTCGAACTCTCAATCACCTGCGTTAACGGCCATCGCTTTGCCAACCGCGCCGTTTGGTTCACAGAAAAATTTCTTTACAAAAACGGATAAAGTCAACATCAGAACTGACTAGTTGGTAAATCTTGTCATACGCACCAAAAGAGTTCTGGAAAATTTTTTTAACCGATTTACAGAACAATGTGAAGTAACAAATCTTCAATTATTTTTACAGAGCTAGCTATACAAATTTACAGCAACCTGTGCTGTATTTATGTTAAAAAAGTGCTTTATTTTTACAGAATTTTTTTACAGTGATTAAATTGTTGACGTTCAAATTATGCTTAAAAATTATTTTATTTTAAGACTTTAAAATCTAAATTTGCTTGTTTTGACAAAATTAAAAAGTCAGTCAACTCTCATATTGAAAAAACAGAAGCTTTTTTTTTCCCTATAAAGACTACGATACTGAATTTTGTGAAAGAAACTCTAACAATTTTTCGAAATCATTTTTATTTATAAACGGACTGGATTGGATTTGAGAATAGGGCCCAATTGACTGCTGTAGGACTGCTGTAGGTCTGATGGGGGGGTACCCTCCTAGGGGTCTTTCTGAGGGGTCCTAGCCCGTATTTATACAAGTTTCGGAGGAAACCACGGAAAACTCCGAACGGCTAGGCCGACGGGCGCGACCTGTGATCGAGCCCGGCATCTCTCGTCTACAAGCTTTGAGCGCAGAACCGTTGGGCCGCTGATGAACTTTTTTTATTCGTAAACACTAGCACTAAAGAGGTAGTCTTATTTCAAGGTTCTCATTAGAGGAAAATAATGGGTGAGAATTTCTCACCGTTTTTCAAAAACAAAATGAAACTTTTGAAAACTATGTGAGATCTCTGAAAATTAACCGAGAAGCAGAATAAACTTTGAATAATAATAATAATAAATCTTTTACATAAATACAGATAATTTGTATCTCTAATTAATACGATTTTTTCCATGGTTTTCGATCTTTATGATTTCAATAGTGGGTGCAAAGAAGAAATAACTAGAGCCTAATTCTCATTCATCCAAACAGGTTTTCATTATAAGGCCGATTTCAAACTGTGTTTATGAAGTGTTAGGCGCATTTGCACTTTTTAGAATAGCAGAAGAGGTTTTTTTCTTTTTTAGAAAGTTGTATTCCATTAAAGGGAGTCCATCAGCGGCCGAGCGGTTCTGCGCTCAAAGCTGGTAGACATAAGGTGCCAGGTTCACTCCCAGGTCAAGCTCGTCGGCCTAGCCGTTCGGAGTTTTCCGTGGTTTTCTTTGAAACTTGAGTAAATACGGGCTAGGACCCTTTAGAAAGACCCCCCATGGAGGGCACTCCTCCTATGGTCTAGGATTTATCGTAATCAATCGGACTTATTCCCAAAATCTAAATCCATTGAATGAAGAAAGGACTGAAGTATTTCGAGAGCAGAACCTGCTTATATATGATGTAATGTACATATCTGATGGTCATATTCAGATAAAACAGCTTTGTTTCTTAACAGTGAAGATCATACATAATAATCATAAGACTTACCTTCAAATTACATATTAATTTCATATTGAAATAAACTTAGCATATTGTAAAAAATGCATTGTGGAAACAACATTGAAATTTTCCGTTTTTTAAGGCTTAACTAAAGGTTTAAGAGCAATTAGAACATTGTATGCTTAAAAAAAAAAAAAAAAAAAAATTAAAAAATTTAGTTTAGTGGCTAAAACAGTTATTAGGTTGTAGTTTGTGTTTTAGAAATCTGGCTTCAAATCAAGAAACCATTTTGCTTTCTATTTTAATGATTTCATGTTAATAGACACAGAAAATCAATTTCATCAATATCAATTACTCAGTTTCAGTCAGATGGAATTTTTTTGAATTAAATTAAGAAAACAATAGCTTAATAAAACCAATGGATGTTTCTATGCGTCATGCGTGCATAATTAAATACATTCAATTAGTATAAATAACAATCATAGTTTCAGTTGAAAATGGATGAAAATGGAATTCTCTCTTGATGTCACTGAAATGATAGCATTTGAAGAGATTTTCTCTTAAGAAAATGGTTTGGTGAAAGATAAGAGCAATTTGCGTAGATTAACGGCTTTTTCTCGTAAAAATTAAAAAAAAAAAAATTATAATTTCGAAACATCAGTTTACGGGCTACGACCGTTTAGCTAGCAAAACGGTCATTTCCTGTAAAATTATACGGTTATTTCCTGAATTATGCTTCCAAAACATTAATTTACGGAGTAGCAAAACGGTCATTTCCCCTAAAATTATACGGTCAAATACCGTGATTTTACAATTTCTTTTTACAGTGTAGATATCTTTAGGGTTTTTTTTTTTTTCAATATAAACAATCCATAAAAAAGCACTGTTAGAATGGATAATAAACGCTCTTTCGAATGGTACAGACGTATTTTGCATATCTTTATCTATTACGGATAAATCGTCTTTAAAAAACGTATAAATATTTCTACCTTCTTTTCTTTTTTTCGCGGAACGCTTTCTTATGAAGGAATGGTGTTTTTAGGAAGAAACTGCTTGTAAGTTGGCAATTAGAGTACCTTTATTAACACGACGTTTTTAATTAATAACTTCTTTAATTAAGGTGATAGACATTTCTGACCAAGGTAAACGTGTTCATTGGTTTATCTTGGCAAACATTGTTATCTTTTGGGACGCTGAGGACCCTCTTGTTTACCAATAGATGCGGTCGCAAACAAAAAAATCTAACAGCAGCGGCCGTAACTTTTTTATTTTTAATATATAGAGATATAATATGTAAGGTAAATCTGGAAGTGTCCGAGCGATAGGTGAGATTCCGCGCATAGGGGATCAGCGGGAAAGAGTAGAGTGGGGGAGTTGCAATTTTAAGAAATTGTAGAACATCAATAGTGAAGGGCTGACTTTAATGTGCATGTTGATTGCTTCTAGAGTTTAAGATAAAACTTGGTTATTTTTTCTCGTTCTCAAAAATAAAAGCTTGAATATTCTTAACCTTTCCTAAGAATTTCAATACATTGGTAGTAGTACATAATATTTTTAATTTCAACAATTTTTGATAAGATACTAACCTATAATAACGATAAGAGCACCACGAGTTTCTATAAAAGTGAATAATTTTTTAATGAAAGACTGCTCAATCAATCCTGCGAAAATGGGGAGTTTTCACTTTTGGTATTTAGGAGAGATTGCTCGATGATTTTTATAAAATTCCATATTAATAGAAATTTTGCAGCTTATTGGTAACGAAAAGACAATGAGGATGAGTTTGGAAATGCACCAGGAAATAACTTCGACAAATGATTGGACTAGTTCAACCCACTCGAGATGGCACATCTTGCACAGGGTGGTTACAGAACCGCCTTTTTCCACCCTGATGCTTATACCAATGTATTCATGTGTTAATATTTTACGTAATCAATCGCAAAACCTTGCTACTGAACAATTTCGAAAGAAAAATACTGGTGGAAGAATCAGTTAAAAAATGTAACATGTGACCACTGTGTTATAGGCGACTGTCCCCAGAATCTAAAATTGAACATTGTTCAGGAGTGGCACGGTCGATAAAAGCAATTGTGTTGGGATTTACATCTCGAATGATAATGTTAACCTATGAAAAATTTATCGCAAAGTATTTAAATGTTTAGTTTTATTATTAGTTTTGCAATACTTTTAAGTACGATGCTCAAGTTTTGTGCAATTGCATCTCAAATATTTTACTTTGGCGTTTCTGACGTAGTAGTTTATTCGGGTTTTAATATTCCAACTCCAAGTCTCCTGTTATTATTCTCCTAGCTTTACCTCATAGTGTGTCTCTCGTTTCTGTTCACTTTGGTTAAAATAATATTTATTTTACTTACAATTTAAAGTGCAAGTTTACATATATATATATATATATATATATATATATATATATATATTCTTTGAACTATTCGATAAAGATATTATTGATTATTACATATTTTATAATAACATTATTATAAAGTGAATGAACGAGAAACAAACATAATTTATATATACTTCTAAACAGAAATAAGACTAACCAAAAACAATTCTAATACATTCACATAAGAAGAAAAGCGGAAATGCACGATATAAAAATTATTTTTATCGGTAGTACGAAAAAACAAATGCAGCGGTAATGCTTTTCTTTAAGATTGTTTCACATTTTCTTCCACTTATCAAAGATTAACTAGAGCTTATATACGTTGCATTTTGGTACAAATGATGTGCTACAAGTATAAAAATACGAAAAATAAAAATTTCATTTCATAATAATGTATTTTAAAAACATTTTTTTCTTTTTATAAAAGACTTTTTTTGTATAGATTTTCTTAAAAGCAGTGAGCAACAGTTTATTTATTTATTTATTTATTTTTAATATATAATTATAGTCTATTAAATAGCGAATAATATTTCTGAAAATCAGATTAAAAGGAATATTTAGAAGTAATAATAGTAATAATAATAAAATAAAATAAAATATATATATATATATATATATATTTTTTTTTTACCATCCTGCGAAAGTTTCTACGAAGAAAGTTTTGTATGTTATAGGATTACGGTGGTTTTATAAAAAAAAAAAAAAAAATAGTGTGGTTTTGTGAAAGTGCAAAAATGATGATTGCACTATTGATTAACTATTAAAATTTTATTTTTTATATTACAAGAACTTATGGATATATTATATATATATATATCATAAGAGATATTTTGTGTTTACTAATAACACCAATAAATTTAAAATAGAGCCAGTTCAAAATAAATAAAATAAATAAATCTTAGATAAATAAATATTTTTTTAAAATGATATTTAATGTAGCAGTTTATAATATTTTAGCACGCAACAGATTAATAATACACTACCTTTCCCTAAATGGCAAGACACTTTCAATTTCAAACATTTTGTGAAATATCTCAAACAGTATTGTATGAATGATCTTAAAAATCAAGGAGTGCAAAGAATATGTTTTATCATATAAACAACACTTTACGTATTATATATAGTATTTACTGCGGCGTTATTCCGTATAATCCATTTGATGTATCCTGTTGACCATAAAATAACAGCAATTTCACGCCAATTCTTCCCGGTAATATAATATTTTATGAGCGCTACGTCAGCTAGATGTTATACAACTAGTGTTTTCGTGGTTATATATATTTCCCATTAAACGTATTATTTATTTATTTAAATATTAATTTGAATTAATTTATACCCGATAGCGTCCAAGAGCACGGATACCTCGGAGTTACAGAGAGCAGACCATTTATATGTGTATTAAATTAGCATAGTGACGCCTTATCATGTTACGCAGCATTATTATATCTCACAAGCATTCCTGGCAAACAAGCTAATCTCTATACACTATTACCTAAACGAATTTATTGGTCTATGAAAAATAGTCAACACCAGATAATCAACTTTAAAAATTAAAATAATAAAGACACGAATCTAATTTATAATACAAAACAAAACCTTACTTTCAGCTTTACTTAATGTAACTTTTAATTGGCGAAGCACTTTCACCCCTCATCGTCAGCACCAGTTACTCCATGCTGTGTATCTCTGAAGATTTCTTTCTGATGTTTCAATTTAGGTGGCGCGAGGTAGCATCAATAGCTGTCGTTGATTGGTCCAGGTTGCATGCATTAGGATAATCTATGATTTCGATTGTTTCGCGATAAAGAGTGTAATTGTAGTTATTGTAATTAGCAATTTTTTTCAGTATTTTTAAAATCTATTTCAATATTTTCATTTCTGTAGGTTTGCGCTATCTTCCAAATTTAATGTCATTAATATGTTCTTTGATGCGTGTGTTAATTTTTCTTTCTGTCATTCCTATGTAACAACCATCGCTATTGTTTTGATGTTTAAAAGGAATTTTGTATATACCAGCAGATTCGAGGGGGGGATTTTGATCTTTGTCGTTTCTAATGATTTGATAAATGTTCGGATTTGGTTTGATTGGAATGTTTATGTTTAATTTACTGGCAATGTTTTTATATTTTACGGCAGCCCCGCGATCATATGGTATTGCATTAGTGTACTTTATGTTTGGTTTTTGTGACTGGGAATATTGTTGATTTTATTTAAACGTTTAAATAAAATCAACAATCACGAAAGAAACGAAATCATAGATCATCCTGATGCATGCAACTTGGTCCAATCAACGACAGCTATTGATGCTACCTGGCGCCACCTTCTGAAGGAGAGAAGTAAACTGAAACATCATAAATCAATCTTCATAGATGCACAGCATGGAGTAACTGGTGCTGACTATGAGGGGGGGGGGGGCTGAATGAAAGTACTTCGCCAATTAAAAGTTACATCAAGTACAGCTGAAAGTAAGGTTTTGTTTTGTATTATAAACCAGATAATCATTTCTTAAAGCAGAATGTCCCAAGAAAAAATTGTCATCACGATAACTTTTGAAATGCTGAACTAATTCAAACCAGATTTGGACAATACTTTTTTTACAGATATCTTGAATGAGTGTGCTAGGTGTCTTACTCTGCCGTTTTGTGTCCATATTACGCCCCCTTAATATAAGTCTTGAAATCTTGTTATCGCGTTATCCACTTGAAACCTTGTTATTGCGATAGATTTTGAAATAATTAACTAATTCGAACTAAATTTGGAAGAATGTTGTGTTGCGAATGTCTTCAATGAGTTCGTTAAGTAACTGGTATACATGCAGGGACTGTTTTACAGTGGCTCAGGACACCACTCTGGGACCTCCAAAATATCTTGAATACTTTTCAAAATCGCAAATCAAATCATTGTCATGTGAAAGTTTTCTTTGCATAAATCACCTCAAAAACACATCCTATTTGGGTGTTATATTTGAGTGGGTTTATCATTGTAAAAATTAAATGACTACAATCACGGAAAAGGAATTGTTTTTATTCGTCAAAATATATTCCGCAAAGTAAATTACGATTTTCTAAATCATCGATCTCCTACTGTATTCATATTTGCTATTGCTGACAACGTGCCGTACTGAGATACTTAGAAACATAGCATAGATTGCATGCTTGTAGATTTTCAAGTATTCGTTCGCAAAGTTTGATTGAATTTTCATTACATTTTATTTATTTTGTTATTTCTAATTTTATTTGGTAATTGCTATTAATATATATATATATCGAAGCAGGTCGTTTCGACGCCGACGGTTCGACGCCAACAGTTCGACGCCAACGTTTCGACGCGGGGTCAGTTCGACGCCACATTTTTTTTCGTATTTTTATTTATTTTTAGAATAAATATGCAATATGCCTGATATAATATATATATTTTATATATTATATATATGAAGCGTGATTCAAATAAGTAATATGACTGATTTTTATTTATTGAATTAGCGATTGTTTGCATGCATATCTGAAATAAATATACGTGTATATGTGTAAAAGTTTTCTAGATTTTTTTTTTTTTTTGTGTGTGTGTCCCAGGTTAGTGAGAAGCCCCCACGCCAACTTCAAGGCCCCGGGACATGAGGGAGGCTTCAAAATCTTCAACTATTACTTTATTTCTCATATGAACTCGCAGATACTTATTCCGCTTGTGCGGCGGTTCATCTCCACTTACAAATTGTTCATAACATTGATTAATTGTTTTTTGAACGCGTCTGAGACCATCTATGAATTTCCATAATGTGGGGTGTGAAACACCAAATTCGGCCTGCAGACACCTGTGCGCTGCTTCCGCGAAATTATTGGTGCGTCCTTCGTTATTTAAGGTTCTAGCATAACTTGACCACATTTCTGGTTTAAAAGTAGGACGACGGCGACGATTATTTCTCTGAATCCTTCCAACGTAATTATCTTCAAAGTAATTAAAAATTGGGGTTAACTGATTAGGTAAATTCTCAGTCAAAACTTCTAAAGCATTTTCAAGTTCTTCGATAGGCACAAAACTTAACGCAGGAATCATACGTGCATAGAGAGCAAAATCAGCATCGGTATTTGAATCACGCTTCATATATATAACATATAAAATATATATATTATATCAGGCATATCGCATTTATTTGAATAATGATGCAAACTTATTCTGAAAATAAATAAAAGTACGAAAAAAAGTATGGCGTCGAACTGACCCCGCGTCGAAACGACCTGGTGTCGAACTGCCCCCGCGTCGAAACGTTGGTGTCGAACCGTTGGCGTCGAAACGTTGGCGTCGAACTGACCTGTACCGATATATATATATATATATATATATATATATATATATATATATTAATGGACTATTGAACATTTTCTTGAAAATTAATTAATTAAATTTTATTAATTAAGAATTCCTTTGTGATTAAAAATAAAAACCAACTTCACTTTATAAAGTTCAAAATATATCTGGTTATAAGACATTTATTTTTTTTATAATTTATTTAACGCTGATATTTGGCATAAGAGGAAAAAACAATTATTTTAACTTCTAGAAAATATCGTACTATTTCGGATAATTACTATTGGGAAGAAAATATTTAGTAGAAATATTAGAATGAAAACGAATTTTTATTTAACTTGTTTTTTTTTTTTTTTTTTTTTCAATGAATCTCAAGTGACATAAGTAAAAATTTGTAAATTTTGAGTTTATGCCATTGAAAATGTGTATGAAATGCGTCAACGTACACAATTATGTCAGATTTTTATCTCGAAAATTATGCACCTGAAGCCAGTTCTAATAGTTTGATGCCAATGATAGTCATTTTATAAACTTGTCATGAAGTTGATTTTTTTCAAATAATGCATTTTTGAGCTATGTCAATTTTCTTGGTAGGGTGCGAAATATTTAATTTCTAAATAATTAAACAATTAAACTGCCTTAAAAATAGAAAAAAAAATGTAATACTTTTTTTCACTTAATAATTTGAACAAAAAGAAAAGTTTAAAAAAAAATATATGTACTTTTAAAGCATTAAATATAATTTAATGTATCTTTACTTCTCTACTAATAAAAAAACATTTAAAATGTTTTTAATTATTATTTTTTAACAACTTGTACATTTCTGAAAAAAAAAAAAAAGTAAACGCATATATCTAGTAACAATGTTTAAAATGCTTGAATAAATAATAGATGTTTTATCTCTAAATCTTCACAATTAAGGATGAACCATCCAAGCATTGACTAATTTATAACAGAAAAAATAAATAAATAAAATATGTACTTTTCCTTATGAGTAAGAAATAGTAAATATTCTACATGACTTTAGTTCTAAATGTCTTAGAGTACTTTTTTTTTTTTTACTTAAAATTTAGTAATGCGTAGTTCGCACCACAAATGTTTTACAGAAATTTTAACTTTATTAATTATACTAAATGATAGACTACGTAAAAAAAAAAAAAAATAGCGGTGATAAATCTGATGTAAAAATTGAAACTGTTGTTGAGTGTAGAAATCAGGTTGAAAATTAATCAAATTTCATTATAAAATAAAATTAAGGACTCAGAATTATATCTAGTAAACGCATATATCTAGTAGCCATGTTTAAGGCTACAGTGGCTACTAGACTACTACAATGGCTGGCTTTTTTTTTTTTTTTTATGAATCATTTGTTCTGAAATTTTGCGCATTGATACAGTGTTATTTATGGGTGAAAAATATTAAATTAAATGTAGTTTCCAAAATATAATTAACTAAGATATTAATTAAAATCTTTTAATGAATCATTCTATTTAAAGATGCTCCAGGCAATTAATTTTCGCCTTAGATACTTATTATTTTTTTTTTCTTAAACTATCTTTATACAGTTATAACAAAAGTTGCTAGCAAATTCCTATTTCTGACCATAGTCATTAGAAGAAAAAAAATATTTTCGATAAACATAGGTGATTTTTTGAGAATTTTCATCAAAAATATTTTTTAATTTAATTGCGATTTTTTTTTTTTTTTTTTTTTTTTTTAGTTCTTTAGAATAAAAATAATGAAATTGTTAGCAAGTTACACGCAAACATATATCACTAACGATTGTGCAAAATTTTAGGGTTATTCGAAAAACAATATGACGCCTGGAATATTTTGAACTAACCAAAATATATATATAAAAAAAAAACTCGTTCTGAGAAAATAGCATTTAAAGTATTAATTTCACAGGAGCTCCAAAATTTACCAGGAAATTTGCATGTTTTTTTTTTTTTTTTTTAAAGCTGATGAAAGTTGGAAATCGTGTATTGAAAGAAAGAAAGAAATCGTTTTGGAATATATTTTTTTCAGTAATTTATTTATTTATTTCTAATATTATTTTCTCATGGCGTGTTCGGTTTCCAGAAATACTCTCAATTTTTAAATATCTGAAAGTTTTTGTGATTTTTTAGAAATATTCAACAAATAAACAAATAAATTTGGGATGGTTCTATTACCTTAAAAATACATTTGAAAACTAATGTGCTTTTTCTCAAAAATAACCGGAAAACCTATGATTTCTGAAAATAAGAGAAAATGAAAAATTATTTTAAAATCTAAGCCTATTCTATATCAGCTGAAACTTGTTTTGAATTTTATGGTGATTAAATTGATGCCGTAATCATGTATTTACACTCATGTCCATAAATTAAGGATAATTCAGAAACACACGAAAATTGAACTTTAATGCAAAAATGTCACCTGTAGAAATACCACACATATCTTTAAAAATAATATGCAAATTACAGGAAGTCATTAGATGACGCTGATATGATGTCACAATGATGAAAATATAAGAAAGGGGTAGATAAGGAATAGGAGCAAAGAAGGAAAATTGTTCAAGAGCGTTCTGTAAGCTGCTCAGTGCCACAGCCAAATAGTTATGATACAGAGGACGCATGCGAATGATTTTTTTACGTGGTAGAATTATCGGACGACTGGAATGTGGGCGTACTCAGATAGAAGTATCGAGGGAACTTGGAATCACCCAAAATGTCATCTCTAGGCTTAGGCAACGATTCCAAAATGATGGAAATGCCAGTCGACGTTACAGTACTGGTCGGCCCTGAGATACAACGCCGAATGACGACCGGTATTTGGCAGTAACTGCCAAAGTAAGCAGATGGAGCACAGCATCAGACCTGTCTCGTCAGCAATCTGCAGCCACGGGTACCACAGTTTCAAAGCAAACCGTGTATAGAGGTTTGGGAGATATTGTTCTATATGCTCGCAGACCTTTCAGATGTGTTCCGCTCACGGCAACGCACTGTGGCCAGCAGTTAGTTTGGAGTAGAGAACATACAATATGGGCATTGGCACAGTGGGCTTGTGTGATGTTTTCCGACGAGTCCAGGTTTTGCTTGCAGTCAGATTCATGTCAGACTTCCATATGGAGCACGCCAGTTACCCGTTACTAACAAGAGAATATCATTGAACGACACCGTTACGGTGGAGTAGGGGTGCTTGTTTGGGGGGGGGCATACTGGGCTCCAGAACAGATCTGCATGTTCAAATCGGAACCATGACTGGCCAAATTTATGAAACATCATTCGGGAACAACATGAACGTTTGTTTAAGGGTGGAACGGGCCAAGAATTGGTATTTATGGATGACAATACGCGTCCTCACCATGCAAACGTTGTACACGGATGCCTACAATCTGAAGATGTCACACGTATGGAATGGCCAGCATTCTCACCTGACTAGAATCCGATAGAGCATATGTAGGATATGCTTGGCTGACCAGTTGCAGCCCGTCAAACACCTCCTACATATGTACCGGACTTCGAAGAACATTGCTTAATGAATGGAGTAATCTTCCCCAAGATCAGCTTGATAATTTAGTATCAGCATGTTTGTTTTGGCGTTGTACGAACTTTATTTCATCAACTGAGAGACATATAACGTAATTACCATCATGCCAACTATGTAATTTTAAGTTTTTTTAAGGGTGATATTTTTTTGTAATTGCTTCCGGGAGCAAAACTCGTAGTTTTTATGAATGGTATTCTACATAAACCACCTTTTTTGTTCTTGATCTTTTGTTTAATAAATGCGCTTTATGAATAAGTCATATTTGTTTTGCTTCTGAACCTTTATTTGCCGCAGCTAGTTTCTTCTGCTTTCTGGTTTAAGAATAGACTGTCAAAATTTCAAATATATGCTTCGCAACTAACATTTCCATGCAAAATTGTCCTTTAATAAATCAATTAAACAATAAAATCTATAAAATTATGCTTCTAAATGGAAACTTGGGCTAGCGAATTTTATAAACAGTAACTTTTTAAGGAAAATGTGTCATATTTTTAAAATTAAAATATTGGGGAAGCATTTTTTTTCCTTATATAACTGAACATAGAAAATATAGAGACTATTATCGGAATGAATTTAAAATTTATTTCTGCGATTTATGTGGCTGTGGCCAGGTCCAAATAATCCTATACGCAATAACATTGCTGAAAAAATAGAGATAAGTTCCAATTTTTGAACTACAGTCGGTAACAAAAGTCTCCGAACTCACTAACAAAAACACCTATATAAAAATAAGTACACGTAATACAGTTTTGTTAAATAAATCCTTGTAGAATCCTGTTTTTAGACTGTCTAAGACATGATTCGATAAGGATTTATTTACCAAAACTGTATTAAGTGTACTTTTTTTTTACAGAGGAAGTTTTGCTAGTGTTCGGAGACCTTTGTCACCGACTGTACACTGGATCTCCATTTACTGGCCAACATTTGCTTTTTATTTTGTTTAAAATATTGAAGTTTTTAAAAAGTTTAAAAATGTGTATTATCTGATCTTCATTTTATTACTTTTCAACATAATACTTTCTCCTCAAGATCTCCACCACGAAATTCAGCTTTGAAGATTCCAGGACTCCGGATAAGGCCTACAAATAAGGCTTTAGATTTTAATTATTTTAATAGCGTTAATATGCTTCATGATGAAAGATATTTTGATAACAATTTATTTGCTTATATTTCCTAACTTGACTCTATGCATAAAACAATGCATCTACGGGGTAACTGACTGAAGACAACTGTAGTGGTTGTATTGGAACATGAGTTTTGTTGTGAATGTTTGTTTTGGAGCTCTGATAGCCACTATGACGCGGCTTTACAAACTTCCCCTTTTTCCCTGCTATTTACAAAGCTAATAACTGAATTAATTTCCTACATTATAGTAAGGGTTTATCCACACAACTTTAGCATACTGACCGGTGGAAAAGACATGCTTTTATCCACCTAATTACTTCACGGTTAATAAATCGTAGATAAAGAAACTAGACTTGCATGCAAAAAGAAATTTCACAAAATCTTGATTTGCGAGAACATCTGTACAAAATTAGCACAAAGAAGTTGAAAACGACTGTGCGTGTTCTTGAGGAAATTTCTAAATATCTCCATTCTGGATTTTTTGCGAAATTATATTTTTTGCAGTGAAGTTGGAGGGGGAGGGAGGAAGGTTACGAGCGGAAAAATTTGAGAGATCCCCTTTTTGCATTAAATTTGTAAGGTGAGATCTATGGTATCCGCGGTTTTGAATTTTGGTGTGTGGGTTCGGTGTGTGCATTCAATATCCACAGACGGGACTTTTCGTATTTTTCCTCATATCTTGCTTAATGGTTGAGGGGGACAGGCTTCCAAGTGTAACTTGTGCTTCAAATTATTTTAGGGAGATAAATTTTTGTTTTTTGCTTCGGATATGTATGCCAAACATTATAAAGACAGTGTCCAAAATTCTTCCATTCTCCCTTTGGGAACTGGGAGAGGATAAAAAAAAAACTTTTTAAACGTAATTCTGTTTCCAATTATCTCATAAAGACAACCATTTGGTGTGCTGTTTGGCCATGTTTACTCAATGCACTCTATAAAAGATTTTGTGAAAAGTCCGCCTTTCCCTATTTATGAGGTTTTTGGGTGAAAATCATGTTTCCAAGAATAACTCCCTTCTAAAATACTTTAGAAAGGCAATTTTGTTCGTATATTTTGATTATTTCTAGCCAAGACATAGTCTTAAATGTCTTTTGGGAAATCTACCTCCTTCCTTTTGTGTGCGAGGGGAGTCCTTTCTAAGCGTAACTATATTCCAATTTATGCAGGGAGGCAATTTTTGGTGTGTGGGTTGGTTTTAGGGTCTGATAAGCAATTGCACTCACTTTTGTTCCTGTCAAATGAAAATCGGCAGTCAGAGAAGGTACCACACTTAAGTACGGTACTGCCGCACTAGTGGCGAACTCAACAGAAGTTCTTGTGCGATAGCTTCTGATTCTGCACGCGAGATTGGCCAAGGATGGTGAACTTAGACTTAGCATAGTGCAGTCGAGACAGTCATTACTGAATGCAACGGAAATCCAAATCAATACCTTGGCAAATTTAATCTTTTTTTTTTTTTTTTTTTTTTCAGATTTTTGATGTAATAAGTGACATGGGGTTTTAAGAATTTCTTTAAACATTTTCATCAGTGAATAATGCCTTGTTTTAATATTAATCCATACAAACTCTTCTGAGGTATGGAGTTCGAATTTTCCAAATCATATTCAATTTTTAATAAAGATTGTCGAACTACCTTTTAACGTTTCTGAGAAATAAAGTTTTGCATTTAGTCAATAAAAAAACTCGTTATTTTTCATTAAATTACTATACTTAGTGTTAGTAAAATGCATTTTTGTTTTGAGAATAACCTTATTTTTATTTTTATTTTTTACTTTTTTCATGTTACAAAATTTGTGTGTTTAATAATTGAAACTAAATACACGTTGTTTTTCATTTTTTTTAAGGTGTTAAGTAAAGTTGTTTCAATTGGTACTTCTTGTAGTACAAGCATCATTGTTGCAGAGTGTTTTATAAATATTCATTTACATAAATATACACCTCCCTGTTAAATTTGTTTTTAACATAAAAGTTTCCGTGATTGTTTTAAAAATTTCAGTATGTATATCTGAATACATAAAGAAATAACCGACTAACTTTCATTTAAAATTATCTCCCATGATTGGTAATGATTTGCGTATTATACATAACACTTTACGATGAACAAACATCTGATTTATGTATTAAATATAATAATCAGTTAATTATTTGTTTATGAAAATTGGAATCTCATGTGCTGTTAAAGTTATTTATTTTCGAATTTAGAACTAAACAAAATATCTAATTAACTTATTAAGTTAATTTTACTACGTTCGGAAAAATTTGCTTGATATAGAATGCTGGATTTATTATTGTTATTATTACACGAAAATCTTTCCTTCTAAGAATTATAATTCTTAAATTGGAACGTTATACTTACATTAAAATATTAAAAATTAATGGACGTTTATAATAAAGTTCTTTTTTAATATCATAGGAAAATTTTATTCCTTATACAGAATTTTAAAATAAATAAACAAATTAAATAAATAATCAGAATATATAAACTCGTAATTTTTATATTCCAACTCTATAATAGCGGAAAATTGACATTTTAAATGCGTTTGCATTAAAACTATTCCAATGAAAAATGTCCTCAAATTATATATATATATATATGCTTTTAACATCTGCAGCCTTAAAGATTTAATTCCCTTCAAAATTACTCCATGTAGAATAATTTTTAAAAGCAGCATATTTCTAAAATTAGCGACGGAAAAATTTCTCTTGGAATAATATTTATATCATGAATTAAATGTATGGATAAAATAAAATTTGAAGTAATTTTTAAAATATGAAAAAAGTAATTTCGTAAAAACAAAAAAATTATTAAATGCGTATAAAATGATAAAAGCACAAGAATATATTTAATGCCTTACACAATTCCAACATCGGATTATTAACGTATTAACTGAAATAGAGGGATTCTTAGTTTAATATCATTTTGAAAAAGAAATTTATTCAACATGCGTTGTTCGTAAATCACGCTAAACACTACGTCCATTTGGTTTGTTTTCATACATTACTTGAGGTTCATTAAACTAGAAGGAAAAGAATATTTTAAAGCAGCATTTGTCTCAATTCGATTTATTATACGGTTTTAAAAAATAGTAAAACGCTTATAAATGTATTTAGACTTCATATGATTTCTATCAAACAAGAGATGAGATAAAAAATTGAGTTTTATGTTTGTAATGCGCACGCAGGGGGAGAATAAATGAAATATCATTTATTTAAGATACATTATTAGTAATGGAATAAATTTAGATACGGGAAGCAAAATAAAATAGAAATTTATGCAAATATTAAAGTTTAAGTTTCCGGAACACAAAGTGTACAATTAATTCATTTTACAATATATAATTTTTAAGGACTGTATTTTAACGAAAAGTCTCTTCGAAGAATAGCTTCTTCTTCTTCTTCTTCAAAAAAAAAAAAAAAAAAAAAAAAAAAAGGGTAAGTGCACCAGTGATTCACACTTTTAGCGCAATCTCTGATGTTTTTAATGTTCTAGTCATCAGAAAATATTTTTAGAAATATTAAGTTAGTACATATGGCATGAGCTGCAAAACTATAAATTACCACAGAAATGTTGCTTAATTACGGAACAAAATAGTCTCTCAATTATTTGTCTTACTGCTAGTTCTGATTTAGATCAAATTAACCATGTTTTTAAATAACAATAATAAAGTTAATTATAGTAACCGACCTTATTTTTAAAAATTTCTAAACATATTCTATTTACTTTTACTTCCCACCTTGTATTTTTATAACGTGTTTGTTTTGAATTTCGTATTATTATTATTGCCGAAACATCAGTAGAGACATCTATGTGGAGACTCAGAAAGGATTTGATGTAAGTCTCGTAACGGCTTTATTAACTTGCAAGTTAGTACACATGTTTATAAGTCAACGGACTTACAAGGAAATATTCAAAATGTGTCGTCTTCAAAAAACATTGAAAAAAAAAAAATATATGTGATTCTACTTTTCATAAAACACCAGAAAGTCAAAAAAAAAATATCGTCTGAAATGAATTACTGTGACCACAAAAAATTTATTAAAATTAAGCATATTTGACTATTTCACACTATTAGGCTTTTCATTTTGAGTACTTGGCGGAGAAGCGAAACACGGTTCTGTTTCTACACGGCAATCTCGGTGCTAGCAAACTTATCACCTAACAGCGCTAAATCATAAAAAATGCTTAATTTTGATAACTTTTTGTGGTCGCTGTAATTCATTTTAGACGATAATTTTTTTCACTTTCTGGTGTTTTATAAAAAGTAGAATCCCATAATTTTTTTTAAAAAAATTATTGAAGACGACACTTTTTGAACGTTTCCTTGTTAGTTGTGTAGATTTGAGTGTGTATACTGTTTATGGTTCGTGTACAGCGGGACACACCAAAGTTTTTCATATCATTACGGTCAATGTAAATAATTTCTCTGTCTCGCGATAAAAGCCGAAAAAATCCCCCCGTTGACTTGCAAATCCGTACACATGTACGAAAGCCACACGCAATTAGCTATATTGTTTGGATATATATTCTTTTTTTAGTTCGTGTACAGGGACACACCAAAGTATTTCTTATTATTACGGCTTATAAACAGAATTTCATTTAAACGCAACCTATAATGATTACGCTGCATTCAACAAAATGAAATAAACATATACATAGTATATTTTCAATAGTATATTTACATAATATATTTTCATAGTATATCTACAAGTATATTTTCTGTAAAAAAAAAAAAAAAAAAAAAAAAAAATGTAGGTTGAGACTTAAAAATTAATATACAAGACCGTACAAAACTGTTTCGAAAATGTTACCTAATCGTTTAAAGTATGTCAAATTTCGAAGCATTTTTCATGATCAACACAGAATAAGTTGTATAGTTTTTACTGGTGTATAGATTGCTTATGGCTCATTTACAGGGACGCACAAAAGAAAGTCGTAACACTCGAGCCTATTGATAGATTTCTATTTAAGCGTATTTTATCGCCTTTTTTGGTGCACTCAGCAGTATAAAATTATGCAGTTAGAGATGCATAAAAGCATGTTTTCTCTAGAGAGAAAAAAATGTATAGACTAAATAATTTATTTACAGGACTGCACTAATAAATTCTAGTGGCATTCTGTAATTATCCAATTAATGTCAAATTTTGTTCAAATGTTAATGAGCTACAATAAATTAATTGTATATTTTCTATAAGTGAAAATAATTACTATGGCTCGTGTACAGAGACACACAAATTAATTTTATTCTAGACGGTGTTTTTATAAATGCATTTTAACATGGTTATGCTCCATTAAATAGAATGAAAAAAAAATATTAGCAGAATGTTTAAAAGCATGTTCTCCTCAGAAAATGATAGAAATATAACTTGCCATTTGTTTACAGAGCAACACAAAAAAAATCTTATACGTTATTTAATCATTTCGCATCAAAATTGGTACATGTATTATAAGTTGCAAGAAGTTAACACAAAGTTATGAGTTAGAAGGAAATATGCACATACAAACATATAGTTAAAGATAGATACAGGCAAAAAGATACAGCGAGGGATGAGAAAAGCGCTGTCCCGTGCATAATAATGTATATGGTTATGTATTGTGTTAAACATATATATATATAACTGTTTTAATTTTGAATAATATAGAATAAATTAGAATTTTCTGTTGAGTTACTAGTGATGCAAATAGGACGTTGGGGCCCCTGATCTACAGATTGACTTGTATATAAATAATATTTAAACATTTTGGCCTATTGCTATACTTTGTGATTCAAAAATATGAGTTTTTTGTGTTGTTAATAAATAATACCAATTTTAATTAATTACGTGTCTTATATCCCAGATATCAAATTTAACTCCTTTTATTCCATTTTTAACGAAAATTGTACAACTACCAGAAATTGTTTTCAGGAAAATTGCATTTAGTCAATTAATAAATATATATATATGTCTTTAAATTGATAGGCTAAATGGGAATAATATTAATTTATGTTACCAAAAAAAAAAAAAAAAAAGTATTTTCCCTCTGTTAAATTTGAATGTACGTTCCAAGTTTTGGTAAATTCGTTTTTTCTAGCGTCAAGCAAACTATAGTATGCTAATTTTTATTTTTTGCAAAAGAATCAATGCATCAGAATGTTTTATAATAATTTATTTTTCTTCATTTCAAGTTTATTTTAAACACAGAAGTTACTGCGATGATTTTTTATTAAGTTTCATTATGTGCATTTTGATACATAAATAATTAACCAAGTAACTATAGCCTAAAATTATATTTCAAGTTTCTGTAATTGTATCTGTGTTTTATGTAACATTTTACGATAAAGAGAATATCTTAATTATATATTAAAATTAATATCCTGATAATAATTGATAATTTTCATAGAAATTATCTTATCATACGTCGCTATAAATTACTTTTTTTTTTATTTAGAAATAAATAAAAAAAATATATAATTAACTGATTCATTTTACTAGACTAATATGCATTTCTAATATTCTAATGATTATTTTACTAGGCTGAAAAAAATGCTTGAATAATTATGCAGATTTTATTCAAAATATCGTAAAATTTATATTTTTTTATAGTTAAAAATTGAATATAAATGCTAAAGTTCAATTTGTATAAATCTATGACATTCTAAATAAAACATATAAAAACGTTCTTCTTAATATGGAAAGTAAACTTTTTTTTTTAATATGATAGTTAAAAAATGTGTATTTCCAGAGTTATATAACTTTTGATTAATCAACGATGTAATTAAAAAAAATTATCTCGATCAAAAAGAAATATTGACATTTTAAATGCATTCATTTAAATTTAATCCATTCCATCGAAAAAAAGTCTTAAAAATTTAAAACTAATAAAATACCCAGTAATTCAAAATTATTAAACCCATAAAAACTTAACAACGCATGATTTCTGTAAAGTTAGTGAAAAATATATTTCGCTATGTGTAATATTTATATAATGTAGTTTAATATTTGGGTAGTATAAAATTTGAAACAAAAGCAAAATTTTAAAGCATAAGGAAGGTAATTTCGTAAAAAAAAAAAAAAAAAAAAAAAAGTTTAAATGCGTATAAAATGTTAAAAGCTCAGAAAGATATTTAATGTATCACAGAGCGCAAAAATTGTATTACTGATGTAATAACTTAAATACTGGAATTTTCAGTTTAATGTCATTTTAGAAAGAAATTTACTTTAACTGAGTTCTTCATAAATTACGTAAAACACTGTTTCCATTTGATTTCTTTTCATACATAACTTGGAGTTCATTAAACTAAAAGGAAAGGAATATTTTGAAGCAGCAATATTCTTTTTCCCATTTATATGGGTTTAAAAAATAACGGAATAGTTATAAATATATTTGGACTTTAAGAGCAGCATCATATGTTTCTTTTCAAACATGAGATGAGATAAAAATTGAGTTTTATATTTGAAATGTGAATAAAGGGAGAGAATGACTGAAATATCATTTATTTGAGGAACATTATTAGTAATAGAGTAAATTTAGTTAAGGGAAGCGACATAAAATAGAGTTTTATGCAAATATGAAAGCTCAATTTTTGGGAAGTCTAAAAGTAAAATTTATTCCCTCCGAAATTTAGAAAGTTTAAAAACTATATTTCGACAAAATCATGTCTGAAAATAAAACTTAATGTTCGTTAACAACAAACTGTGAATATAATAAAGTCTATCTCTCTATATCCCATTTTATTTTTTATTTAAACTCAGAGAACTAAAGATATATATATATTATATATATGTATTTCTCAATAACTAAAAAAAAAGGTTATCGACAAAAAATTGAAAAACGTGTAAATTACAGGTACCAGAATTATCAGGTTTTTGTTCATGTGGATTTAAGTTCAGTGCGGTGGAAAGTTCGATTATTAGGAATTCGATTAAGCACGGTTTTTTTTAACCGCCATTAGTAGAATGTGTAAGAATTTCTCACATTATATTTTCTGAGAGATGTGTTCAAAAAAGAAAAAAAAAATACAATTGATAATTGATAATTGTTTATATATATAATAAATATATTTGCATTTATTGTAAAAAAAAAAATCGCATCACCGGGAGAGCAAAAACAATTTGAAAAAGAAAATTAATGAAAAACTTTTAAATTGTAGTCATACAAAACTTTTAAATTGTAGTCATCGCCTTCCCTCCAAGGTGGGGGGGGGGGGTGAAGGCGATGGTCCTACATATACAAAAAAAAATCCCAGTTGATTATCTCTATTATAAATAATTACTGTAAATTTCTTAATGATTATAAAAAAAATAATTCTCTTTATGCGCATTTATATAAAATTTTGTTTTATACCACCATGTTAAAATTTTAGAAAAAGCGCCATGGCAACACAACCTGTAAGACAATTTTTACCCAAAGTTCATAGGAGCTAATTTAAGTCCAGGTGTAACTACATACTAATTTGTATGAAATTTTGTGCAGTATCCTGAGATACAGTTGCTGCAAAATTTTGTCACACACACAGACAGACAGGTGTTTTCTAAAAATGGTCAAAACGTGTAAATCCATCAAAAACCCGCGGTCGAATTTTTTTACGAATCCAATACTTTCTTCTATTGAATATAAAAGAAAGTAAAAATCGCATTATTAAATAATTTAGATCAGAGTTACTATCGAAAACGTGTTTTTTGCCCGCCCCCCCCCCTTCGAAGGAGAAGGGTGAAATATTACAAAATCTATTCATAGAGTGTTTTAAGCGCACATAACCAACCAATACACCGAAAAATCACCTTTCTGATATAAATTAGAAAAGAGTTAGAATTGGACACGCGTTACTTTTTCACCCAACTCCAAAGAGGTGAGGAAGACATTTAGCAAAATCCCTGCATAGTGCGTGCTGGATACACCTAGCACACGCGCATACCAAAAATAATGTTGTCCTGCGATAGTTTCGGGCAGAGTTATGCTTGGGAAACGTATTTTGCACCCCATTCCTCCATAGACGTAAAAGGGGGAACTCCACACAATCCCTTCACAGTTAGCGTTTCAAGCAAATAACAATACAACGCACCAAAATTCTCGCAGCTCCCATATGTCCTCCAGAACAAATTTAATGAAAAAAGGGGGTGCTCGAATCGGACCCGTCGTAAATCCTACCCCTCCTAAGTTTCTGTGCTTCTTATATTCTTAAATAAAAGTCATACTGATTTTTTTTTTTTTTTTTTTTTTAAGATTTAAAGGTTTATTTGATATCATGTTTTGCGTAAAAATAAAGTTACAAATATTTGGCTAGTTTCCGTCCTTCTGTGTTAAAAGAGAAAAGAAAAATATAATCAATGAGTGATTTTTTTCCGCATTTATCGTAATGGAAGGCTTGAACTTTTCACGCTGAGAGAAATCTCCTCAAATCAATGAGCTGCCATGAGCGACTCAGATTTGTGTTAATTATTTTTTTTCTTTTCTTTTTTTGAATAAAATTAGAACAGATTTGACTGAAAGTATTTGATGCCGAAAAAAATGCATATTCCTTCCGTCAAAATCGGACTGGTATCTTCCTCTGTGGCAGGAAATCGCGTTACCACTAAGCTGCAATCTCATGGTTAAAGTACTTAACCATTCTTAAACGAATAAAATATTTTTTATCAATTTTCAATTA
The DNA here is from genome assembly GCA_963930645.1 of Salticus scenicus. Taxonomy (NCBI): domain Eukaryota; kingdom Metazoa; phylum Arthropoda; class Arachnida; order Araneae; family Salticidae; genus Salticus; species Salticus scenicus. Next base: position 65,763,960 of record OZ005659.1, read on the forward strand.
TTTTATACTTAAAATAAAGGTTTAAGAAATTTTCTGAAAATATTAGTTTTGGTGTAAAATGAATTCTTAAACAAAAACTCTATGACAAGCAGAGATTTTAGCAGCTAGCAAATTATTCTTATGAAAGTAACATGTTTAGAAAATAAATTCTTTAATGAAAAGTTGCAGAATTTCTTGAATAATTGCAGTATGTGACTACGTCGCCTTGGAATAATCCCCCGATGTTGATTTATATTATTTTCGAACGCTTTATCTGCATTTTAATAAACTACTTTCAAGGAATATAATAAAAATATAAGATAACTTTAGAAATCAATAAATTTCTACATTAAATAAATACAGTGAGTTGCCAAATTAATGTGGACACTTGACTTTTTTTACATTTTCGCGTTTTTATGCCACCAGTAATCCTAGAAGTGGTTCTTATGTTACTGGAACACATGTTTGTAAATTTTTATCATGTTACACATTATTTTAGATGATTTAAACAAAACATGCTGAGCTTAGCGACATTTTTGTGACAGTCACTTCATTTTATGTTTCAAAGTATTCTCAACTTGCAATACTGAACGTTCATATTGGATCTTTAGAATTAAGATTTAATGTGAATTCTGACGCATCTTTAATAACAAAAGTAAAATTTCATTATTAATTTTCAATTAAATTTATTTTTACTACATTTTTATAACTTAATTATTATTATTATTATTATTTTTAATTTTACTATAGTCTGAGGAAGTGACATTGAGAGAAAAAAGCCAAAATAAAATCTCTCCTGCAGCACTCACAGCATTCGCAGAGAAAGTCGCAGATATTTTAAGGCTTCTAAACCGCTTGTTAATAAAATAAAAGTGAATTTAGACAAAAACCTGTTGTTTTAACCGAAAAGAACAGAGAAGTGTGATAGAAAACGTATGACTACACACAGAACAGAGAGATAAATTAGGTATATTTGTTTACGAAACAGGACAAATGTGCTGCTACACTGTCTCAGATTGTTCAGAAGTCAGGTATTGCCGTTTCCAAAGGAACTGTGCAGCGTAGACTGGCAGAAGAGGACCTGGAACGCCATCGTCCAGTTCGTTCGCAAGCCTAAACTTATAGGGGCTATGAAAAAGAAAAGACTCCCCTATGGCTCCAGACCATCGTTCATGACTGTAGAAGATTGGAATAAAGCAAAACATGGTACTAATTAATAGTTTCAATGATTGCTAAGTGTTTTTTGACATTAAACCAGATATTATTTTAAATTCAGGTGTGTTTCTCAGACGAGTTACCTTTTGAAATTTTAGATGATAAAAGAAATTTCTTATGACGGCGCCCTCGGGAACAGCTCCATCTTGATTGTATAATAGAAATGGTTAAACACCTAGTAAAGGTCATGGTTTGCTCTATTTTAAATAACAAAGCGTAGGACACTAATACATCATTCAAGGAACTATGAAACGAGATCAAAAAAGGAAGTTCTACGAACTCACCTTCTTCCACAGCTGAAAGAATGGTTCCCCGATAGTGAGTACGTTGTTTTAATGCACAATACTGCCCCTTGCCATAAAGCCAAATATGTTACCGAATTTACGGGCCAAGAATATTGAAGTAATATCATGGCTTGGAAATTTGTCCGATATGAAAACCTCAGAAAACTTATGAGAAATTGCAAAAAGAGAAACTACCAAGAAAATTATAACAACCAAGAGGAAACTGATCTAAAATTTTCAAAATGTCTGGCACCACAATCTTTTAATTAAAGAAAATGCAAAATCCAGCATAGAAAGCATGCCGAAACGCATTGAAGTGCTAATATCAGCTGAAGGAAGTGTCACCAAATATTAAGACCTGACAAAACGTTACATTTTTTATGTTTCTATTATGTATATTTTTATTATATAGCTATTAGCTATAGCTATTAACATTAAATAAAGTAAAAAACACTAATTGTAGCATATAATGTATTTTTATTTAGAAGAAAAACCACGATAACTTGATTTTTACGAGTGTCCAAATTAATTTGGTAACTCACTGTACATTGTTCCTCTTCATTATATTTCATATATTGCTTTGAAAATCTATTTCTAAAAAGCCTTTCACTAATTATTTATAATTTTTCATGACTAACCAATCATGATTTGAGAACTCTACTGTTTTGTCACTTGTACATAAAACATTTATCATACTTATAAAAATATTTTTTTATTTCATATTTTACTTTTCTAATCACCAAAAGTATATAATATATTTTTAAACAATTTATAAAATGATGAATTATATAAAACAACAACAAGAGCATAATATTAATAATATTTTTTATGTGTCATTCAAATTATGTCTAATAGTTGGTGCTACCGTTTTTTAGTAAGCAAATCCGGTTACACGTTTAAAGAAAGTTCAGTAAAACGTATGGAAAAAACATTTTGTAAATCGATATAACTGTTTAAAAAAGTTTTGGGTGATGAATACGGCAGGGTTAAATAGCATTTTTAGTTTTAACAAACAGAAAAATGTATGAATTTCACAGATAAATTCACATATGCATATGTAGAATTGAATTAATATTTAAATTTTAATAGTTACTTGAACTTTATAATTAAAATCATAATTAATCGTAATTTTTCAGAACGTAACACGAACAAATTTAAACTCGTTAATTTTGCGAAATTAACGAGGATGATACACTGCAGAACGGTTATTAAGAAAGCAAATTTGATATATTTTCCTTTAAAAACTAAGACAAGATCTAAATTTCTTTAAATTATCTGTTATTATAATCAGCGCTATAAAAATGATTGGGGTTAAAAAATAAATAAATGCATCAGACATTATTTCAATACAATTATACCGCTCGAATATTTTTCATTGTTTTTGTCGAATTTTGATTGGAATGTTTACTTTTCATTTGAAAGAATTTTATCAAAATCACATGCTTTGCAAAATGAATATATTTAATAAATGATATTTAAGCCTTTCTATTTAATGTTGACGGGGGGATTTAGAATCGATTGTCTACACGTGGGTTTTATGCCTGGATTGTATACCGTCAGTGAAGCTTCTTCCAAAGATGGCGATGTTTAGAGAAAATCACAAAAATATCCAGATTACTTGTTCAACAACTGCGTTCTGTGTTCAAACCCGTGACTTCCAATCTAAAAAGTTTTGGAACAGTACATTTTAGCGAGTTTAGTTTAAAGTTTTACCTTCTTGGTAAAAAAATGTACTGTATACTTCATTTATGTGAAATATTAAATCTTATTTAGAACACTATATAATGACAGATTCACTTTAAAATATTCATATAATAATTGATCATACTTTATTTTATCCAATATGTAAAATGCTATAAGAAAGGAAACAAATGTTTATCTACGCAAAAGGTCCTTCAAGTGACACAGTCTGCATTTAATTTGATTTATCTTGAAATATTCCATTTACATTTAAGATATAAATCTTAACAGATATATTATTAATATTATTAATTAAAAAAAATATATTTTTAATTTTCATTTAATAAAAAAGTCTTTAAACTTCTCGAGCATTTAAAAATGTCGACTTCTTTTTTTTTACTTTCTCTTACCCATTAGGTAGAGAAAGTATTTTTTTTGGGGGTAAAATTTTCGAACGCGAGTTTTTGTTATATTTACATGTTCTGAGGTCCCCTGAATTCGAAAATCATGTTTTTAGCAAATGGTCTGAGTGTCTGTGTGTCTGTCTGTTATCAGCATATTTCAAAAACAAATTACGGCAGAAAGTTCAAACTTGGTATTCTAAATGTGTATTATATAGGGATGCTACAGTAAGCTTTTCGTTAAGATCAAGCAAATAGTTCGTGTACAGGGGCAATCAAGAGAATTCTAATACATTACGTCTATGGGGTAAATTGCAGGTAAGTAGAGTTTAACGTCTATAGACTGCACTAAACCAAATGAAACGAATATATATTTTTTGTAATAGAGATAGTTAACTGGGAAAAAAATTGTGTGTGTAGGAGCCTTGCCTCCCCCCTGGGGGGAGGTCCCCCTCGAGGGAAGTAAATTTTCATGATGGGTATCTTTCAAAAGAGATCGCAAGTACATTAAAAACGAATGGTTGAACCATCGATCTGGGATAATTTAAAACAAAGTTATCGATTTTTTATTACTTTTAACAAAAAAAAAAAAAACAGAAAAAAAAATCGTTTTTTTTTTTTTTTTTTTTTTTTTTTTTTTTTTTTATATTGAGAATAAAATAGACTTTTTTTGTATATTTGGTGTTATACTACTTCTCTAATATGGAAATCGTCTGCATTATCATAAAAGAAATTTTTAAAAAATTATTTTAATAAATTATTTTCTAAAAACAGAATTATTTTTTAATAATTGAATTAAATTCTATATAAATGTAGGTGCATTAATGAAACGGGGGGTTGAGGGGGGCGGTATCCCCCCTAACAGAGAACTAACTATCATATAAAACTCTCCTGAAGCCTAATTTGAATTGTTTAACATAGGTTTACATAACGTCGTTGTCTTACCTCTTAATCTCTAACCTGTATTTATAGTATTAAATTTCAGGGTAAGAGAAAATCGTGTGAGTGACACACCAGATTATTTAAATAAGAAATGAAAAACTTTCCTTTCTTTTTTTACTAAACTTAAATTAAATGCATCGTTTTAATTGAATTTAAATACTTTTTATATAATATCTTTTCAGCTAAACAATAAGATATATTTTAACAACTTTAACAACTTTAACTTTCGCGAAGTATCAAAATTGGGATGAAACATCTCCGAACCTCTTTAAGGAATAAATCTCAGACCTTCGTCATGTTGATTCGACCTTCGTCGAATGCGATCACGTGACCCCTCTCGGGCCGTTATTTGACGTAAGTTTACTAAGCAAGAGCACACAAGAAGAGAGAGCTCCTCTGTCCGTGTTTTCACTTAAATACTGGCATTTTTGGCGGGAAATCACACCACTCCTTCCTATGCTTATTGGATATTAACTTAATGATTGACAGCTTAGCTGAGGTCCAGAATTCTAGGATTAATTACTATGCAGCTCCTAACCACAAAAAGCTGCAGGTTGCACTTATTCATCACTTTCTTGTCTTAAAATTGGTTCTCTTTTATGATTTTTGCGTTATGCTTGCGCCTTGTACTAAAACTTACTTTACAGGGGAAACTTCAGAATTAATTTTAAGTTAAGACTTTCTAATGGGATTTTCTTTAAATTATTGCTCACTATTAATTTAAAATAATAAAATAATAATTTAAAAACTTACCTCTCTTTATCCTTTCATACATATATATATATATATATATATATATCAATTTATCCGTTAAAATATTTTGGAACATAATTTGTAAAACTCACTATCTGCATATTACGTATTTTAAGTAGAACTGAAAACAAAAATACAAATTTAAATGTCTATAAAGAAAAGTTTAATAATTGTATAAATTCCTATTATATTTATTAATAAAGTATGTAACCAATTTAAAATAAAATATCCTACTTAGAGACAATTATTCCAAACACAAGTAAGAGACAATTATTCCGAATAAGTTTGGTTTTAACATTTTTTGATATTTTACGTGAACATTAGTTTTTATTAACTAAGTATGCATTTAATTTTATCAAAAACAGCTTTAAAATATCAACGCATAAAGAAAATTATTCCAAACAATAACAATATATCAAAACATTTTAGATGAAACATTGCGTTAAAAATAGTTTATCTTATAAAATTGATATCTAAGGTAAACATTAATTTTAATAAAAATACATTTTCATAATCATATTACATCCTAGAAAAAAAAGAAAAATGCATTGAAAAGTAATACAAAAGGAAACTCACGATAAAAACTAAAAACATCAAAGAAGAAAAACACTAAGCTTATATAATTGAGATTTAAGAAACAGCTGCAGAAAATCTCAGGAACTAAATTCTTTTTCAAAACTCTTTTTATGCGCAACACATAAAATCGATTGCCAACATCAACTTACAAAGAGATTGTTTTCTTGGAGAAAGTTTCTCCTTTTCCGTTCTTGTTAACCCAAAGCAATCAATCAAAGTGATGCTGAAAGGGTGGTCTGGGACAATATAAAAGTTGCATTTTGATTTTAAACCGATACTTTTTTCGTACTTTATGTTACATCGGACTGATAAACTCTGTTATTTATACATATTCAGAAAAATCTATAAATCTTTACGACTGCGAAAAACGTTGAAAGCTTTGTCGCACTGAAAGAGTTTTTAAACCGGAATTTTTTTAGAAAAAGAAGTTTTCTTTATATGATAAGTTATAAAATGTAGAAAAACGGATATCCTGAGAAAGGAAAACGATATACAATGATTAATTCTGTATGTGGGGAAAAATGATTTAATTTTAAATGTAATCTCACATTTTAAGCAAAATTTTTAAAGGTTTTTTTAAAGTGGTTTCCTTTCTGAACAAAATAATTTTAAATTTTACATCTGCATGCAAAAAGAAAAATAAACGCTTATGACAAAGAATGAAAAAAAGAAATATTATCTTTTACCGAAAATTTACGAACAAAATAAATTTTATATAACCATTTAATCAATCAAATTGATTATGAAAAGTAAGTCTGGGGAAATATAAATGCTGCATTTTAAACCAATGTGTTTTTTTAAGTTGTGTACTACTCTAGGTGGATAAACTGCATTATTTATGCATATTCAGAAAGATTTATAAATTTCTTCGACTGAGAAAGTATTGAAAGTGTTATCGATCCAAAGTATTTTTAAAACCTGAAATTCCTTAGAAAGTATTTTTAAATGAAAAAATCATATAACAAAGAAAACCACACATCCTTATGAATTAAAAAGATATAAAATGATTAATTGAGTGAATTTGGTGCATGTTGGTGGATGTCGTCACTATGCTGCAATTATTACCATTTGTGGAAAAGCTATCTTTCAGCTTCTATTGAGTATAAATGCATAAACTTCATATGCGATGTTGTCGTAACACAAGTATGCTGATTCTATATGGTTGCATATCAACCGATATTTTACTCTGTTATGACCATATCACACGAGAGGCTTTCGTTCAGCATTTTACTAAACACAGCATTATACCCAACATACTCAGCCTGATTTTGTTCAAGGACATCAAGTTTTCGGAGGATCAACTTTTACGAAACCGTTTAGAAAAAGTTCAGTATGTTGAGCGTGCTGATCAAAATTGACCAATAGGAGGAATAAACAGGATTTTTTCCTGGAATACCTTTAGAGAAAGGAATACCACGCTATCGATTCGGGGGAACACTACACGGACAGCTGACCGGTTTCTCGCTCGTTCAGTATAGTGAACATGTTGCGTATAATGTTGTGTTGAGTATATATGCCATTAAGAACTCCTTTTCATTTTAAAGAAATTTTTTCGATCAATTACTTGAAGCAGAATAAAAGTTTGTGTAGACCACATCATAATATTTATACAAAAATATTTTATTTGTAAAGTATATATTTAAATTAAAACATTATACATTTAAAATTCAAATCGCGCGCAGATTTGGATCGATCATAGCGCCACATCGCGAAGAGTCAACAAAGTGGAAATCTGAAATCAATTTCGACCACAGCGGACCACGAGATGGTTACTGAAGAAAGGACGGAACCGCCCTGAAAGTGCTATAACCAGTTAAACAGACCTTTATATAAGGCAATTTTTAAATATAAATAAATAAAACATTATAGTTAATTTTTTTACATTTTGGTAAATAAAACAAATATATAGTTTAAAAACCTTTTTTTTCCCCTCTTGTTTCTTTACACGTGAAAAATAGCATGTTATATAAATAAGTAAATAAATAAAGGGTTTATTTTGATTCCTGTATTAAATAAAAATAATGCTGTTAAATAAGTACTGTTAAATATGAGTTTAATAATTATCATTTGTATATTTGTATCACAATTAATTTTAGCGTTATTAGCATATTTCTCTACATAAATATAAATGCAAGGGGAGAAATTCTATGTTGATTTTCAAGCATTAATTTTCACAATTATGAATAGTAATTTTAAGTTTTGCTTGCTGATTTATTTTTAATTAAATTTTAATTTTAATTTATTTATTCTTTATTATTGACAGTGATTACTATATTCCCTTTAACTTTTTTCTTTATTATCACATGGTTTTGCAGAACATTTGGGGAAATTTAGGCACCCGATAAACTGGCTTAACATACTACACCTGTGTTAAGTCGTGGTAGACAATCCGTGCTCATTCTTAATGCTATTTTTTTATTTGTTTGGATTTTGTGCTAGTTTAACAAAGTTTTCAGTTCTTACATCACACATATATGCGTGTATGTGAAAGAGAGATTTCAAAATAAATTGGATTTGTAGAAATTAAAAAAACGCAGAACAAAATGCCAAATATATCCACAAGATAACAAGCAATATCTATCCAATATCTATGTAAGTGTTGCTTGTAAAAACATTTTGCCTCAAGAACAGCCAAAATGTACTTAAGAGACTCCCACGGAAGACATTCCTCCGCGCACCTAAAACACTAACGGAATGAACTGGCCTTAAACTAACATCACGAGACAAAAGAAACACGATAGAATGGTAAATATATCCACAAGATAACAAGCAATATCTATCCAATATTTATGTAAGTGTTGCTTGTAAAAACATTCTGCCCCGCCAACGGCCAAGAGATACTTAAGAGACTCCCACAGAAGACATTCCCTCGCAGAACAAAGATACTAACGGAATGAGCCGGCCTTACACTAACATCACAAGAACTCCAATACATTGAAAACATTACTGATGTTCATCTGATTACGTTACATTAAAAGGAAACTTAGTAGAAATTACTCTGCTTACGTTATTTTAAGTTGTCCGAAATCCATTTCTTCCATTGTATTGTAAGAAAGGTATATCTCGTGAAAAATGCAATATTTTAACTTAGTCCTGTTACGTTAACGAGTATTGAAAAAGAAAAAGCATGTATATTAAAGTTTTTTTTTTTTTTTTTTTAATATACATTTAATGAAATTGAATCAAGAGAAATTTAAATAAATACAAGATAAAAAGAACTTTTTATATACCATGCTTTTAAATTTTCTGTTGAATCCTATAAACGCTACAAAAGGCAGCAGGAACTCGGAATATTTGGTAAAAGTATTAAAAAAATTCATTGCCATCATGTTTTGATACGTTATAAAAGTTTCTAATGACTATCTAGCCGGGAAAATAGTTAAAAATCGATTGCAAGCTTTGAATTGGTAACGCTGCCGAAGGCAATAGGATTCCAAAGCAGTTGGTTAAAAATATTTAAAAAATGCATTTTCACCTTGTTCTGAGCTGTTCGGAAAGTTTCAAATGTTTAGCTAGTCGAGAAGTTATTTAAATAAATTTTCTGTTAGATCATATAAACGCTGCCGAAGGCAATAGGGAGATAAAACAATCGACTAAAAGTATTAAAAAAATGTATTGTGCCGTTTTCAGAGCTATCCTGAAAGATTAAAATCCTAGCTAGTCGGAAACTTAATGTAAAATCGATTGCAACCTGGTAACACTGGTAACACTGGTAACTGGTAACACTGCTGAAGGCAGCAGGAACCTGAAACAGTTCGATAAAAGTATTAAAAAAATTCATTTTCACCGTGTTCTGAACCATTCTGAAAGTTTCAAATGTCTAGCTAGTCGGGAAGTTAGTTAAATAATTTTTCTGTTGAATCATATTAACGATGCCGAAGGCAGCAGGGACCTAAAATAATTTCCGAAAAGTATTTAAAAAAATGTATTGTCACCGTGTTCTGAGCTGTCCTGAAAGTTTCAAATGTCTAGCTAGTCGTGATGTTAGTTAGAATTCGATTCCAAGATTTGTACAGGACAAACAAACAAGAATATAAGTTAATAAAAAACATGGTAAAAAAAAAAAAGAAAAAGAAAGAAAAAAAATGTGTTATAATTTTGTTTTAAATAGTCTTATTTTTCTAATAAACGAACACTTACATATATTGAATCTAATTCTAAAATGCCAAAATTGAGCTCTATTAGAATACTTTGTATTAAAATTCATTAATTTATTAAGTATAATAATTAAGTACCTTACGCGATTATTAAATTTTAATTAAGTTGAAATTTTGTTCATTATAAATTTAATGATTTTTGATATGAATTTGTTATTAATAATTAGACATTTTTTTAAATATTCCATACAAGTACAATTAAAATTAATTTCACATAAAAATCAATAATTTCTTTTATATTATTTCATCAATAATATATTATTCTTAAAACATATATAATATATTCTTCATTATACTGTAAATATATTGTAAAAATAACGAAAGAATAATAGTAATAAAAGTATGTTTAAGCGTTGTTAAATTCTAAAATATTTAATTAATTTCCAAATATATTTTATGATCTAGATTTAATTAGTTTTTTCTAAAGCAAGAATACAGAGCATCGTTTAATTATTTTCCTTTTCCTAAAAGATAAAAAGATGTGGTTAATAAAAATATTTAATTACTGAACCTTACATGCAGGATTACGATTAATTATAGGTAAGCTCATTACTCTGTAATACATATTAAATCATATTAAATTAATTTAATCCTTTTTTAATCCAAAAAATCAAGTTCTGTGTAATTTATGGTTAACAGATAGCTTAGCTGTGATTTTATGTATTATAAAATTAAAAGACTTTTTTTATATTAAAATAAAATCTTTTTGATATCTTGTTAGAAAAAGATAGCTTTTTTTATAACTTGCTTTATGATAAGGCATTTTTTTTTCCGTATTAAAGTTGATGATTTTATTTATTTATTTTATTTTTTTGGTTGAAGTAAGTATGTAAAGCCATTAATAATACAATAAATAGAATGCTTTATTTTGGTTGAAGTAAGTATGTAAAGACATTAATAATGCAATAAATAGAATGCTTTATAGGAATTCTATATATATAGATTTGGCATGTATATGTTATACTTGGTATGAGTATATTACAGTTAAAATAAACACTGTTTGAAATTTTAAGATACCAAAACATACAACACTAGAAAACATTTGCACACTAAATGTGCAAGGAGCTGCAGCAAAAAACAAATATACAGAAAGCCTCTTAAAATAAAAGTATGTCTTCTTCGATTTTCGATTTTTACATTATATATCTATAAATATGAAAATTAATGGAAAATTACCAAAATATGGATAGATTTTAAGGAGTAAGAATAGACAAAATTATCAAAAATAAATAAATAAATAAAATGAACAGACTACAAAAGATTAAAATTAGACGAAATCAAATTAACAGAACGGATTACAGAATTCACAGCGTCATGTAGTAAATAATGCAAATTGTACAAGCAAACTGGGGCTTCTGTGAAGTTAATGCTAATGGATTTATATATATATATATATATATATATATATATATATATATTGCGCGAACCAAAGTAAAAAGTTTGCTTTTTATTTATTTATTTATTTATTCCAATAAATAAATAAATAAATAAAAAGCAAAAAATTAATGTAATGAAAATTAATTTTTAAAAAAAATACAAAACTTAGCAAAAAGTAAAGTGTATAGAATATGTGGATAGCAATAAAAACTAATGGTAGATTACAGTTAATGTTCAAACCTAGTACTACAAGATAATATTCACATGGAGAAAGTTCATAAAAGTATTAATTTATTTTCGCTATTTATATTTATATATTTTAATTAACTATTTTAAATATAATGACACTTTTTTTAAGAATAATAGGTTTTACATTTGTCTTATTGAATGTTATAAAATAGTTTTCGATACATAAAAGTGCATTTAGAGATTTAAGCAAGTAAATAGTTGCAATGCTGCTACCTAAGCTAAATTTATGAAAATAATATACATTTGTTAGAAATAAAGAATTAAAAAAAGTAACACTTTGCTTAAAATACTATTATATAGTTTTGTAAAAATTATCACGTATGTACATGTACGTATAATAATATATTGAAGTAGCGTTCGAAATTTTAGATTTAGCAACAAGTATCTTTATCTAAGACAGTCCTACATTTGCGGAAAAAATAAAAAGTCTGCAGTGAAATAAAACTAAACTATAAAAAATAACGGCAGTTTTTACAGCAGAATGTGCTGGCACCCATATTGCCAGCACATTCTGCTTTAAAAAAAAATTACAGCGGAAACATCTGTAATGAAAGATTCTTTTACAGTTGTTTCTGCTGTTAGAAGAGGCAATTTACAGCGGAAACACCTGTAAAGAAAGATTATTTTACAGTTGTTTCTGCTGTAATTTACTTCTTTCCAACAATAGAATGTGCTGCCAGCCATATTTTCAGCATATTTTGCTGTAAAAACTACCGTTACTTTTTACAGTGGCTAGCAAGGAATAAAAAAATACACGTAATGGACAGTATGAGAAGCAGTCTTCTGTGATAGCTATTCATTTTAATCATGCTAATTTCAATGCATGCAGTTCTAACGACAATTTTTTAAGACGGTTGCACTACCTATTTTATCTGTAGGGCCATTTTTTTTCGTGCATTTTAGTGCTCAGCCATAATTTAATCTGTTTTTCCAACTTACGCTTCTATATGATAATATCTTCGAGTGACTCTTTGTTCATCTAGTCATTTCGAAATTCGAACATATTTGTAAAATGTTGTGTATGAGTATAATATCATTAAACACACAAAATATTTTGTATAAAAATGTGTAAGCTAGATTTGTTAGATAGATATCTTACTTATAAAAATATGCCTCAAATTCGAGTCATTATTTTATATATATATATATATATATATATATATATATATATATATATATATATATATATATATATATATATATATATATATATATTCTGTCTTTAAAAAAACAACAATCAATCAAAACAATATAAATATTATTTCCTGTCTGTCGGCAGTCGAATTTGTTTAACTGTTTCTTCGACCAGTATATTTATAAAATAATATTTTATTTAATCAATCGAGCAAACTTATTGCTAAATATTCTGAAAGAAAAATACGGGTGGGAGTATCAGGGAAAAAATCTTGACTGTTGACACCCTGATTGCGGAAATGGTTTTTCTTGTGTGCCGATATTAAAGGTAAATATATGAAGTTTAAATAGAAAACACTACATTTACCGGGTGCCACAAATTCTTTCTTCTCCTTCTCCTTCTTTTTCTTTTTCTTCCTCTTCTTTTTTTTTATTTAAATCACGTCAATTAATTCTATGATACTCTGAAGAAATGAATATGTTTGAATGTACCTAGTTCGTTGAGATTAATTAAGTGCTACCTGCAGAAATTACTTATAAAATAATTAAAATACATCGCATTATTGAGACATTGTATAAAGAGATTTAAGTTTTAAGCACTGAATTTGGAAGGAAGTTTATCTAGAAAATTATCCCTTATCAATAGAAGTTACCCTTTTTTCACATGAAAATTTATTTATTTATTTATCTACTGTAAATGTATTGAAGCTTTAAGATATAATTGAATAATGCAATGTTCAAAATTTTAACAGCGATGATTGTACTCAGAAAACATATTATTTTTAATAATATAACTTTCCAAATTTTGCGTACTTGTCAAAGAAGTAAAGTTTTGTGTAGTCGTGCTATTTTCTATAAATCATATTCACAAATTATAACATATTTAAATTATTATAATAAGTAAAACTTATAACGTAACTTATAATGCGATTTCAGGAATTTCAAAGTATAGTACTATTATATCTGTCTGCATTTTTTCCAAAGGCCTTGTAAATGAATGGTAAATGCTATTCATAACACACCTTACCCAAAAATGCTTTTAATCATATAAATAATGTATGTTCATTTCACTTTATTTGGGAAATCTAGTGAGTTATAATTTACCTACAGAAAATTTCGCCTATATATATAATTCATTTGAACTCTCTTAGAAGTCCCTGTACACGTACTTCCTAGCCTTTAGCTAAAAAATTATTGTAGCATCCCTATGTGATACAAATTTAGAAATATAAAGTTTGACTTCCTTCTATTTTTTTTATTGAGGTATTATGATAACAGACACGCAGGACACATATGCCGACACAGACTAATCTCTAAAAAAAAACGATATTTGTATTTATGACACCTCAAAATGTTTAAGTATTCCAAATGTTTTAATTCGAAAATTTGACCCGAAAACAATACATTACACAGGCCGACATGTAAAATTTTGATTTTATAATTTTGGCTGATCTTTATGTTTTTTGGTGAGCTGAAACCGAAAATGAAGCCAGTTTTTCTCTATCAAGTGCAGATTTTTGTCAATACAGGGTGCCTGCCTATACAGTTTATTTCATTACTCTTTCGCCAATATAATTATATTGTAATTTTTATAGTATGTTTCCATGATTAATTAATCATAGATGCCTGTTGTAGTAATTATGAAGCACTAGTGCGACTTAAAACCATATCAACGAACCAAACAACCTATTGTTACGATAGTATATGTAAGAAATTGTGTCGGTAAACACCCTGTATTGACAAAAACCTATGCGTGATAGAAAAAAATGGGCTGCATTTTCGGTTTCAGCATATCAAAAAACATAAAGATCAGCTGAAATCATCAACTTCATTTTTGTAAGCCTGTGTTATGTATCTTTATCTGGGTAAGAGAAAGTAACAACGGAAAATAATCGGAATATTTTAGTAAATTTTAGATTATTAGTTCAAAATTCTTTCAGGTAAACAAATATATGTATAGTCATGTGTAATTTATTTATAAGAAAAACATGTTTTATTTATAAGAAAAACGTGTTTATTAAAATATGTTTTCTTTTACGCAATATTTTTTTCAAAATAAACAATTTTCATAGAAAAGTATTTTTCTTTTAATTTGAAAAGTTTAAAAACATTTAATTATATATAGTTTTAACAGAATATAGGTCATGAATGTGAAAGAGAAACTTAAAAGAAAAAGAAAAAAAAGCGCATGGCATAAAAGAAAATATTATGTATTTTGTTTAAATAAATTTTATTTTTTCTTTTAATTAATTTGTTTTGTTTTCTTTAACATGATGGTAATTAATAAACTAAAATACTTATTCTTATCTGAAAAAAAATATGCGGAATAAAACCGATAGTATAAATGTTAATTAAAAATAAAAACTATTATTAAAAAAAAAAAAAAAACTAGATTACCCTTTTTTTTATATATTTTAGAAACAATAATGTTTTAAAGAAGCGTAGAACTTTTATCTTATAATACTTTCTTTTATGGATACTAATAAATTTAGCTCTTTTTACGAAAGTTAATCTAAAGATAGTTTTATAGGATTAGTACAACTAATTTTCTTCAGGCATATTTTTAATATAAACAAGTTTTTTTTTTTTTTTTTTTTTTTAATTAGATTAAACGTATGATTCATTTTAGAAAAAAAAAATATATATGTATATATAATCTAAAGAATTTAAGGAATTTTTCAGATAAGCTAATTTTGTATTAAATTAAAAATTTTATATTCTGAAACTTAAGAATGTAATTCATTTTCTTCATGTTTTTACAATGTTTTAAAAGAAATTTATTTTTAAAAACATCAAGTTAATCTCCGTGATTTTTTTTTTAATTCTGAGCAACTGATCTTAATTTCTTGTAAATGAAAAAAAAAAAAAATTATTTATTATTTATTTATTATTTTATTTGCTTCATCATTGATGATAAACACAACACTATTAAAGTTTAAAAAACTAATAAAATACTTAGTTGTTTCTTAAATAAATTCCGGTTTTAATTAAATAAATACGAGCTATATATTTTGTTTTTTACACAATGCAGGATAGTTTAAATATGCTAAATTGTAAACTATTCTGAAAATTAATTTAAAAGTATTCCAGTTAAAGTGTTATTATTATTTTTTTTTCTTTTTAATAAAAAAAAAAAAAAAAAAAACATATTTATACATTTTTGTTATTATATATCCAGCGACATCTACGTTGTTTTTAATGCTTTAAATTAACTAAGCACTGTATTTAAAAAAATAAAAAATAATTAAAAAATAATAAAAAAAAAATTCTGTGAGAAATTTCATATGAACATTCGATAGTTACCAGATGTGAAACAAACTTGAATGAATATGTGGCTTTAAAAATAAATTATAACTAAGAATTTCACATCAACTTTGTGTGTTTGTTTACTGAATCGAAATGCATCTCATTTCGTCTGCTCGTTCCTGCAGGTAATTCAAAGTAACGATCATGATGTTTCAAAACTAATCTGTTAAATAATTGCGCAAGACGTAATAAGTGTAAATACTTTCCTTTAAAACATCTACCAGTGTTACGCATTTATTTCTGTTTGACAAAGTCAACATTATTAAAAACAAAACTTCAAATAGTTTGAATTCATAGATCGTAATGTTTAAGAATTTTACTTCCCACTCTTAGGAATGAACTAGAATTTCGACATCCATGAAAAACAGGATTACTTTTTTATTATTTATTTTCTTAATGAAAACAATTTTCATAGCCAATGCTCTATTGCATGACTAATATTTTTATTCTCAATCAAATGCACAGTTTAGACTGCAACACTTTAGACACTTTATGCGCTTAAATACGCATTTCACGGAATTCGTGTTCTTAATCAAAACATACGAGTGTTCTTTTATTCGATCCTATAAAAAGAATTATACATCATACCCGAATGAAAATCAGCTCGTACGACGGATCAGAATAACATATACTATAAATTTAAACTTCAATACAAATTTTTAAATATACAAGAGTTCTTCTGTATGATTTTATTCATTTATTTTATTTCACCTTATTTTTTAATCTTTTGATCTATTTGTATTTTGGTAATTTTCTATAAGTTTTTATATTCAAACTTTGAACTGATTTTAGAACCCAATTTTAAAATGTTTAAAACAAAACAAATTGCCCATTTAGCAAAATTCGCATAGTATATTCTTACAAATATTTCCCCTTTCATTCTTATCATAAAAAGTTATTTTTGTTTGTTTATATTTTATATTATTAGTTTTATTAAACGCACATGCATGTATTACTTTTCTAAAGAATAAAAGCTACGATACGTGATTTTTATGAATAGAAAATACTATTTTAAGTAAAAAATCGAAAGAGAATAAAAAATTTAAGTTAAACGTTGTTATTATGATGATTGTAGTTATAATGTGAATTTCGTTTCTTTTAATACGCTAATTTGATAAACAAAATGCATTTTATACGTAAAATAAATTTTGGGTTGTATTAAATCCACTAAATTTTACGTAATTTAAATGATATATGAAACTGAATTTTTAGGAAATCATTCAACGTACAAAAAAAAAATCGTAATAAATAATAAAAAAAATCTGGTATGAAACAACCACACGATTTTCATTGCCCACTATTACACGTATCATATGCATTTTTTTTTTTCCAGTAAGAGACACTTGATACAAGTATAAAGACATATAAAACAGAGTTTACATAGCAAGTTAAAAAGTAAGAAAAAAAAAATAGTAAATTTTTTTAAACACCAATTTCCGAGATCTAAAACGGAACTACCTAATCAGGATGACCGTTAATATTCCTGTAATAACCACGTAATACATGAGAAATGGTATCTAAAACGGATTAATGAAAGGATTTTCACGAAAATCGTTACAACCGTTTTTGAGATACCAACTTTTAGCAAAACTTGGTACACTCAATTATTGACCGGAAAACAATAATTACATACAAAAGGATATTTAAAAGGGAGTTAATATGGTGAGTTGGAAAAAAAAATCGTACAGCCGTTTCTAAAGGAATGCACTTGCGAGACTAGAAATTTAGCTATTTATACAGGACGCCTATCAATTTTCCTGAACTAACCAACTATATCATTCGAAATGGCATCTAATAAAGTTTTCATGTAGCAACTTTCAAGAAAATCGTTAAGCTGTTTTTGAGATATTCACTTACGGTCCCATTTCCGGTTTCCAGTGAACCATTTCCGTTTTTCCAATTTTTACCAAAATTTAAAAAATTCATCTGTGCACCACACCTGTATTAGTTGTGAAGTTTCATAGTTCTATCTTTATTAGTTTCGGAGATATGACAGCCAGAAGATTCCGTACATACACACATACATACATACACACACATGCTGACCAATTTCTGAAAACTATTTTTTTGGACTCAGGAGGCATTAAAACGTGTAAATCACTCGACAACGGATTTTTGGACCGAATACAATACTTCCATTACCTTCAGTAGTTGGGTAATGGACGTAAAAGTTATACATGTATAACTGAACTTTTTTTTTTTTTTTTTTTTTTTTTTCTTTTTTTAATACAACACACACTTTAAAAAAATAAAAATAAAATTGTGCAATTTTAATAATTAGCATTTAATTGTTATGATTATAGAAACATTCAAAAATAATTTTATTGATGAATTTGATCATTCATCAAATAAAATTAAGATAACTGATTTTTTAACTTACGGTTTTATAATATGTAGTAAAAATAAATTCGCACTTAAAATTTCTAGATATAAAGTGTAAATTATCTTTACTGATTATAAAAAAATAATGGATACATTTTTTTTTTTTTTTTTCATATACTCCGTTATTTTGTTTGACTTACAGTTTAAGTAATTTACAGAATTCACTTACTTTAATGAAAATAGAATATACTATATATACTAGTACAAAAAAAAAAAATAATAATAAATAAATAAATAAAAAAAAATAAAAAATAAATTCCTAATGTTTACGATGCAAAAATTAGTTTTTCATATATAATCGATAAAGATAGTTAAAAAGTTAAATAAATTTTTTCCCGTTTATGAGATCTTTGCTGACGCCGCACTAAAACTTTTGTTAGATAAACTACTAAACGTAGCATTATTAAACTGCACAGCTGCTTTAAATGGGTTGCAAATGAATTCATAACTGCGCTGTCGAATAAAAAGTATTCTGAAAATTGCTTTTCAGGGCGCAAAAAACATTAACTTCCAACATTCTGTGGAAAGTAATAAAAAAAGTTGTTTCTATTGCTTCATTAACAAATTGTGGATTTTTAAAATAGCATGTGAAGGAAATAAATATACTCACATTATAAGCTAAGTTTAAATTTCTTAAAATATTTTTAAATTACACTTAATAACATTTTATACGGTTTAACAAATAAATATTCCATGGCTTTTATGGCTTAATTTTTCAACATATTATCGACGCTCAATTTATTTATCTATCTGAAAAAATATATCTCATATAGAGACACTTTTAAAAAACACGTGTAACGTTTTAAATTTATGCATAAAACACATTAAAACACGTATATAAATATAAGTTTTAAAAACATAGCACAAACGAGGAGCACAAAGTGTCTGTTGTATTTAAAAGTGTGAGTTGCATTTAAAGTGTGTGTTGTATTAAAAAAAAAAAAATTCAGTTATACATCTCTCTCTCTCTCTCTCTCTCTCTCTATATATATATATATATATATATATATATATATATATATATATATTTATTTATATTTATATTTATATATATATATATACATGTATATAATTAATTCATCAATAATCATAATGTCTAAACCATGACATGTTGGCCTTTGGATGAGATTACTAAAAATATACATTTCTCTCAAATGTAAATTTTAATGTATATAATTCTTATATTATTATAATGAAATTTTAAAAATATTAGTAAATTTACGTAGTTTTTATAAAATATATAAAAATATAAGCTTTGAGTTATTAACAACTTATATATAAGAATTCGATAGATGTACTAATTATCATAGCATTTTTTTTTTTTTTATGATTCCGTGTATATATATATACACTCCGCGATAAAAAGATAGGTACAAAGTTTTTTTTTTTTTTTTTTTTCATAAAATAACATTATTTAAATTGTGCTGATCATTTATTATCATAAGAAAATTTTGTCATATCAAAAACATACTAAATATTTGTATCATATTCAAAATGTTCATATTCAAAATAATCATATTCAAAAAATAAAATAAAATTAAATAAAAAATAAAATAAAAAAACCTTGTAACCCTTTTTTGTCGCGGAGTGTAGTCTTAAATTAGAAAAAAATTACTTTTAAAATTTTTCTAAATTAGTCTTAAAAATAATTAGTCTTGAAATAGTTATTTTATGATAATAATAAATGATAAGCACAATTTAGAAAATGCTATTTTATGAAAATTAAAGAAAAAATCCTTTGTACCCATCTTTTTCTAGCGGAGTGTGTCTGTGTATATATACATTTTGATTACAATTAACTATTTGATATTTTTTCACGATTAAATATAAGAGTTATATTATAAATATCATCTAAGAATTATTTGAAAATTAGTTAACATATTCGAATCATAAATATTTAAACTTATTCGATAAAAAACCATTTTGCCTTTATAATAATTTTTTTCAATTAAAGTTCCTCCTTAATATAAAGTAATATACATGCGTTACTTTGCGTTACTTTATATTTTAGTCTAAAAGACTCTTTCTCTATATTTGTTTCTGTAAAACCCAATTTGGTATAAAAATAATTAAACTGTAATCGTTTTAATGCGCAAAATGCAATCCAATGTATACGTATCAATTAATGAATAAACTGAAAACCTTGAAAAAAAAAAAAAAATATATATATATATATATATATAACCTTTATAATATTTGTATATATACCAATTAAAGAAAGAGCTATAAAACACTATAAAAATAGAAAGAAAAGTGAACAGAAAAACCATAATAGCTGCGAAACATAAAACTCGACAAAAGAGTTGGATAATAAAACGATATGTATTTTTGGTCTACTTATTTTTTTATCAAAGAGTGGAATTCATAAAAGGTTATTACAATGCACTTTTGTTTTACAAAGTAAACTACTTTCTGGTATGTTAGCTTTAGAAACAAGTAAAAGTGGATATCAGTACAAGCTAAAAACGATGACGCAGTACTTTATTTTTTTTTTTAAATATTTTTTTGGGCAATAGCATGACTATATATTCTTTCTTTTTTATGTTGAAAATATGAAACTCTAATAAATGTCTTATTTCTATTTCTACTATCTTTATTTCACAGTATCCGGTTTTTAATTATGTGATTAACATCGTCCCATTTCTTGATTAAAAAAAATAAATTAAGAAAGAAAAAGAAATGTTGAAATTCAAATCAATAAAGAAATAAATTTATTCCTTTATATGTGGGTTAATATGTTAGTATTTTTATGTGTATATTTTTTGTCATAAGAGAAATACAAATATTTGCATCGTATTATTTTCATAGTAAATATTTTACTTTTAACAAATTATATCTGCAATTTTTTATTCATGATTCACATTATATTGCATATAGCGTCTGATTCACTGCTGCAAAGCACTGCCGCTATTGCCTACTTTGTGCCTACTTTGTTCGCCTGACAAAGGGTCTTTTTTTCGATCCGAAACAATCATTATTATCATTATTTTAATCTTGCGTTTTATAGTGTTTATTCAAAGTTTTGTACTTATTACAATGGTTTTTACTGACATTTTTAATTTGATTCAACAAATGTCCAATGGTAATACAATGTTTTATGATTTTAGATAACTGTTGTAAAACCATCTGTCATCTTGCTTTTTATTATTTTTTTTATTTTGAGACGAACTGAAATTCTGTTTACTCTATATCTTATAATTTTTATTTTTTCATTTATACGATAATTGTTTGAGGTTTTCATATAATTGTAGCGCAATACTTTTTGCTATTAAATTATAACAATGAATTTTTAAAAACTTCCGCATGCGTAATTAAAAATTATTTTGTAAAAATGTTCATATTCTGTAAAATATTTAATATTTTTGTATTCTGATTGCAGAGTGCTGCATGTAATACCGAATGTCAGGTTTTCAAAAACTGACTTTGCCCTGGATCTAATATCCTACGTGATATAATTTTAAATGTAGCCATTTTTTTTTTCACTGTTTTAAAGGAACCCAGCTAAAACAAAATATGCCGAAAAACTATAAAGAAAAATGTCAATAATTTAAAGGTATTTGGAGACAAAATCATGAAATCTGCAAAATAACTGCAGCTTGGAAGCAAAAAAAAACGTGCAGATAATATTTTTCCCTTTAAAATTTTTATTGTTCCAAATACCTTTAGATTATCTTCAATTTAGTGCAGTTCTTTTCCCTTTTCATAGTTTGTCTGCATTTTTTTCCCTTTTAATCTGAGAACCGTTATATCTCCATGTATATATGTGGTAGCTTTATAAAAATTTATACAGATAAATTAAAGAAGCCTCATAATCAGAAACTGCAGCCCAAATGCATTTCAAGCATTACTTTTTACAGGGTGATCCAAAACATTTCGAATTTTGTTTCATTTTTTACTAGGCCACTTTTCCTTTTTCAGACAAAACTTTGACTGGAAAGACATGTTCTTCATACTCCCAAAGTTTTAAGATAATTCCTAAAGATGTTTTATAAATGATTCACAAAACGTGTAAATTCCAAAGTGTCCAAATAGTTATTGGTAGGTAGTGTCTAAAAATATTGCACCCTTTCATGGACGCAATAAACACAGTCTAAAGAACCTTTCAAAACCTAGCAACTCTAACGCGGCAAAGATAGGTTCTATTCAAATTCCCTTGATGTGTGATTTGAGATGCCACGAGCCCAGAAGAGCCGTTTTCTCATCTGAAAAACCTCCTACTGCGATCATTAGTATGGGGAACTTGGACCTCTTTTGTAAAATTCCTAAATGAGCAATAAATGTAATGTCTTTCATTGTAAACCTGTCCAAAATTTCATGGGTCCGAAAATGAATAATTTATACATTCCCGCTCTGTTTCGATCGCTAGTGTCTGCAAGATCCTTAACTGTCAACTGTCCTGTAATGTAACCCTTATTTTTTAAATAATACGTATGAATTTAACAAATATCACTAAACCTTTAAAGGCTGTAATAGCGCCGATTGTGTTTCACTGCAGGATTTCATAAGAACCCATTTGTAAAGATTTAAATCGTTTCATGTAGATAACTGCTATTTCAATCTGGTATTATAACGTCTTCTCTGCTTCAGAAAACACTAAACAAGATGCTGTAACACCATTTTGCGTGAAAATTGGCTCGAAAATCATTTCTGCAAATTCTTATGTAAAATGACCTTCTGAATTAGAATATAACCCCAATTTTGCCTCATCACCCACGATATTTTGGGTACACCCCACTATTTTCATCACTGTTCGGTGATTTCATGGCTATGAATTTGATTTGAAAGGGCGGGAAGGATTATTTTCTGTTAAATACAGAGACTGTTCGCACATTTTTTAGACGATTTTGTTGGAGTGTACTGAAACAATTTCACTCATATTTCATGTTTTATTTGTTCAGTTTGATAGTCCTTGTTCTTAACTATCATTCTACACCGTAATTTCTATGATAATAATGCTTTTTATAATATCGGAAGAGGTATATTTTTCTACTCCTCTTGAACGGCTTTCCAAAGTCCACAAAGCGTTGTAGGTCGGTGTTTGGATAACGCTGATTTCAAGAGTCGAAAAACACAAAAATCCAACAGTGTATACATCAGGAGATTTACCAGGAATATCAGTGAAGGGTATGGTTTTAATTCCCGTTTTTTGTTCCATTTTTTTCTAGAAAAGCAATTGCGGATTGTGATGTGTGTCTTGATACAGTTCAACCGATTGATAGCATTGGGATAAAGATCTGGATTTTCGTTTTTTAAAATTGGAATTAAAATATGTTCTTCATAGTATTTAGAGCTGATTTTGACATTTTTGTCACATTTCTTTTGCTTTTATCTTGCGCTTGTATGAAAAACCAGTGACAATCATAAATCATTTAGAAAAACTTTCTTTTGATTCTTTGAACCATGTAGAAAAAAAAAATTCTCCACTTTGGTGATAATAAATTGATCTTTTTTTTTATTGCAGCCACTTAAATAGACCCAAGATTCATCTACTGTTGCTACATTTTTCCATTTTTCTCCTGATAATTTCATAAAGATTTCACTAAAAACTCACATTGGAAAGAGCGGAAACGCATCTTTTCATCCACTGCCTTTTTAAAAGCGCATTTTTGCATCTAAACAAAAATTATAAATATTAGAAGATAAATAAAACTTCCAAAAATATAACTGTTGTGAAAATAAAATTTTCCATGCAAACGATTTTTTCTTACTGCGAAATAAAATCGTCTAAAAAATGTGCGAACAGCCTCTGTATCTTCTGATGGGCTGTAGAGGTGGAAAATTCTAATACAGGAACATTCGTAGCAAGGGAAAAATGTAGAGGATATTTTCCACTGCAATTATGAATTAATTTTATTCTTTTATTATTATTCTTTTATTATTATTCTTTTATTATTATTCTTTATTATACATTACATGTTTGCTTTTTTTATCTGTTAAAACATCTCGTTTCAACCCTCCAAATTATTATAAAATTACCAAACATTCATAGAAATCGGGGAAGCGTGTGGCATCCCGAGACAACTGTAGGTGATTAGAAAAAATGGAAGTCAAATTCAGAATTCCTTTTACATAAGAATCTGCAGGAATAGATTACGGGCTCGTTTTTTTTTTTTTTTTTTAATCAGCGCAGTTATCCGAATATTACGTTGGTTTTGAATACCCTTTTATATTCTTGCACGTATTATATCAAAAGATATAAATGGTACAGAGCTTACAAATCAAAATCGGTGATTCCAAAGAAAACATTAAAAATATATCTATAAACAAAACATCTAGAATTAAAAAAAATAAATAAATAAATAAATAAAAAATCCATCCGTATATATATATATTTTTTTTTATTATGTCCTATAGTATATTTTATTATTATTATTATTATTATTATTATCCATTAAATAATGTAAATATTTTTCTTTAAATATCCTTTGTCTCTAATATATATATATATATATATATACATATAAAGATAATGAAAATTATTTCATAACAACAATATTCCTCCATACTTTAATTTTCTTTTTGATAATTATGATCCATCAAAAGATTTTAAATATCAAAGAGATATCTCTTTAGTGATAAGATATTTAAATTTTGAAATACCTTTCATCAAATCAGTCAAAAAGTGATTTATTTCAGAGAATTTCGTGATTAACATGTTTAATGTAAAAATAACTTTTACATTCAACTATGTTAACCATAATCTTCTTTAGTTTAGAATAATACCATAAAGTGAACAGCATTAAAAGCTTATTGATATTGCAAAATATTATTTTTGATAATACTCTTTTAAAGGTTCTATGAAAAGCCATTAGCAGCTCTTAGTAGAAAACGTAGAAATTGAGGGTTATTGCACAAACTAAATGTTATAAATGTAAAATCAATTTAAAATTTTTGAATGTATGTAGTATATTTAAAAATCTTCTTGCAATCTTTGTTGATGAGTTTTAATTAAATAATGTTTAATTTTATAGATATAAATATCAGTTACATATATCATATTTCTGAAATTAAATTTACGGTATAATATCCTTGAGGTTATCCTAGAAACATTTTCTTTAATATTCAAGTTATGTTGTGTATAAGATTCATACTACATTATTTTTACATTTTTCTAATTCACTTCCAGTTTTTAGTGTATGTTGTATTTTTAAGTACATCCGAAACATAGATTATCATATTGAGATAATTTATAAACGATATAGTTGTATGAAAAAGCACGAAGGCAAATTGAAATTAATAATTAACATAATGTTCAATAATGTAAAGCCATGCAATTCTTTTCAATTGCGCATTTTTATGGGAATATTAACATTAATTCATAAAAATTTTAAAAATATTTCACTCTCTGTAATTTTATTTTTCTTTTGTTTTGGATTTCTTTAATATTTAAAAATCTCAATGAAACATTTCAGAAATCATAACAAGTGCACTAACGTTTAAAATTAAAAAATGTTTTTATAAACTTTTATAAATTTAAAGTAAATATGTAAAATGATTCAAAATTCGCATGAGCATTTTCAGGAACGACAAATACTTTTACATTTTACATTTTTACCTATTTTTAAATTTGTATTCTACTGTAGTTACAATTTCCTATTCATTACATGTATTTAATATCTTATTTAAAGTGTATACAATCAATTATAAATTGACAAACCAAAGAAAGATGCAAATTTCTTGTTAGCATTACGAGTTCAATGTCATATTAGTTTGAAAAATCTGCTAAATTAAACCAATTCCATAAAAATTTTTACTGATATATATATAAAAAAAATGATTTGGTTTGAAAGGTTTAAATAAATTTTATTTCAGAAACTGATTAAAAATAAGATGATTAACTGTATAAGTTGTGTATTAGAATTTATGTCTTTAGTAACGATTATTACGTATAAGTTAGTGTAGTTTTACAGCTATCTGTTGGGAGGAACTAAAAAAATAATAATTTTAGATACGCAATACTTTTTCATACTAAATAATTTTCTTGCAAATATGTTTTAATTGAAATACTGCGCGATGCGTCCGCATTTTTTAGGTCTCCTTTAGGGGTGAGAATTTTTCACCTTATTTGCTACCAATATTTTCATACAGAATTCTTTACCGTATTTTTATAGTAACGTGTCGTTATAAGACACCATATATGGTGTCTTATAACGACATTATTATAAAATCCCTATAGGGATTATAGGATAAAAATAGTTGCGTAAATTTCTTATCCTTGAAAATCTCTTAAAAGGGAAGGGGGTCTAAAGATGGAGACTCTGGACACATATTTAAAGATAGTAATAAACCGATAAATGTACCTACATCTATCATATAAAATATTTTTACTAAGCTTCTTCTAGTCTAAAACGAATAAACAAGAAAGAAAAGACGCATAAATTATGAACAATTTTCGTCTAAATATTTTTATCATATCTGTAATATAAAAATAAATATTAACTGTGTAATGAGGGCATAATTATTAGTTTTTTCACTATGTAATCTTTATGACTTTACTTTCAAAGAAACACTTTACGACGAATTGTATGTGTGTAGCTATTTTCATTTTCAAATACCAGCCTGACTACAAAAATATATTTTGCTTTAAATTATGGGTAAAAAATCACAGAAAACGTGTTTCTAACAAAATTTCTAAATAAAAATCATGAAAAAGATAGTATTTGTGTAGATTTTTATGGCACCTAAAACTTACTTAGCCGACATATTATGTACTAAAATCATCAAAAACACTAAAATATTCCTTTGGTTAATTGCCATTTAAATCGCATATTGTATATGCACATTGTTTGATTAATCCTATTAGTTTCATAGATGTTGATATACAATGTAGAACTCAAAATAAGAATTTATTTGCCAGGAATTATTTTATGCATTTCAATAACGTTCATCAATTCAAAAATGTTAAATATAGCATGTGGAAGGCTATGATTCCCCCGAGTTATCTCGTGATGGCCGGTGAAGTGGTTAAACTAATTCTTCTCACAGACCAAACGCATTCGAAATATTTTGTTATTATCTGTACGCAAGCATGTGACACCCTTTCTACCATTTGAAAAAAAAAAAAAAATGAAGGCTAACTGAAACTATGAACACTTTTGCGCTTTTCTTTTCTTTTTTTAATTGAAACTCTTTATACCAGTAAAAACGTTTTCTAGAATTTTCCAATTATAGCCCCCAGAGTAGTTTTTCTTTCTTTCTTTTTCTTTCTTTTTTTTTTTTTTTTTTTTTTTTTTTTTTTCATAATTTCATTATATATTGTTTATCACAAAATCATTATAAGAAGTTTTGTAGAAATAATTCTCGTAGAACGAATTATAATGGAATATTTTAAGATTTCTCCACAAAAACGAATTGTGCTCCTTAGACCATTTTCAATCGAAAACTTACCATAGCTAACTTGAGTATTACGTATTAGTTTCAAAGAATTATACATTTATCTTTGTAAATTTTAGAACATGGAAAGACAATGAGACGAATAAATTAACAGAAATACAGACAGTTAGATTATCCGAAGTTATAATGACTATTGAACCATGCTGTAAAATGTTAAAAACACTTAACACAATAAAGCTGCAATTCTGTCAATTTTCAATTCTAAACGATTTTAAACGAATTTTAAACGATATCACTAATAATACCCTATTGCATAGAAAGCAGAAAGTCCACAACATGTTTCAAGTGCATTATATAATCTTTTTCTTTTCTTTTCCTTTTCTTTTTTTTTTTTTTTTTTCTTTTGGAAAATATACCTTTTTAGATTCAAGTTACTGAAACCTTGAACACACACACACACACACACACACACAAAAAAAAAAAAAAAAACAATTTTATTCATTGTAAAAGGATGAGTTTTTTGGATATAATTTTTATTTCCAGCCATTCATTTGTTTAATGCAATTAAGATTCCCCGCCTAGTTTTCTTTATTTCCAGAAGAAATATAACATTGAATGATTATCTCGTTGTCAAAATTTATTTTGTCGGTCATCTACATAAAATAGATTATTCAGCATTAAAGCGATTTAATCTAATTTCCTCTATTAGTAAAACACAAGTTAAAATTAACGTGCATTTGCATTTATTTATTTATTTAATAAAATTAACTTTTTCAAATTTAAAATTGTTTCCTGTAGTTTTTCTGAAAAAGGATACAAAGAAATATGGAAGTATATTTAAAAAGTTTATATATAGTTTGTAAATGTTTTTTCTACTATAAAAAAGGTTCATTGTCCATACAATTTTCAAAAATATTTTCTATATTACTTATAAAGATAATTTTTTTAAACAGTTACCATATAACAATTAACTAATATACTGATAACAAACCAAATTTTCATAATATTTATATGAATTCAAAGAAAATACTTAAAATATTTCAAAAAATGTCTTAGTGCAGTATATAATCCCTTTTCTTTTCTTTCTCGGAATATATATATTTGTTATTTTAATATATTAAATCTTTGAACATACAAATCATACAGATTCATTCATTATAAAATCGTAAGTTCTTTTGATGTAATTTGGATTTCAATCCTTTTCATTAACGAAGGCAATTAATATTAATTAAGTAAAAAGATTGAATTATGAATTTATTCTCTTCTACAAGATATTAACAGGAATTGACTATTTCGTTATCAAAACTTTTTTTTTTTTTTGGGGGGGGGGGGCACATAAAATGGAATATTTAGAATTAAAATTAAAGAAGTTTTCTCTCTTAAGAAAAAAAAAATAAAAAAATAAATCTGATGTGGACACCACATGACTTCCTTATACATATGAAAACATTTTTGTATGAGATAACCGATTCTTAAATAAACAGTCATAATCAAGCCCACAAACATTCCTTAAAGCAAAAACAAAACAAGTGAAAAAAAACGACTGTTCCATCCAAAAAAATCACGATAATACGATTATGAATACTGCCGAAAGAAATTTTTTTTTTCAGGAGTAGCACTCCACGGCTTACTATACAATCTCTCATTAGCAAAGGCACAGCTTGGAGTACAATGTAAATCATTCGAGTATAGATCGCCTAGTTTGGAAAAAAATATTGGCGAGAAAATATAAATTTCACCAAAACAATTAAGTGGAACAATTCAGTTAAAATTTGGATAACGTTTCTGGCTATCCTGAAACAATATGTGCCAAAAAGTTTTATCGCTAATCTCGCCAAGCTAACTCTCTCAGTAGCTAGAGTAGAATTTTGGCTTAACATCGAATTTGGCAAATTGGAGACCGAATTTGAGAATAATTTGTAGTTTAGGTTTGTCAAAGTTTGGAATCTCTAACTTCAATTATAACAGAATTCTGGAGTTTTCCGGAAAAAATCATTGGTTTACAGCGCAGAACTAATTTCTTCGAAAGTCCTATAAATGACTCACAAGAACGATAAAAATGAAAAATAGTGATTGATGATTATTGTAAACTAGCACTTGCCAGTATCTTTATGTGCTACTTTCTATACGCAGTGAATGTGGAAACAGATGAATTTTCTTTTCGTTTGCACGAAGGTGGGCACTGACTTAACCTCAAATTATGCATTCAAATGCGGCAAAAAGTGGTAGTACGGGATTCACAAAATTTGGAAACTAACCTCCACAGTAGTCTAGTTCTGGAATTTTTGTAATGATGCATATGTTTCTCACGCAGAACTACCTTGAAAATTCCATAAACCGCTGATAATACTCTCGATGAATTCAAATTCCATTCAGACTTCGAAATATTCAGTTGTTCCCGATTTAGCCGAAATTTATGCTCTGTACTGTCTTTAACAATGTTTATTTCATTTCTGTAGTAAAAATGGCCATTTCATTGGACTGTTTCAATAACATTATTTGATTTTTGATTTTTGAAGCACAAAAAAGAGATTTATTCAACTATTTACTAAATATTAATTAAATAAAGTAAATTCGTCGACTAGAAGCTGCTTATTTCTATAAGAATTACTTTCTACATGCTAAAATGTCGACAATGATTTTTATCAATGTCATTACAGTTTCTATGTACGAGCTGAATATTCATTAAATAAAGTGAATTCATCAACAAGAGACTGCATATGTCTTTAAGAATTACTTTTATTACTTACATTTTAGTGTGCATTTTCTGCACACAAAAATGTCAACAACTAACAATCTTTACGGTATCCTTACGGTCTCTATCTAAGCGCTGAATATTCATTAAATAAAGTGAATTTGTCGACTAGAACCTGCTTGTACCTTTAAGAAATACTTTCTACACGCTAACATGTCAACAACTTTTTTTTTTTTAATCACTATCATTTCAAACACTATCTACGGCCTGAATATTCATTAAATGAAGTGCATTCGTCGACTAGAACCTGCTTATGTCTTAAATATTTAATTTTTGAACGCTAAAATGTCGACAACTTTCATAACAGTATCATTGCAGGCTCTATCTACGGGCTGAATATTCATTAAGTGAAGTGCGTTTGTCGACTAGAACCTGCATATATCTTTAAGAATTCCTTTCTGCACACAAAAATTTCAACAACTTTCGTAACAATATTATTAAGTGTCTTTAAGAAATACTTTCTACACGCTAACATATCGACAGTTTTTTTTTTTTTTTTTTTCTTTTTTTATCATTATCTTCTCAAACTCTATATACTTGCTGATTATAAATTAAATGAAGTGCATTCGTCGACTAGAAGCTGCTTCTGTCTTAAAGAATTAATTTCTGCACGCTAAAATGTCGACAACTTTCATAACAATATCATTACGGGCTCTATCTATGGGGTGAATATTAATTAAATAAAATATATTTGTCGACTAGAACATGCTTACTTTAAGCATAACTTTCTAGACGCAAAAATTTCTTCAACTTTCATAACAATATCATTATTAGCTCTATCTGTAGCTTCTTTTGAAACCTCTATGATGGTAGGTCATATATAATGGACAAAGCCATTGTTTTTTGGCCATTATGAATATATTTTTTCTAAATATCTCCAAAACGAAAAGTCACAGAAAGTCCAAAAAGAAAGGTGCACAACTAGATGTTATAACAAACCTATATACCAACTTGTAAAGTTGTGTGATCAACCATTTTGAGTTATGCGAGATAAACACACACACACACACACATATTTACAGACGTCACGAAAATTCGTCTAAAGTCGTTGATATCTCTGAAACGGTAGCTCGTATTAAAACAAAAGCTGCATGTGTATAACTAGACATCATGACAGTCACACATGTAAATTTGCAACATTCTACAGTCTTTCGTTTTTGAGTTATGCAAAATACAAAATCCATTCTCAAATCGGGATTGCTATTACTTCCTTATACTTTGTATAAGGAAGTAAATAATGGATTTTTCTTTATTCCTTTAATACAGAATATTATTTTCTTTGAATATAACATGGTTACTTGGAGATTTTATAAAATAGTATACGAAATAATTTTAAAATGTATTTAAAGTATTTTATACTTTGTAAATGCATTTCCTTTTCTAAAAGAAGATACAATTTTTAATTACATTAAAAAAAAAAAAAAAAAAAAAAAAAAAAAAACTTTCTGTAAATTTGGTAATTCTAATTTTTTTCTAATGCTTGACAGAATTCTAATTTTTGCAACAGAAACAGAATTGCATATAATATTTATACGAATTCAAAGAAAATATTTAGAAATATTTCATCAGTGATTCCACAAAATGTATGTAAAAGCCTAACATTTATTTCATTCAAACATTACATTTTTTTTAGAAGTATACCTCTTCATATTCAAGAAATTTAAGCTTTGTACATACAAATGATAAATTTTCTCTCATTATTTACATGCATGTTCTTTTAAAGAAATCTGGAGTACCAACAATTCCTTTGATGAACGTAATTAATATTTCATCTGTAACAAAATTGTATTTGGATTTTTCTTTTCTGGAATGAATGTAACTGTTCTTGTTTATCTAATTGAGGAAATTTATTTTGGTAATAGTTCACATACAATAAATAATTAACCTTTAAGGTATTGCAACTGATTTAGTCTACTTCTATCGTATGTTAAAAGTAACAGGATTTTTTATTCATTTCATCACAAAAAAATAAATAAAAAAATAACATTAATATTTTTTTTCATCTCTAGAACAGCAATCATGAAAGTTTATTTTTCAAACGGAATAATGCAAATAGATTTTTAAATTTATATTACTAACAATTGTTAAAATAAAACTTGCATATTGTAGTTAATGGAATTATTTTCTAAATCACTAATTAAAACAAGGAACATTTTAATTTTTTTTTTTTTCAACGTTTTTGATGCGGTAGTAGATATAGTTGAAAGTACAAATCTCTCTACATTAAATTAGTTTTTTTTACTAGTTTTAATTGGAAAATGTTGTATAGTTTAGGAAATATCACATAGAAATTTTTATATTCATTTGGTATGATCTAACATTTTTATGTTTTCCTTATTCCTGTTTTCTTAAATTTATATTTTTATCGTATTACAGCAACGTCGAGCAAAAAAATTAATATCGTTTTGTCTTTTATTATGTGTACTATGCAAAGAAAGTATTCTATTCAGGGAAAAATAACTGACCATAACATTTTGGTATATTCCCGTTTTTAAGTTTCCTGAAATAATTTTTGATATTTTTTACGGTGCTGTAGGAATATGTAACTATATGTGGGTTCGTAAACATGATAAATGACCAAATTTTGCATCTAATGTATCTGAAAATGTGTGCACATGTAGTTCTTTACAATTACACGACACGAAATATATCGATTTTTAACGAGTAGAACTTACAGAGTTTTATTGACTTTTGATTAAAAGTATACATTAAAAGTATACATTAAGGTACAGTGCAGCCACATATCCTAA
Source organism: Salticus scenicus (assembly GCA_963930645.1). Classification (NCBI taxonomy): domain Eukaryota; kingdom Metazoa; phylum Arthropoda; class Arachnida; order Araneae; family Salticidae; genus Salticus; species Salticus scenicus. The sequence goes on from OZ005659.1 coordinate 65,797,233, forward strand.
ACTAGCAGTGAGGACGCGTCCAAAATGTTAGAGGGATGCCAGCTTGACCGACAGTTTGAAATTTGGAAAACATCCAGTAATTCCGCGTTCTGTGTGTTATTGAGTCAGATGACTGTCACTCCTATTTTAGCATTGGACTCGTTGAGTTAGCACTTGCGCAGATACTTCCACGGTTTCATGAATTGTGGTCGAAGAATATATTGTTTCAAATTATTTCAATTGCTATTTGCTGTTATTTAACTTTTTGAGATTGAATATAATATATGAATGTTTATGGTCCATATATGAAACATGTATATGATCATATAAATGAAACTGCAGTTTTATCATTGCTGTCATAATTTACAATAGTGCCATGAATTGTCTTTAAGAAAATACATTAATCAATTTTCGAATTTTGTGCAAAACAATTATTATTGTAAATCGTGTTTTCATAATTTATATTTCTTTTAGAGGGCTGAACGAAATTAATTTGAGACATTAAACAGTATATATGTGTCTGTCGTACTCATTTATGATACCTTGCTAATTTCACTGAATATAAAACTTCATTTTTGAAGTGAATATCAAATAGGTTCCAAATTCTAATATTTAAAGCTTTATAAGAGGTGAATTTTATAAGAATATTCCATATTTTTTTTTATTATATTAAATGGTGTAAGAGGAGGACTTTCAAATGCTTATAGAAAACACATAAACAGTGATGGTAAATATTCTACAAAATTATATTGCAACGTAAATTTAGCTCTGTAATAGCTTAACTACATGAATAGCCTCAGTAAAATTGAGACTGTTTTGCAGCTATTTTACTGAGAAAAAAAGGAACCGCTTTCATCTAGAACGAATACATAATCATTTTCTGAATAACTATATTAGAAATATAGATTTTCAAGTTATATGTATAAGCTAAACTAATAAATTGAATAGACAACATAAACGAGAATTTGTAGTTCATACTTTTTTAAATAAAGAAATATTGTGAATATTATGAACATTAAGAATTTTTTGTAATATTAGAAATTCTAACTTGATTTTATAGAATTGGATCGTAAACTAAAATTATAGTTAATAAAATTTGCCTCTTTTGCTTGTATTTATTTGTAGAGATTTTTAAATACGTTTAGCCACGATAATAGACGAATACGCTTTAGAATTTTATCCTAAATCCACCGCGCTTTAGAGAATAAAAATCGAGGGAAGAAGGCTAAAAACCCATAGAAATAAGCATGGGACGAGAAGGAAAAAAATTCACAATACTAAGTGTGTGGGAAAAAATGCTCACTCTGCAAGGAATGAAAGGTCAAACTTGACTAGAAAAAGTCATGTAAGCTCGGGAAGGGACCGGGTTCTGGGCCCTGAAGCTATCGTCGAGGTTATGTCTATAGGGGTTTCTAAAACTAGCTGTCCAAGGTAATTAGAATTTATAAGCATGACAAAGAATTATTTTTACTAGAACTACAATGTAGTTCCTAGATGTCAATCACAGAATTTTCTCAGTGTTTACAAATTATTTGGTGCATTCCAAACTATATTGAAAGTCAAATGTTTTCCATAATAGATGAAAATCAAATCAGAAATATATAGAAAAAATAACTAGAAATCTCGTTTTTGTATGGTGATTAAATTCAAAGTAAAATACATAGCGATGTGCGAAAGTATATTGGTATAACATTTTATATGTTGTATTAACCTTTTATATTATTTAAAAATATATATAAGAATAAATAACAATTAAAGTAAGCAATTTCTAGTATTTTCAAATACTGAGTTAATTTCTCATTTTACATGGAATAAAAATATATGAAAGACAGTGAAAGTATGCGATAATAAAACAAAAGATTGTTCAAAAATATAATACTGACAATTATATGTTTGCAACATTTCATAGAAAGTTGAAGTATACCACAGAAGAATTACTACATTTAGAAAAGAGATATAAAGTTTTAAAAACTGTATTACTTACCCTGCTCAGTGTTAGTTACTTATCTGGAAACTAAAGGATACCTAGGAAAAAAGAAAACTTATTAATTTTAACGAACAAAGTAAAAACTATGTTATATTATTTATTCGCATGGTTAAAAAAATCCAGCCGGTAACAATGCATTTGACATCAAATTAATTTCAATATAAACATATAATTAAAAAAAAAAAAATTAATACTTCCCAAAAATGTTGTAAAGTATTAACTAGTGGATCTGTAGATCAGACGCCTCAACGTGCTATTTGTACCACGCTTTATTCAACAGATCTTTTCTCTATTTATTCCTTATTATAATATATATATATATATATATATATATATTGATTCGATGACTTCTTCTGAGGGGGGCTGTCGCCACCTTCAAGCCCCATTATATCTCTCTTCCTATAACTATCTGTATATATGTTTATGTATTTTTAATAACTGATAGTCTTGTATTAGTTCCCTGTACTTCATAAATACTTGTAACAAATTTCATGCAAAATGCAATAGTTATGTTGTGTAACTCTGAAAATTAATTGCTAATTATATGCCCACATTTTCCCACAGAAAAATAGGCTTTGAAAATTCTAATAAAATCCCATTATATTTAATGAGTGTAACCATGTTAAAATACACTTTTAAGAAATACCGACTATAGAAATTCATTTATATATCCCGGAAAAGGAGCCACACTAATTATATACACTAAAAAAGAATAAACATATTTAATTAATTATAACTCATTAATATTTCGATTCTATAAACATCATTTCGATGTTTATAGAATATCAACTGAATTCTTTTGTGTGGTCCCGTAAATAATTCATTTAGTCTATACATATCCCTTTTTTTATAATAAACATGCTTTTATACATCTTTATAATGCATGTTAATTCTATTATCTTGAATGCAGCATACGCCTGTTAAACTGAGCTTAAATAAAAATGGGTCTATAAAAAAATAATATCATGAAATTTTTTTGTGTGTCATCAGTAAAATCTATTCCACTTATTCATGTTTAATTGAAACTATTCCACGATTCTCCTGTATAATTGTTCGAAATTTGACATAATTTGAATAATTACGTGATATTGTCAAAACACTTTTGTAAAGTCCTGTATATTAATTAACAAACCCAAGAGTACATAATTTCTGCAGATAACATCAGTTTGGGTATCTCAGTAATGTACGACAATTTCTTTCTGTTAAATGCAGATTAACGGTGTTAAAATACATTTAAACGGAATTCACCCCATAGGGCATGATAATGAGAAAACATGCTTCTGTACACAGTCCATAAACGATATAGACATAAAACATTGTACAGCTATTTCTATACAGAACCTGAACATGTGTACCTATTTGCAAGTTAGTCGGAGGATTTTTGCGGTCATTATTGCTACATACAAATTCTGTCAATGGGACGTAATGATAAGAAACATTTTGGCGTGTCCCTGTACACGAACTACACGTGGAATTCAATTATACAACAAGTACTTATAGCTGAAAAGTGTTAATAATCAATGCATACAGCATGGTTTTTCGTTCATGTTTGAATGTGTATGGTATATATATATATATATATATATATATATAATAGTAAGACGCCTAGGAAAAAAGAGAGCTAATTAATTTAAAAGAATATATATATATATATATTTATATATATATATATATATATATATATACAGTACCTGGCCAAATTATTAGACCATTGGCATATTATACCTTTTTTCATGTTTACAACCTTATTAATGAAGAATTTTATTAAAAAAGATATTTTCTTCATTCATATTTCGAAAACATATACATTAAGGAATACAATGACAATTTTTTTTTTTTTATAATACAATACTTATTGAAGAAAGAAAAAATTGATTAATTAAATTTAACAGAAAAATCAATGTTTCGTATGGCCACCTTTGGCAACTAAAAGGGCTTTAACACGACGAGGCGTACTTTCTATGCATGCTTGGATGGTATCTTGAAGATGTTCACTATGATTCCACTGGTATATTAAAGATTCCAGCAACTCTACCTTGTTGGTTATATTTTTCTTATACATTTCTTTTTTCAGCAACTCCCAACCATTTTCAATAGGGTTCATATCAGGCAAGTTGCCAGGGCAATCAAGAACTTTGATTTTTTTCGCTCTAAATACTTCAATATACTTTTAGCTTTATGGCATAGAGCACCATCATGCCTGAAGACTGGTTCCTCGTCTCCAGGAAACCATTCTTGCATTTGTGGCATGAGCCTGGTTTGTAAGACTTTCATGTATTGATCTTGTTTCATTGTATTTTTGACCACATAGAGAGGACCAGAACCTTTTCCTGATATGGCAGACCACATCATGACTGATAGAGGATGTTTGGTGGTGGGGACAATACAATTCGACTTGTATTTCTCGTTTGGACGCTGCCGAACAAATTTGTTTTTTTTTTTTCGGTTAAAACATGTTGAAAATTCATCAGAGAAGCAAACCTGAAAATTAAACAAAATTGTTTTTTATTTAATTTCTTTGCATTCATTATAAATGCTAAAATATCGTTGTTAAAAATAAATAGCTATGTACCTTTTTCCAGTCTTCTATTGTCAAATTTTTGTACCTTATTGCCCACTCCAAGCGTTTTTTCATAATTTCTGATGCAAGCCTTGGCTTGTGAGCCGGTTTCATGGCAATGAGTTTATTTTCTGCCAAATGACGTTTTAAAGTTCTTTCTGATACATTAATGCCTTCATTTTGAACTTCTTTCATTAACATGCGTAGCGGTTTCTTTCTGTTATTTATACAAATGTCTTGTATTTTTCGATTCGTCCTCGGCGTCGTAATACGAGCTCGTCCACTATTATTCTTCCGTGATGGATCCAAACTTATGTTTAAGACCATTTTCTTTTTAATATTTTTTACTGAGCTTCTGGATACTCCTACCTTTGCTGCAATTTGATTTTGGGTAAGTTTAGTGGCCTTTAGTAGACCATAAACCTGCCTTACTCTCTTTGGTGAAAAATCAACCTTTCTTCCCATCTGAAATAATGGAGCAAAAATTTTTTATGATAATAAATGAATAAAAATGTTAAATATCCCACACGATATTAATAACAATGCAAAACTTACTTTTTTCAGCAAAATATTCGCTTCAATTTAAAATAAACAAGCAGAACAAATTTTACGTTATAATGCAAGTTTACACCTATGCCACTGTATCACAGAATAATAACTAACTGTCTTGTGTTGCCAGCTTGAAAATGTTTCTGTAATAAATGCTCTGAAATAAACTTAAGGTAACACCAATCAAACAATAATAATTTTGAGCAGGTCAGGTATAATAAACTTCTAATTTCAAAAAACTTTAAATATTTTCTTTGGTCTAATAATTTGGCCAGGTACTGTACATACTACATTATTTATTCGCATGACCCAATAGGAGATCCAGTTGGATCCACGCAATATCCAATAGGAGAAAATACATTTGACATTGAAGTAGTTTAAATATTAACATAAAATTTAAGAACATTTCTGAATAGGTGTAGCATCTAAAAATTTAAAAGTAAGGGGCAAATATCGAGCTTTCCTCAAAGAAAACGAAGCAAAATATACTTATATTGAAAAAGATTAAAATAATATTTACGCTAAACATTTTTTTTTTTTTTTTTTTTTTTTTTTTTTTTTACATATGATAAAATTAAACATGATAAAATATATTTAGTATTGAAGTAATTTGAATCCCACATACAATGAAAGAAATTTAAGTTTATTGTAACACATTCGTAAGATTATATAATTCGATTACGCTGTATAAATTAGTTTTAATTATAGTATGTATATTAAACAATGCACAATTTTTAATATAACAAATTCAAATCGCACTATATAACTGATAAAAAGCTTTTATTAAAAAATATACGGTAAAAACATTCTCTTATATATATAGTAAAGCATTTCAATTAGTTACATATTCTTCCTTAGGTTTCAACTCATCTCGTTGAGTCTTCAACAGAGTTATGCGATAATCAAAATTTCATTATAATATATATAAGTTCAAAAATATATTTTATTTTATTGAATATGCATCTTTGAACTTAACTATATATTTTACGTAAATTTTGTTATAGCATAACTCTGAGCATGACAACGAGATGAGTTGAATACTAAGGATGAATATGTAACTAATTGAAATGTTTTACTATATATATAAGAAAAAAATATATATAGTTTTTTTTTAATGTATATATTATAAAAACTTTTTTAGCAGTTATATTGGGAAATATTTGAATTTGTTGTATTAATAATGATACATTGTTTAGCGTACATACTATAATTAAAATTCGAACGGTAATTTTTTTTTTTCATTTTGCATGCAATAATAATAATAATAATAATAATATATAATACCAAATTTTTCACAATGTTTTAATGCACGAAACTATGAACGTTAGTATGATATTATAAATTAAAATATAATTTTTAAAATTGAAAACATAGATTTTACTGATAGTATTTTATATGCGTTCAAGTTTTGTAAATAAATGGCATTTAACGAAATGAGCATGTATTAATAAGCCTTAACCTAAGAATCATTTATTTAAAAAAAAAAAATTAATTAAGTAATATTTCAATATTTAATCAAACTTTTATCTAAGATATTTGTTTCTGGATTATTATAAACATTGAATTAATGTAAACAAATACTGCGATTTCAGAATTTAATATATTACTTATTTCAGATTTTAAGTTTTATCGATATGTAGCGTTTTTTCGTAATTATATTAATGACGTATTTATTAACGTATTTGGTTAACGCATTAAAGTATTAATTAACGTATTTGATTAAATACGTTACTTTTATTTAATCAAATTTTAATAGCTCTCGTTCTCACTGCATGTTAATATGTTAATGACATTTAGAGGTAATCTAGATTTCATAACACTATACGCGTATATAACTTTTCAAATGAATTCGTTCGTAAGAAAGAAGTTCAAAAGCAATCGCTCCATGTTCTAATTTACTTTAATTTTCTATCATAGGAGTCTGTTTTTGGATTAATGTAATCATTGTATTAACGTAAACAAAAACGACGATTTTTAGAGTTTAGTGTTTACTTATTTAAGATTTTCAGTTTTATCTGTACGTATCATTTCCCCGTAATTACACCTAATTGATTACTTTTATTTAACCGAGTTTTCGCAATTTCATTCTAACTGCATGTTAATGGCACTTAGAGATAATTTACATCTCATAACACTATATGCACATTCAATTTTTCAAATGAGTTCGTTCATAAGAAAGAAGTTAAAAAATAATCTCTCAATGTTTTAATTTATTTTAATTTTATTTTTCCATCATAGATGCGCATGGAAATTACATTAGAAACTAGTGTTGTTAACTTTTCCTTAAATAAAATTTTTAAATTTCCCATGAATACACAGACAAAAACAATCTAATGAGCTTATATGTGTAAAAATTGGTTGTAGATCTACAACACCAAACTCCAAACCCAATTTCCTCGTACATACGCATCCGATTCGAACAATTTTGTACGTCAAATTTATTTAGAATACAGGGGCAGAGGCCTGAATGCAACATATTATATTTTAAACACCACATTTTTATTATAATAAAATTTACTATCATTAGCAGTCAAATTTCTGCGATTAAATAAAGAAGAACTAAAATATAAATAATAAAAAAATCTGCTTGCACTTTTTGTTAACAGAATTTAAGGGCCCTCTTCACTCACCGCCGCCGGAAGCCGAAACTAATGTTATTCTATGGGAAATTTTTCTTTACAAATAACTTATTAACTAATACATATTTTTAAATTCCGTTTTCACATTCTGAAAATTCCCAACTGTTAAATTGACGGACCTTTTTTAAGAAATTTTTTTTTTTTTTTTTTTTTATATTTTATTTTGAAGCTACAAAATACGAATTTTAAATATGTGAATTTTTTTCATTTTGCAATATAAAAATAAAATATTAAAAAAAAAAAAAAAAAAAAAAAAAAACATTTTTAAAAAAGGTCCGTCAATTTAACAGTTGGGAATTATCTGAATGTGTAAACAGAATTTAAAAATATGTATTAGTTAAAAAGTTATTTGTAAAGAAAATTTCCCCATAGAATAACATTGGCTCGGGCGTCTAACGACGGTAAGTGAAGAGCGCCGTTAATATAGTGCGACAGGACTTTTAATATATACTTCCATATAAGAGCATAAAGTAATTATATTTCATTCTCTAGCATCAGTTTCTATAATCTTTTCTTAAAGTTATTTTGGTATAGATTTAGCATAGGAGGTACTAGGTTGTATTTATGTGTTCACTTTGGCAATGAACTAAAATGATTATTGTAATTGCATAAGTAAAGATCTTCGCGAAAAACGCCCGAGCTACTTCGGTAATAATTTTAAATTTTCCCCAAACGTTTCTATAATGAATCTGTTTCATTTCTTTAAAACGATTTTTCTCAATATTATTTTAATTATTTAAAACAAAAATGTTTGCGTGTTCATGCTCATTCGACATAAAAATAACAACAGTATTTACTTATTTGTTTATTTATTTTTGGTTCATAAAAAATATAATGTTTTGATGTATAGTTTTTACAAATTTAATAAATTTTTAATAGTCATGTTACAGTATTTCTTAACTTTTAAAAATTTCCATTTCATTTATTAAGCCTTTTCTGATCTTTCCCTTTTTTTTTTTTTTTTTTTTTTTTTTTTTTTTAATTTATAAGAAATTTTAATCATTATTTTAGAAACATTATCTTAATTTCAGTAATTTTTGAAATGTTAATTATAAACATTTTAAAATATATTTAATTTATATCATATCATTTTAAATTGTAATAAATTCTTGCACATTAAATTTTTAGTATATTTTTTAACATATGTAAATAGTAATAATAATAATAGCAATAATAATAATAGTAATAATAATAATAATAATAATAATAATAATACGTATCGTTCTGTTCTGAATCTGTTCCATTTCTTAAGCATGATTTTTCTAAATTTTATTTTAATTATTTAAAAAATTGTTTGCATGTTCATTTTTCCCCCTGAAAAGAAATGTAAAATTCAACGTGAAAACCTTCAAACAGTGACAACGCAAAATCGCAGACTGAAATCGTACTGAAATTACGAAAATATTATAAAATTGATGTTCTTCTTAATTTTTGTAGCGAATAACAAACATAATTGCCGTGTTTTTTTTTTTGGTTCAGCTGTAGTATAAATTAATAATAAATATGACAGGATTAAATGAATTCATTTAACGATTCTTCAAAGTGTTTATTAATGCATACGTACTTACGCATTCTAATAATAATAAAAAAAAAAAAATTATAATAATGTGTATATATTATACTCGAATAGAATATATTCAATGAAACACACACACACACACAAAATAGTAATGATAAAAAATAGGCGATTTGAAAGGTAATTTTTACTCTTAACTTAAGACATGTGTAATAAACGCAACAGTCCATTTTTTTTTTCTTCTATAGAAGAAAGTGCTAAATATAACAAGAGTAACTGAAGTCATCTAGTGACATCATAAGGTGTCTAACACACTTCACATACATTTACGAAAATTACTTTAACAGTTTTAAAACTTAAGTTTTCTTTAAAATAAATAAATAAATAAATAAACAAATAAGCGCGTGTACATTTGCACATTTTCAGGATATTTGTGTTAAAGAAGAATTGTAATTCCGAATAGTAACCAGCAAAACATTTTTCAAAAATTGATATTCTTTAAATTTTAAAATGAAAGCATAAAAGAAAATAAAAATGTCAAACCATGATAAGCAGTTCCAGATTGTAATGTAGTAATGTCACGTATGTGCTTATCACATAATTACACAATATCAATACAAAATATCAATAAAAAACTATGCATTTATATTTAATAAATATTTATTCTGTTCTTAATTAAAAAATAATAACATGTGACCATATTATTTAGTGGATATGAAAATATATAAATGTGTGCTGGAGTTCGTTGGATATAAGGACACTATGACTTAGTCTCATTTATTTTAATTTTCAACTATTTATACTTCTCATTTCTTTTCTGACTATTAGATATATGCCTGGTTGTCTTGAAAATTGAGTAATGCACATAAATTCAACAAAGATAGTGAATATACACTGAAGTGACAAAAGTCATGGGATACCTCTTAATATCGTGTCGGTCCTCCTTTGGCCCGGCGAAGTGCAGCAACTCGACGTGGCATGGACTCAACAAGTCGTTGGAAGTCTTCTGCAGGAATATTGAGCCATGCTGTCTCTATAGACGTCCATAATTGGGAAAGTGTTGATGGTGCAGGATTTTGGGCACGAACACACCTCTCGATGATGTCCCATAAATGCTCGATGGGATTCATGTCGGGCGATCTAGGTGGGCAGATCATTCGCTGGAATTGTCCAGAATGTTCTTCAAACCAATCGCGAACAGTTGTGGCCCGGTGACATGGTGCATTGTCATCCATAAAAATCCCATCGTTGTTTGGGTACATGAAGTCCATGAATGGCTGCAAGTGATCTCCAAGTAGCTGAACATAACCATTTCCAGTCAATGTTCGGTTCAGTCGCACCAGAGGACATGCCATGTAAAAACAGCCCACACCATTATGCTGCCACCACCAGCTTGAACAGTGTCTTGTTGACAATTTGGGTCCATGGCTTCGTCGGGTCTGCGCCACACTCGAACCCTACCATCAGCTCTTACCAACTGAAATCGTGACTCATCGGACCAGGCCACGGTTTTCCATTCATCTAGGGACCAACCGATATGCTCACGTGCCCACGAGAGTCGCTGAAAGCGATGTCGTGCTGTCAGTAAAGGCACTCGAGTCTGTCTTCTGCTGGCATAGCCCAAGGAAGACAAATTTCGCCGCACAGTCCTACTGGACACGTCCCTCGTACGTCCCACATTGATTTCTGCGGTTATTTGACGCAGTGTTGTTTGTCTGTTAGCATTTACAACTCTTCGCAGACGTCGCCGGTCTCGGTCGTTAAGTGCAGGCGGTCGACCACTGCGCTGTCCATGGTGGGATGTTATGCCTGAAATTCGATACTCTCGGCACACTCTTGAAAAGGTGGACCTGGGAATGTTGAATTCCCTAACGATATCCGAAATGGCATGACCCATGCGTCTAGCTCCAACTAACATTCCGCGTTCAAAGTCTGTTAATTCCCGTCGTGCGGTCATAATCACGTCAAAACCTCTTCACATGAATAACTTGAACACAAATGAAAGCCCTGCGAAAGCACTGCGCATTTATACCTGTTCTACGCGATGCTACTGCCATCTGTATATTTGCATATTGCTATCCCATGACTTTTGTCACTTCAGTGTATATATTTTTCCGTTTAAGTGAGATGCATTTTAGCTGATTTGTGTCTCTACGTGTATATGTGTGTGTTTATATTTTATGTGCTAATGTAAAAAGGACATCGGAAAATGGAAGAATTAATTAAAAAATTGTGCTTTAACATTTATCAAATATAAAAATAAAAATTTCAAACATCCTAATTAAATTATTTAAGGTTAAAAAATGTAATTGTAACATAAAATAGAATATATTTTATAGAAACCATCCCAGATAGAAAAGAAAAACAATCTTAAACTATCTTAAACTTAAATTTTACTGTTTCTCTTTAAATTAACTATTTATTAGATTTCAGATACAGTTTGATACATTTATTTATTTTATTTATTTATATTTTAAATTGTATTTTGAGACTTCTAGCAATTTCCTTTATAATTAGTTTTTAATAAACCATTCGCATGAAAATATACAAAAAAGTAGTTTTTGATATTAATAATCAAATTAAATGCCATATTTTACCCTATTTTTCATATAAAACATCTAATTTTAATGATAACTTTATCTACTTTCAGCTATAAATTACACTTTTTAAAATATTGTGCCCAATTAAATTTTCCATAATAAAAGTAATTGGAGTAATTTTAAAAATTTTTGAAATAAAAATAATTGCATTGTAATTATAATGGTAAAAATGTTTGTTTCGATGAAAAAAAAAAAAAAAAAAAAAAAAAAAAAGGCAGAAATCTTTAAATGAACAATACTCGAAAATATCATTTTGCATTTACCAAAAGCATTTCTTAATAATAAACCACACGAGCGATTTTTATACTTTTAATTAAATTAATATTTCCCTTCAATACATTTTTTATTTTTCCTTATTTTAGTATAGTCTGAAGTAGAAATAACAATTTAAAAGAAGAAATTTTGGAATTATTCTTTAAGCAATATGAAATAAAAATTGCTTTTATACCATTCACATTTGATTCATTAAAATAAGAGATTAAAATAAATCGTGAATTTTTCCTTTTAAAAAAAGTATCATTACGTGAATATAAAATTTGACAATTAAGCTTCACGGGAAACGAATGCGGTTCGGTAATAAATGTGTTATTCTTATAATTAAGATCAATTACCGATGTTTCATTTTGTGTTTTGAATTAAGATTAATTTAAAATTCTCTTTTGGATTAAAAAAAAAAAAAATCATAATATTTAAATCAAAATTTCTGAGCAATAAAAATAACATTAATGGTGCTATTATTTAATTTTTGAAAAGTTATTTGATTTTATTTACCGAAAAAAAGATAATAATAATTGCTTCATGGCATTAATAAAATTGCAGCAGATATCTTCATTTCTATCGTGTTAATTAAATTATATTTAAATACACTCAGCATCACATATACATTTTATTATAATTATTTAATTTGAAAAAAAAAATATATATATATATATATATAAATGTATATATTAGTCAATGGTAAATGAATCTTGAGTACAAATGTTTTTATATGATGGGGAAAAAATGGGAAAAAATGGGAAACAATATTTAATAATAAATTTAAAGAAGTTTAAGTTTTAAAATTAATTTTTAATTAAACATTTTCTAAAAATTTTAAATTAACTTTTATCTTATCGAAATTTATACATTTTAGCAAAAAATATTAATGAGTCAGAGAACAAATTTCAAGCAATTAACTGAACTAAAAGATATCATTCCATCTTGGGCACAGTGCATAGCTACCAAGTTTTTTAATTTATTTCGGAATGCTGTTAGCCCCGCCCTTTTTTTACACCGTAAACTTTGTAAGAAAATATTCTTCAATATATAATTACGATTAAATATGAAGAAAATTACTGTAAAAAGATTTTGGTGTCAAAAAGGGGCGGTACTAACAACATTACAGAATAAATTAAAAAACGTGGCAGCTATGACAGTGGCAGAATGTACTGTCTAAAATATTGTCAAAAATAAATAAAAAATGTAAGGTCCCAAATAAGGTACAATGGTAAATAACAAGTTAAAGGATAGTCCAATTTCTTTCTTTCTTTCTTTTTTTTTTTAATATATCTGTACCCTCTCTAACAACGCACTTGCTCCTAATACATCCTGAAGATGTCTGCAGGATGTCTTTTCATCCATAAGACATCCTGAAGATGTTATTTGGAGAAGTTGTGATGTTAGGGCCAACGTAAAGACACCATCTCCATTTCGTGAAAGAAATTAGCACAATGTTCTTGATGTATATGTGTTGCTTGGTATAGAGACATTAAGCATTATGCTCAGTTATTAGAAAGGACGGATGGATGGATGGTTGGGTTTAGCATCGCACTAGTGCTGCGCAGATGGACAATTGGAGACGGACACTCCTAGAGATGGTCCGGAGACATACCATCACAATTTTGATCCTCCACGGAAGGGATGGCTCTCTCGCTTTGGTGTCCCCCAAAGGTATAATTTTTGATGGGAACATGGAGGGCATTGCGGCCACGACAGATTTTACGTGCACCAGCCACCATTAGTGTACACGACAGTCTTTTGCCGGCTCGAGTATCGAACCCGCAATCTTTCAATTACGAGGCCGGCGCTCTGCCGACTGGGCTACCGCGGCCTAGTTATTTGAAAGGAGATAGAACAGTAGAACGTAACACTATGTCCATTTTCTTTATTCGTCACTAACGTCATTAATTAATTTTATTATAACATCATTCCTAAGAAAATTCATTTTTGTGACATTGTGTCTTGTACCTCCGAGGTTCAGATGAATTATGTTGTTATTGTACAAATAATAACAGAATAAACGGAAAAATTTTTAATACTCTTGGTTTCTAAGAAAATATTTTAAATATATATCTTATGAAAAAGTAATGAACTGTGCCGCAGACTTCTATCGTTTTAATTATAAAAACCTGACACCGGAAATTTTTCGTCGGCAACCTTTCTATGACTATTGAGACAGTATTTGGTTGTAAAGTATCCTATAATTACAGTTATTTATTTATTTATTTATTTATTTATTTTTTATTTTTTTGTCCTATTTCCATAATTTAAAACGAAAATTCTTCCTGCACGCCTAATGTAACGAATGATGTATGTACGCGCGTAAGATTTTATTTATTTCTTTCTTTAATAATTAATATAATGCAAATCCTCAAATCACTTACATACGAGAAATCGGCATTTAAAAATTACTTTCAGCGCTTTCTCAAGAATATATGTTCACGTTTTTCCATTTTGAAGACATTAAATGTCTAAAAAAAATCACGAATTGATATAAATGATGTTAAAAATTTGAGTTGCAGGAAAAAAAGAAAACACACATTAGTTGATTGAAAAATCAAAAAGTAAAAGCAATATATATTCTGTCAAATGTAATAAAATGATGAAATATTAAACATATTTAAAGATCGTCATAGAAAAAAAATGTATAATTATTAAACAAGCAAAGAATAAGTTCAGCGTCAGATATTTCAAGATTCTTCATAAACAGAATAAAAAAAAAAAAAGGTACTGTTTATCAATTATTTAATTTAATAATTATTTATTGAGTGACAGTTTAATTTACTCACTTCTACGTGTTTACTACCAATAATTTTTAATAGAATGTATTTTATTAATTCTACATAAAATATAATACATGCCAGTTTTTACTGATTAAATAAAATAAAAATTTCTAATCAATTATAGAAGTAAGGGTGATCCATATAAATCCGGCCATGTGAAATATAAGGCTTGGCCAACATAATACAATTACAGAGCGTTATATGAGTGCCCCGCTTTCTTTTTGTTTTTCGGGCTTGTTTTACGTGAACCACCCAATAATTAAAAATAATAATAATAATAATAATAATTAAATGATGTCAGCTATGTATATAAATAAAACAATCTATAAAATCTAGCCTTGAACAATAAAAAAATAATAATAATAAAATAGACGTTATCTGAGAATTCCTTTTTTTCATGAAATCAATACTTGTTCACTGTTATGTATAGGAAAATTTCATGCTGAAATTTGTTGAAATAAACAGTTAAATCAAATATATATCTAGCCAAAGTAAAATTCATTCTCATGTAGAAATATATGTTTTATTTAAAAACATTCAATGTTTTATGATGTGTAAATTTGGAAACATTATTATCTAAAACCATAAAATGTTTTATTATGCGGATTTAAAAACGTTGAATGTTTTATTATTTATTAAACATGTTTTTGAAAAGATTATTTTTTTTATAAATATTTTTACATAATACAGAAAATTCATAAATACAGATAAAATATTAGTTTCTCCCTTATCGGCAAAAAGTTATATTAATTGTAAAATTATTTAAACTCTTACAATCTAATATCCTGGAGTAGAAATATGTATTCAAACTCTGTATACATAGTAAAAAAAGTAATTTCAAATTATAGTATGTAAAGCAGCTTTTATTGTTTATTTTTAAAAAGAAGCTTCACAAATAAAAAAAATAAATAAAATAAAATAAAATAAATATACTTTTTTTTTGTCTGCAATGCACAATTTTTTGTCAATACAATTTAAAAAAAAATAATATGGTAAAAATAATTTAAATATGTGTATGGAATTATAAATATATGTACTTCTAGTGTATTTAATATAAAATGAACATTTGTCTTTTAAATTTCATGTTTACAAACTTTTCTAAAGGAAACGTAGGTGTATTTTTGATAGAAGGTTTTTTTTTTTAAACTTATGCAAACGAACTTGAAAAAAAAAAAAAAAAAAAAAAAAAAAGTTAAATGTATAATGTTTTTTCTATTTTCTTTCTTTTTTTTTACTGCAGCATATTTCTAAACAGGAAAGAAATGTCAATATTTGCGAAGACTATTTGATTAGTAAATATTTGCATTCTACAAAATGCAAGGTATTTTTCCGATGTTTTAAAATTTAATAAAAAAAAAAAAAGAAAACTAAATATTTAATATTTAATTTAGTAATTAGTTTAATTGTGTATTTAACTAAAAGACTCATTTTAATCGAACATATATATATGAAGGATTCCCCAACATTGAAATGATATAGCTGCGAAACAGTAAGAGGCAGAAAGATGAAGTTTGTGGCATGTTAGAGAGACAGATCTTAAAGTTATTGTACACTGGTTTGCAGAAATAGCTCCGAGATTTTTTTTTTCTTTTTTTTAGTATTACCTTGTCATAGTCTAATTTCTACCTAATTTATGGAATTCCAGTGCAATAAAAACAAATTGCTACAAGGATTTCGATGTGACATTTTTCATTTTCCTAAACCTCCGTTAGTTTGCGGTGCCAAACACTTCATTATCTTATGTGTTATTATCCAATATTTGAAATATTTATACAAACAGTTGCTTAACATATCCCAGACCTGTCCATCCACCATACCTTAAGTTGTACTTTTTTATCTTTCACTTTTCTGAACTATGTCATTCGAAATTTGCTAAGCAATTTCTGAAACTTGTTAATAAAAAATGAAGAAGGATCGTGTATATTTTATACTCAAGAAGGGTCGTATGCTCTTTGGACCCGAAACAATTGTTGCGAGATTATTGCATTACATGGTGTCTATTCAAAGTTTTGTAAGAAATAATTTCTGAAAAACCTTATATGCACACAGTCACACACACATACACACATATATATATGTATATATATACGTATATACCGTAAAATACCGCAAAAGTGCCCCTTTCCCTCTGACAGTTATATAAATAAATATATATATATATATATATATATTTCTTTTTAAAATTCGACTTTATTAATATGAACATTGAATTGTCTTACAAATCTGACACTGTTCTAATTTGAAAAAGGAAAATATAAACTTCCTAAAATATCGATGATTTTCTTTTAAACAATTTATTCTAAGAGTAAAAAAAGGGTTTCCCGAATTAATCCAGTTAGGTGCGTGCCGGTTAACCAAGGTATAACTGTATTTAATACTTATTTCTTTTTATAAGTGCAATATGAGATATATTTTTCCTTTTCCGACCCAGGCCGTACGATCGTGCGGTTTAGACATCCACGACATCCACTAACATTTTTCATCTGAAACAGTTGTATGTAATAAAATCAGTAAATTAAAGTATCGAGCTTATTAGCAGAAAGTGTAAAGTATAATTTTCAATTAACAAATGTTGGTTATAGTCCATATCTTTTTTTGAGTTTGCAAAAACAGAAGAATGTAATGTTTTATGGTAAAAATGTTTCGGGGTCGGAAAGGAATATGTTTTGTTTTAAACTTTTTTTTTTTTTTAATTTAATACCACTTAATTTTAGCCGGAAAATGCCCACAGCACAAAATGTTTCCGTTATGTTGAAAAAAGCTTACAATCTTTGAAAAACGTAACACAATTAAGTAAACTCTCTGATACTCTGATACCTTTTTGAAATATTTGCCATTTTCGATGTTCTAACTGTTAAGTAATTGAAACGTTTCTGTTACGCATCCGTTTTTTACTTTCCGAACACTATAGTGAGGAAAGTATTGTAATCATGTCAAAAATCCGAATTCGAGATTTTGATGTTTCTATACGTTTCGAGGTCCAACCAGTCCGTTTTCACTATTTTTACGATGATGTATGTATGTGTGTGTGTATGTATGTGTGTATGTATGTGTGTATGTCTGTGAGTGAACACGCTAGCGTCTAAACGCTTTGTTCGAATAAGCTGAAAGTTGGTACGTATATTGTAAGTCACCATAGTACGAACCCTATAGATTTTGGTGAATCTAGCACTTATGATTTTTTTACAGGGACACAAAGAAAAATTCTTTATCATTATGGCCAAGGGACCAAAATCTTAAAAGTGCGATAGCATCTAAACGCCTTATTCAATTGAGCAAAAACTTTATACACATATTATAGGTCACAGATACTCAATCTGTATAGATTTTGGAGAATCTAGCACTTATAGTTTTTTTACAGGGACACGAAGAAAAATTCTTTGCCAAATTTTTAAATGTGTGATAGCGTCTAAACGCCTTATTAATCTCAGCAAAGAATTTGTACACATGTTATAGGTCACATTTGAACCAACTGTATAGATTTTGGTGAATCTAGCACTTACAGTTTTTTTACAGGGACGCAAAGAAAAATTCTTTATCTTTATGGCCTATGAGACCAGCGATAGCATCTAAACGCCTTATTCAATTGAGCTGAAAATTTGTATGAATATTATAAATCACTGTTGCACTAACTATAAGCATTTTGGTGAATCTAGCATTTATAGATTTTTACAGGGACACAACGAAAAATTCTTTATCATTATGATCTAAGGGCTCAAAGTTCAGTAGCGTTAAATAAAACCTCGTGTGATATATGGAGAAAAATACTCAAACACTCTGTTAGGTTTTTCTCTTTTTTGTTTGTTTAGCAACTCCTCTTTCTTTATTTTATCTACAAAACTGTTAGTTACTCAATGTTCGGAAATTCGAGTGGAGTCACTCCAGATTTTTTTCTTTGTTACGATCGTATTGTGGAAATATTTAACCTAATCAGAAAGCAAACTGATTTATGTTTCTGGAACATTTTGTGCTGTTAGGGTGTTTGTCAATTTCTATATTTTTGCCGAATTTTAACTTTTTTTCGCCCATTCCCCAAATATATCCTGATTTTGCTTGAAGATTAAGGGAGCGTTTGAAAGGTATTTTACGATATATATATATATATATAAATGGACATGATTTTATTTCATAAAATTCAAATATTTAAGTTGAAACATGTTCGTTATGTCAGAAAAAATTCTGGTGAAGAATGAAAGGACTTTGAAGAAGCATTTGTGAATAAAAATTATTTTTCTACGTAGTTTAAAGTTTTTTTTTTCGCTAGTGCACTGTTCCGCATGATCAGCTTTATTTAAATAATCTATGAAAAATTTTAAATCCTTAATTTTTAATTTCCTAATTCAGGGTATAACATCCCTGGATTAGGGAAATCATCCTTGAAACTATCATAGTGCATACATTTATAACATTTTCTTTTTCTTATTTATATGTTACATAAAGGAAAATATCATGCCTGTTTTACTTAAAAAGAAAAAAAAATCATAGGAGGGAAAGCACTCGTTATCTTTCACTGATATCTTATTTAACAGAAAATATTATGTATTTATGATATATTCCAATGAATTTCTATACATCTATATCTGCAGAATACAAGTAATATCCAACAATTTCAAAATTTCCTTTATTCATTTTGACTCGCCAGGAATCGATTAGAAATCTAAAACTCTTTACACATATGATTATATATATTTTATTTATTAAATTTATTCCCCTAGAATATTTCGTCTTCTGAGAAAAATTTGAATTGTAAATGTGCAGTTTGTTATGAAAAATATTTATGAATTTTGCGATTAATCTTTAATAAAATTTTATGATAAGAAATCCACAAATATTATTAAAAAATCACCGATTGCATTTTACTTAATTTTATTTTTTGAATATATTTTAGAGTAAAACACATTTTTCTCTTTTTCTGAAAGCTTAAAATTTTATTTATTTATTTTATTATTTTTACTGTTCATACAAAAATTTACAATGAAAATACGAAATTAATTTATATATATTAACTTAAAAAGCTGTGGAAAATATGAAATCCTGCGTTTACTTTACAATTTGATCTCTTTTAGCAGACAAAAATTACATATATTAAATTATTTTATGCATTGTTAAACGAATTAAAAGCAATTGAGTAAATAAATAACCATTTATCATAGTTGAATTCTGCTGTTTTCCACCAAATGCATGCTCATATAAATATCACGTAATCTCAAAGATTTTTTAGGACATCTCTGATAATTTTTAGGACATATCTCTCTTTCTATCTCTCTCTCACTTTCTCTTGAATTAAGACGCCCTCTAGCGATGAAGTGCAACAATATGCAATCTAAATATGAACGATGCGCAGAAAGTTAAAACAATCTAATGTCTCGCTAAAAAATAAATAAATAAAATTAATTAATAAATACGGATTTCATTGCAAACTTGGTTCATATTTATTCTAAAAACTACATGACAGTTAAAAAAAAAAAAAAAAAAAAAAAAAAAAAAATATCCACCCAACGGTCCTTTTTGTAGGCGGTGGATTGCGGTGTCTCTATGTATTCAAACCTTCACTATCAATTGTTTATATACATCTTCATAGTTAGAAAAGCTTTAATTTCCTGGTATCACGATAGAAACAAATGTCATTGATACAACAATGTGCTCAAATAATAAAGGTAAAATTGTATGCGTGGAATCAAAGAAATAAAATATTAATAATAAAAGAGGATAATTTAATTAAAAAAATAAATAAATCACTGCTACAGTAATGCCTTGAGTAAAAAACAAAAGTAGATCAAAATAATTAAGCACATCGAAAAATTAAGAGCGGTATTTAACCCTTTTCAAAATATTGTTAATAATGTAGTATAAAGTTAGTATTATACCAACAACAGCGGTTTATCTCTTTAGATTATTTTTGCCTACTGAAGGTTTTTTTTTTCCCCCCATCTTGAAAACAGTTTTCGCACAACCTGCTCTCTGCGTGTACCTGACTTTAAACAGTTGGCTGAAGAACACAGATGTAATTTCTCCTATTAACTTTTGAATAAAATAATGCCTGTTTATTGTATTTCATCTTAGTTTT
The DNA here is from genome assembly GCA_963930645.1 of Salticus scenicus. Classification (NCBI taxonomy): domain Eukaryota; kingdom Metazoa; phylum Arthropoda; class Arachnida; order Araneae; family Salticidae; genus Salticus; species Salticus scenicus. The sequence continues at coordinate 65,818,171 of OZ005659.1, forward strand.
TGAGTGAAAATTAAAATAAAATGTTAGTAAGGACTATATATATATTATTTTTTTTCTGTACCTTGACAAAAAGTTTTTAAACTATCCAGGCCCCACCTAAAATTACTTGCTAACCCCTGTTATACGTAAAGAACCTGAAGCAAAAATACACTGCTGGCCATCCAAAATGCAAGACCAAGAAAGAATGCAAATATTACAATGATATTTAATTGGGCACATACATTATAGTAGGAAAAACAATTGATTGAAACTTTAGGAAATTTGGATTTATATATACTACCAAGAAAACAGTACATAAATCCCTGACCTCTGTCAGCATTAACAGCACCTATCTGTCTAGGCATTGAATTAAACAGCGATTGGAGATCATGTATGGGTAGAACACTTCATGAAGCTTAAACAGAATGTCATATTTTATCGATCGTAGTTACTGGTGAGTGATGGCGGGCCACTCGCATTTCAACGATTAAACAGTCATTTTCATTGTTTGGTTACTCAATATGCGGCTACCAAAAATTTTATTAGCCTCAAAGCTGCATTACTTATATGGACGCCTTTAATGTGGGAATCTGGACGTAGGAATGACGTGACATCGCCTTTCAGATAAATCACAATCCTGTTTATAGCATCAAGATTGCCTCATCCGTATTTAGTGGCATTGTGAATAATGCATATTGCCAGCTGGCATTCGAAATCGTCATGCTGTTCATCACTTGCAGTGATGATATGGGGTCTCATTGGATAAACGTCTCTATCACTTCTTGTTCGCATTCCAGGCACTCTGGACACATTTCTGATGGGTTAAGGCCCACCTGCCCTATATACGAGGCTTCCGTAACGCAACATTTAAGCAGGACAATGCACGACTGAGAGTTGTCTGTATTGCCTGGAACTTCCTTGACAAAATATGTGTTCGACTGTTGCTCTGGCCAGCGCATTCTCTTGATCTCGTACAAATGAAAATGGCTGTGCAATCGCTAAAAACCAACTGGGCCGCTATTACTCGCCAGTAACTACGGTCGATGAATTGTGGCATCGTGATGAAGCTTCTAGAAGTGCTGTACCCGAATATGTTATCTATAATTGCTATTCGATCCAATGCATAGACAAATTAATGCAGTTACTCTCCCAGAAGTTGCTACTTTATGTACTGTTTTCTTAGGAAATATTACTACAAAGTACCTGAAAATTTAAACAATTGTTCTGCCTACTATATTGCATGTGCCCAATAAATATCTTTCTAACATTTACATTACTTCTTGGTGTAGCAGTGTTGGGTGGTCAGCAGTGTAATAAAACAAAACTGATATTTTAGACTTTTACTTCAAGTTCTATATTTGATGTCAGTGAGAAATTGTGAAATGAACAGTTCATAAAAAGTCTGTATTAGGACTGGGCTTTATATCGAGGTAAATAAAATATCGATTTAACGCTAATATCGTTTATCCGATTTAAAAATGTCATCTTCCGTAAAATACCGATACAGAAACATCAAAGCACGGGAAAATCTGATTCCAGACTAAACCGATTCTATGCTGGAATAATGCCAGATAGCTAGTCATATTCATTCAACGGGATAACGATTTAGTCAAGTATGAGCACTCATAGACAATAAAATCATAAAAATCTTGACTGAATGAAACCGCAAAAAATCAAGCGAATAATATTCATTCGAAATGCCGTTTCGATTTAGTGTTACGCAGGCGCACTGGGAAAAAGATAATATCAGTTTAAAAGATGCATTCTTTCGATGAGCTGCGGTTTTAACGCATGTGCATAAGCAAAATGAAAACAGATTCTGATTTCTGATACAAGCATTCCGGTTAAGTTTGGGTAGATGAAATGGAATTATTCATTCATTCAAAATTCGTTTGATTACAAGAGATTTATTTTATCAATATTAGTATTGCATTTTCTTCTGCTATTTTTTGTTAAATTTTTTGCCAGTTCCTATAATTTATAAATAAGAAATCCCAGTTTATGTCTATTAGATAAGTAAATTAACTATTCTTTATTAATATTTTATGTAATTAATAATATTTCTTCATTAAATTCATTAATATTAGTACAGAATACAACATTGTCATATTGTCAAAAATCAATTAATTCAAACAACGGCGTTATTTTAGATATGATTATTTCAATATCTAATTTTTATTTATTTGGAAGGTATGCGTATTTAATGGGTATGCGTACTCGAAGGTATGGGTATTTCGAACAGTATGAGTATTTAAAAATAATTTTAAATGCTGTGAAAACTGATTTTTCCCCCCTCTTCAAATGCACCAAATTGTTCTTTCTATCAAATTTATTTCCCTATACAGAGTTAGCTATTTAAGTCTTTTTGTCTTGTGTAATATTAGATGTAATTAAATCTAAAATAAGTAAAAATTTTAAAATTTCAATAAAAAAAAAGTAAATATCGTAAACTTTTTTAAAAGAATTATATTTTAGAAAATTTTAATTAAGAATTATATTTATAAGGAGATTCAAGGCACTAGAAATTTAACAACGTGTGTGAAGCACTTCTCTTAATTAGCAATTTTCTGCTGATACTAGCAATTTTGCAATTTATTCGCATGTAAGTGGGGCATATAAATATTTTAGTGCATTACAAAGTAGTACGAAATAGTAAAATTCTGAATTTATAAATTAGTTAAAATAATAATAATAATAAATTGGGGTGTTTTAAATGTTCTGAGTGTTACTCATGAAATGTCACGTCACGAGTCCATATAATATAATTTGTGATAAAACAAAACTGCGCTATATTAATTATACTGATGTATAAATTTTGAACTGTGGAAAATAATGAATAATTTTATAATAATTAGTATTAAAGCATATAATCTTTATCAGAAGGCTGTTTCTTAGACGGACTAAGAACATGATTTGACAAGAATTTATTTTACAGAGCAATATTAAGTGTACATTTTTTATATAGAAAGTATTGCTAGCGCTCGAATAATTTTATATCCGACTATATATGGAGTAATGTTATACGCAATACCATTATATGGCTAAAGCTCATTTTTAAGTTTTCTACTTCCTGCGATTGAATTTAAGTTGAACCAAAATTGGAGCTACCATACATCCACTCACAAGGGAAGTATAAATCAGTAAAATTCCTATTGAAACCAAACCAAGATTAAATTAAAAGAGAGGTCAAATAGGCTAAATGGCAAATTTTGAGCAACAATTCATTTATGGGTTAAGATACCCTAGAAAATTTAATCCCTTTTATGAAAATCAACGAAATATAATAAGTGGGCAAAAAAGCTTGGCACAGTGTCAGAGTGTTTGACTTGAGACAAGAAGATCTTCAGTTCAATCCCCTTCTCGGCAAATTTTGATTTTTTTTTTTTTTTTTTTTCATAATACTAATATTTGGTTTATCTAAAATTAACAAATGATAGTAAAATGTTAAACCATGAGGTGGTTGCAGCTACTTCAGTACCAAGTTTTGGTTCAAACTAACACCAAACTTTTTATATTGTAACGCTGTACTACTGAGACATTAAACCCAACAAACTAACTATAAACCGTCTCTACATTCTAAAGAAAACTGCTAAAAGTTCTTACGTGTCGGGATTATACCCTACAATTGGTAACGCTGCATTAAATCGATATATCCTTATATCGGTATTTTAGACGAACGATATATCGATTTAAAAAATGTCAACATCGCCAAGCACTAGTGTGTATATAAATGCAATATTAAATAAACATTTATAATAGATATTCCACGATAGAACATTTAAGAATGATATCCGGAAATCTATTACTTAATACTTTAATTAAAATGAAGCACAATTAAAATAACTATATATATCGCGCGCAATAAACAGAACAGTTGAAATATAGGATACATAAGGCGAATATAACTTCTTACAAGCAACTGCCTGTGGCCCATGGCCACACAGGCGTCTTACACGAAAAACGACTACATCTTTCAGCAAGAACCGATTAACTTCTGACTGACTTCTGAAATTAAAATGTTTTCACTTCACTTTATGGATCGGCAAAATATCATTAGATATTTTGTCAAGAATGGCGACAGCGCCGTCCATATTATTTTAAAAGATAGGGAAGATGGCTCAATATCGATAGGCTATTTAATATATTCGTAAGAGTTTGAATTTAGCGCTACATTTTCCCCCTCCGTTCCCGAGCCTATCTCCCGAGGCGGGAACAGCACTTAAAACTTTCCTCGGATACCACAGGAGATTGAACTTTTGTAACTATAACATTTTAACATGACGATGAAGGTCGATACGCAGTAGATACCTAAATTTTAATTTAATCAGGGTTGACTATTTCAAAGGTACTACATTCCCCCCCCTAGTCGGAAGATTCAATTAACAAGACCAACTCGTATTTATATGATTATTTCTTATGCATTTAGTTAATTTTATTCTAGAAATATGGCTATTAATTTGAAACAACTTTGAACCAGGTTGGTTCTACAATACTACGGAATGCAAGACGATTCCCTAAAATAATTGAACCATGGCGGTTCCACAATACATCGGAATGCATGATGATTCCTTAATAATTACCTTGGACCTCTGCGGCTCCATAACACATCAGAATCACTGCGATTCTTTCAAAAAAAAAAAAAAAAAAAAAAAAAACTCTGGACCATTGCGGCTCCATAATACACCAGAATCATTGCGATTCTTAAAAAAAAAAACTTTGGACCATTGCCGCTCCGTAATATACCAGAATCATTGCGATTCTTTCAAAATAACTTAGGACCATTGCGGCTCCATAACACAGCAGAATCATTGCGATTCTCTCAAAATAACGTTGACCCAGGGCGACGATGCCCTTAAGATAACTTTGAATAGCGCGCACATTTCTGAAATCTAGAATTTATTTTGGCAGTAACTTGAACTCCGAGCTCTAATGCTAACTTATATAAATCAATCATTTTACCGTTAGATAGAAAAGCCATTTTTCTCTCTGAGTAAATAAATTTCCTTTTTTTTTTTTTTTTTTTTTTTTTAATTTCTAATTTCGATTTATTTCTATTATAAAATTATGAAAATTATTCACGTCGACTCAGAATAAATACAAAAATGAACCCATTTATTAAAAAATACTACTCATACTATTATTGTATAATTTAAGAACAAATACACAATTAATGTTAATAATACCGTTAAATTGTCCATCTTCCATTTACAATGAAATATAATTACGATCAACTTTCAAAATACTAAGAAAATTAAGAATAATAATTAAAATATTATTGATATATCATTATGGCGGGAAATATTTCTTATGAAAATTCTTTTTCGTAAATATACACAAAATATACTAAAATATTATTTAATATATATATATCTGTATATATATACATAAATTACGTGTCACGATGTTTGTCCGGGGTAAACTCCTAAACTAAGGAACCGATTTTAATGAAATTTTGCAAACTGTGTGCAGTTTGGTCCAACTTGAGAGATAGGATAGTTTTTATCTCAATTTATTGTCACAATATTTTTTTATTGCAATTATTTGTTAATTATAGACCTTTGTTACAGTTGCTCCAAAATATCTGTGAGTTCCATTAATTTAATTGTTGCAAAAAAAAAAAAAAATACGAGTTCATTTTCTTTCGACATAAAATTAAATACATTTAATCAAACGTGAACGTTAAAAAATTATAAAAAGTTAAATTATGCATCTCACGAAAATTGACGTCATAATCAATTTAAAGATTTTATACACATTGATAAAGTGCTAATGTAGTTCTATCATAGATATAGTAATATATATAGATCTCTCATCCCCATGTTATCGTACAAAGATTTTTGATGCCGAAAAAAAAAATAATAATAAAAGCTTTAGAAACAGCCATTAAGTGGTATTGAAAAAAAAAAAAAGAAAAAAAAGAAAAAAAGAAAAGAAAAGAAAGAAAGAAATATGAATTTGAAACTGTATCTGGAGTCTTCCATTCCCCTTTAGCAAATAAATTATTCATAAATTTTATTTGCTAAAATATTAGATTCCCGTGTGTATTCACTCGTGGAAAGACGGCCATATTTTGGTAAAAACGTCGTCTTTTCCCAAATGAAAAGGAATAACTTTTTTCTCCCCAATGATCACTCTATTCTATATATGCTATACTATATCTATGAGTTCTATACGCAAGCGAAGTGTGACTCACAGACCGTCTGTGCAGCCAAGAAAAAGATTTCCTATGTTAATTGCCCACTGGATTTTTTGTAAGAAATTATTAAAAATCGAAGAAATTTATTTCCCGATTTTAATCCTTATATTTGGGTATAGATATGTATTAGTTATCGCGGGTGTTAGATTGAATTATTTTGCTGTCAAATTGACAAAATTTTAATTTTAAATTTCAAAACTCTGTCGCCCTTGGCTTTTTTTTTTAAATTATTATTATTATTATTTGGCGATCAAAAGCGTAACACGAAAATATACATGCCAGATGTATGCATTGTACGAAATGTAATATGTATTATTCATTGTACGTATGTATGACATGTAATATGTATTGTACGAAATATTGTTTCATATTATTCATTACTCTTTTAATATAAGTTGTTAAAATAACCATGATTTTTGAAAGGAATTAAATATTTTCGCCAGATAATTTGGCGATATTCTTTTTTTTCCGCCAAGGATGACAGAAATGAAATCTATTCCGCTGCAAAATATTAGTATCTTACATCAGATATTTTATTTAGACATTTGAAAACAAATTTGACTTCAAACTATGATAGAATATTTATCATTTTCCTTTTAATTAGTATATTATTAGTATATTAAAATTTAAAAGCATGGTATATAAAAAGTTTTTTTTTTTTTTTTTTTTATCTTATAATTATTCTTATCTTAATCCTCAATGTTTCCCATCTTTATTAACTTGAATTTACTATTAAATTTTAACATACTCAAAAACTTCTCATCACTTCGTTAAAATACATTAAACTTTTCCAAAATCTTTTTCTATTTAAAATGATACATGTATTTACTTTAAATGTCCAATATGTCATAAGATTTCCAATTTTAAAGTTTTAAAATATTTATCAAATTTACTTATTTTTCTGGTTTAGCCTTATTGTTTTCCTTTTTATAACTACAGCTGTTGCCCTCTTTAAAATATGTAAAATGATAAGGTCATTTTATAGTAAAATTATCCATTATAGCATATATTATTTTTCACTCCTCCATAAAAATTGATTTTAATATCGTCTGTTTCTTTTATACTTTTATTTTAATAGAATTTTAATAGAATTTAATTTATATATTAGTCATTTTAGCAATTTTATCCAAAGTAGCATTAGAAATAATATATATCACTTCTCGCTTAAAATTTATAGGACCCTAGAATAAAATTAATTTGTGCTTAATATCAACACTACGAAAATTTTTATCAATCGCTTCCAAATTTTGACCTAAGTTTCAAATCTCAACCCTGTGGGTTTTTACATCGGCTACAACGTTTTCGTCTTTGTTCGTAAATAATAATTTGACTGTACTAAATAGTTTACAGCCGTATAATTCAACGTATAACTTAATCACAGCAACGCGTGGCCGGGTCTGCTAGTTAAATATAAATTAAAAAAATTCATATTAAAAGTTCCATTGTTATTTTCAGAACAACTCTTAAAAAAAAAAAAAAAAAAAAATGTATTTAAATGAATCTAAAAATATTCCGGAAGTGCGTGGCAACCTTTAAAAAAATAAATTAATTATTCAAACTTGGTCGAATAACTAATAAATAAAACAAAACACTTCGAAACCAAAGTAATTAATTAAAGACTAGTTTCGTAACTGAGTACCTAAAAACAAAGTGTATATTTTAAGAGCAACATATTCCGTATTTGCCTTTTCCCTAAGAAAACACCAATAAAATTCCCTATATGAAGAAAATTCAATTCTATATTTAAAAATAAAAATTTAGAATGATAATTAAAAATATATTATTGATATTAATACTTTATATTTCTGAGCTCAGATATATTTAATAAAACCATTCATATAAAAATATAATAAATAAAAAAAAGACTAAAGCATATTTATTTTTCCACAAATAATTTTCTAAAAAAAAAAAAAAAAACGCAGAAATACGTATTTTAATGAAGAATAAAACATCATTTCCTTTTTAATAGATTCAGCAAAGAAAAAAAAAAAAAAGTAATTACATTTTTGACTGTAGAGTTGAAATAGATTCAATTAATTTATATTATGAAGAGACATAAATATATCACGACTAGTAATAACGGAATCGGGTAGGGGAAATAGTGGAGGGAGGAAATATTCAAAATGCAATAATGCGAACTGTTTTTTTGTTTTTTTCCTCAGATCGGCTGAAAATATTTCTACTTTTGCATTATAGAATAATTTCGATATTCGCATAAAAGATGCACATGGTCAGCAATGTAAAACAAGAATTTTCTCTTAACGAAGAAAAACATGCATTTTTATAACTTTATAACTTTATGCTCTTTTGGTTTTTTGCATAAAAACAGAATTTGCAGATTCTGTTTCTATCTTGGATGAATTCGATTTAGAATACTAAATGCACATAAGGGGTCGTTCCGTGATTCTCCGTTTAAAACACTAGAACATTTCTGTAGAACACTCGTCGAACGTGTCAGGATGACACCTTGAATTCACTAAATCCTTGCATAAACGATGACTCAGGTTGTCATAACCTTTCGTAAAAAGCAAATTGCACTTTTATTGAGGAACACGAAAGAGGCGCAGATTCGCTGGCTTTTCAACTGCAATTGTAGAATGACAGCAAGATTTCTTTTAGAACAGAACAATATATTTTCACGAAAAATATACATCCAACAAAACTTCCAGAAAGGATGACACAAGTTCAAAAAAATGTTCGACGGGCGCTATTAAAAACATTGCACTAAAATATATATTGTACGAATATATTAAAATTTACGTTGGGCGCCATTATAATAGAATTCCGTTGTAGATATAAATTTTACGAGTAGTTTTAATTTTACGTTGGGCGCCATTATAATAGATATTCCACGATAGATACTTAATACAAAATGAAGCACAATTACAATAACTATATACATCGCGCGCAGCAAACAGAACAGTTGAAATATAGGATACATAAGGCGAATATAACTTCTTACAAGCCACTGCCTGTGGCCCATGGCCACACAGGCGTCTTACACGAAAAACGTCTACATCTTTCAGCAAGAACCGATTAACTTCTAACTGACTTCTGAAATTAAAATGTTTTCACTTCACTTTATGGATCGGCAAAATATCATTAGATATTTTGCCAAGAATGGCGACAGCGCCGTCTATATTATTTTAAAAGATAGGGAAGATGGCTCAATTTCGATAGGCTATTTAATATATTCGTAAGAGTTTGAATTTAGCGCTACACATTTAATTAATTAATAATTAAAAACTATGGATTAATGCCGTAAATTACAATAAGCGCAGAACAAATGTTTTGAGTCGAAATCAAACGCAATCCTGTATCAGGCGAACAAAGTAGGCACGAGTGGTACAGGCAAAGCGGCAGCGCTTCAAAGTTTATCAAAGTTTTTTACTTATTAGTTGTAAGGTTTAGTCCTCTTGTGCATTTTTATTATTTAATTAATTAATTGTTTTTATGTCTAAATTTATTTCTTAACATTAACATTGTTTTTTTTAATTGGAAATAAACTTTAAAAACATTTTTACGTTTTTTTTTTTTTTTTTTTTTTTTTTTTTTTCTGATGTAAAAGACATTCTTGATTTAATAACGCCAATTTTATGTTTCTGAAATATATGTATCGCAGTTTGTATTAGATTTGACCCCCACATACAAAGAAAATATTATTAAAAAATATCCCTATAATTGGTATATCATAAAAACATTTTGTAAATATTGATCTTCACTTTGCATACATAAATGTATTAAAATAACAATTTCTCTCCTTATTTACTACTTACCATGTTTTCCAAAAATTGAATTTAATAGCCTTAAGTCATCCCACAGGCAGAAGAATTTTCCTTGCAATTCTTAAAAAAGTAATATTTTCATAACACAAGCTACGTATAAAATAATAATGACATGGTTCGCAGAGAAGTTTTCATTTATCGTCTTTTCTCTGCCGAAAAGTGAAATATGAAATATTTGTAAAATGTGGGTGTATTTGCGTGGGAGTTTTCATTACCTAAAGCGTATATTTCTGCATAATTTATTTTGAAAATATTGATAAATACCTTTTGGGGTTGATTATGTTTTTAAAATATCAGACTTTATAGCTATATTTATGTATATATGATTAGCAAAAAGTATACATGTCATGAGAAAACCGTAATTACATTACTATAAAACACTGTTAATGTTTTATGTAAAAAAAAAAAAAAAAAAAAAAAAAAAAAAAAAAAAAATTAAAGAATCAGTTATCAGAACGGTGGAAATAACTGTAAAAATACGATCCTGATTTTCTTTACATAAACTTGAAAAATAATTACTTTTAAAACTTGTAATTTTTAACAAGGATTAAAAAAGGTTTTATCACACGATTACAGCTGTTGGAATAATTGTACATTTTTAATTTTGCCTGATTTTTCTTGAAAATTGTGGACCTTTTTCTTTCGTTTTTTTTTTTTTTTTTTTTTTTTTTTTTTTTCTTTTTTTGTTGATATAAGTCTTGTGTGCAAGATTACATGCAAATGATGCATCACATTAACCTAAAAATAATTGTGCACATGGAAAAATTCCTTATAATTAGAATGACGAAAATTTATTCACTGGGAAGATCCATTATTTAAAATATATAACTATTAATAAAATTTATGATTATTTTTTATGTAATTATGCTTATAATTACGAAATTTTTTACGTTAAAATCTAATTTTTTGTCATTTCATACATTTATATCTTGCATAAAAGCTGTTGAACTTTCATTAAATTCGAGCTAACCATCCCGTTAATATTGTGCGCGTTAGAACATACATCGACAAAAATTTGCTCTAATAATTTTTATAAAATAATAATAATAATAATAATAATAATAAATAAATAAATAATAATAAAAAATAAAAAATAATAATAATAAATAATGAATTATAAATAATAATAATAAATAATAAATAATAATAATAAATAAATAATAATAATAATAATAATAGAAAATATAGATTTTATTATAACGGCTATAATATTCACATAAATTCTTTCTTAACACCCTTAAAATGTACCTGTTTTAAAACATTTTTTTTTTTTTAATTTATTTTAAATAAAGGTATGGTCATTTTTTCCGATATCTCATTTGAAAGGCAACTGACTCCTTAATATTCGAGAGAGAAATTAATTATAATATCTACATCATTTATTATAAAAATAATTCGTAATGAAGATTGATATAAATATATCAAAAGTATTTCATGTTTCAAAATATAGGCCATATGCACATAGGTTAAAAGCTGCACAATTCCTACGGTGAATATTAAACATTTTTCCGCAGGATAACTCAAAAAGTATTTGGGGAATACCGTTCAAACTTTCACAGGAGGTGTATTTTGCTACAATAACAAAATTCTGCTATTTTATAGAAAAGTTTCAAACCATTTAGAAATTAGAAAGTATATTTCCATTGAATTCTCTGTTTTATTTTTAAAAATTTATTCTTTCATTTCAATTGTCTGCGTATCTTAGCAACAGCTATTAAACTTTTTATTATTAAGATTTTTTTTTTTAATTTATTATATTTATTGAAATTTAACAGTAAAACAATTATATATATATATAACTATTTATTATACTTATGTTTATGTACAATTTTTACAATAATCAACTGTTTAATTTTCATTTGTGTAATTAATTCTTTAAAAGATTTTTTTTTTTTTTTTAGTTTACTGCATGTATCGAAAAAAATAGTAATATAGTAAGTTTAATTGAAAAAGGATGTACTTTAATTTCCGGCTACAGTTTAAAGAAAATTAAAGGTAAAACTAGTATATATACGTGTGTGTGTGTGTGTGTTTTATATTAAAACAGACAACAAATACATTCAAATAATTGAAATTCAGTCACTGGTCCAAATGATTGTTTAATAAATTCAAGAGCGTACATCCTTCGCGTGAAGATGAACCCTCCTCTTAAAGACTCGCAACTTGAAAACCAAATTCAGAACTAAACTGAAGTTTCCCCTTTTCATTCAAAGCAGGTGCAGTCACGTGATCACGACAATCCCGATTGGCTTAGAGGAAGTCATACGGCACACGGTTGAAGGAGGCAGAAGAATCTAGAATTTTTTTTTTTTTTTTTTTCATCGGAAAATAAAATAAAATAAATTTAAGAACTGAGAACAAGTTAATGATTTTGGAATTACTAAAATATTTACAAAATCCATGAATGGAGAATTAATTAAAGCGCTATCAATAGATTAGTGGGAGGCAAAGTCATTTAAGTTTGAGAAATGGAACTTTAATTTTAAGGGGCTTTCAACTATGTTCCGATTATATTATTATGTATGTGTGTGTGTATCGGGTATCCCATATGTGTGTAGACATTTTTAAAATTCATAAATATTGAAGGCCTCGGTATAATAGAATGTGGTTTGTGAAAAAGTTATTCATGGGGATAAGGGAGTTTTTTTTTTTTTTTTTTTTTTTTTTTTAAGAAATACTTAATAGTTAAAATTTTCTTGGATAGCGGGCGCTGTAAGTGAGAAAAATCACATTTTCTTAAAAAAAAAAAAAAAAAAAAAAAAAAAAAACTATATTTATTTGCATGTAAATTTTTACAGGCATACAAATCATATTCTATGCGGCGTCCGCGGACATTACAAATTACAGTTTGAAAATGAGTTGCAGCACCGCTAATTGCATCATCGTTCGACGGGTCTTACCAAAGGCAAAACAACTTCACAAGTAACAAATTATGCACCAAGTCAGCATCGCAATTAAAGTTTCATATATCCGCAAGAAGACAGCAAAATAAGAAATAAGTTGTGTTAATCGTAATTTCGTGCAGTTTAGAGGACTCTGATTTACATATTACTTGTTACGCATCCATGCAGAAATATTTAACTTTTTTTTCCTTTACCATAAAAAAAAAAAAAAAAAAAAAATCTCTATCACAAGAATAACTTTTTCGCAAACCGCGTTCAATTTTACCAATTCCTTTAATTTTTATGACTTTTTTAAATATCTATATATTTATGTGACACACTGTATATATATATATATATATATATACAGGGTGATTAAAAAAAAACGTGGAAAAAATGATATGGCAGATCAGTCATACAACAAGGATCAAAAATCGCATAGGAACAGGGGGTCGCAAACGCCTGTAGATGGTGCTAGTGCCACGAAAGGGCGTTGCGATACAAACACGGGTAACATGGCTAGTTACACGCACCGCGAAATGCATCCTGAGAAATATCCTAGTAGAAAGGTGCCTAGCCGCTCATTCTCTGCCACTCTGCTTCGACGATTGTGTGAAACCGGTTCGTTCAACGTGCACAAGCCGAATGCTGGTCGCTAACGAATAACTCGAACAGTGGATGCTTAAGAAAGAGTTGTCCAAAAACTCCAGCGTAATCCTTCAACGAGTACACGAGTTGTATCCCGAAAGACCCATATCACCCAAGCTACTGTCTGGCGCATTATACACGACGAAGGACTACATCCTTATCATTTACAACACGTCCAGACACTGGAACCAGGAGATTACAACCGTATGGATTTTATGCGGTGATTTTTGCAAGAAAGTGCTGCGGACCGAAACTTTGCAGCAAGTGTTCTCTTCACGGATGAGGCTGTGTTTGCATTAGAGGGTGTGATGAACTTTCACAACCTGCATACGTGGGCGGATGAAAACCCGCATGCTACACGTCCGCACGGCGCACAACGAAAAATTTCCGTTAACGTGTGGGCTGGCATTGTAGGAGACTGTTTACTTGGTCCGTGCATTCTCCCAGAAAGACCTAACGGTCCCATTTATCTGACATTCTTGCAAGAGGTTCTACCAGAAATACTGAATGATGTTCCGATGCCTATTCGTCAACGCATTCGATTTCAACACGACGGAGCTCCTGTACATTTCAGCACAGACGTCAGAGCACATATGAGGGTACTTTTCCTGGCGGCTGGATTGGTCGCGGTTGGTCAATCGCATGCCCACCACGATCACCAGACCTGTTTCCCTTGGATTTTTTCTTATGGGGATTTTTAAAAGGACTTGTGTATGAAACACCTGTAGCAACGCCGTAAGACTTGGTAGGAAGAATCTTTGTAGCAGCAGGATGTGTTCGAGATACACCCGGTATCTTTGAGAAGGTGCGGCGTTCTATGCAACGTAGATGCCAGGCGTGTCTCGATGCATCTGGCAAAAACTTTGAGCATCTCCAGTAGGCTCAACATTTGGCTTGCATTAGTCGCATGTGAGTGAGTAATTATCAATAAAATGATCTCTAATGGTTTTGTTTCTTCTCTTTGTGTTATGTATTATTTTAGATGCCCTGTAGCGGCTACGGACCGCTGTTCCTATCCTCTGTTCCTATGCGATTTTTTATCCTTGTTGTATGCCTGATCTACCATGTCATTTTGTCCACGTTTTTTTGAATCACCCTGTATATATATATATATGAGAGTTATTAAAAAAATGATATTAATAAACGGCATTTATACATAAAAATGTAGAGTTCACGATTTTTGAAATTTGTATCATTTAGGAAATTATACAAGAGATAGTAAATGTTTTATCAAATTAAGGAAGCAACGGGTAAATTGTATCTTCCTAGATTTGGTAATATTATGGAAATTTGTGCTCTCTACTAAATAATGACTTTATTTTTATATTATTTAGAATTCTTTCGGTAGATACAGAATCCTTTCCATTTGTTTGATGAACACCCGTCCGTAGTGTTATGTCACCTCTCCTTTGCCAGCAAAAGTTGTGAAATATGTGAAATCTCATGTTTAATATCAAATTAGAAAAACGTTTTAAAATTGAAAACTTTAATTGTTACATTTAAAAATTTTCTAATAAGTTTATATGTATATATATATATATATATTAACCTTAACTTTAATACGACTGTACCAAAAATGTTTAATAATGGCAAACAACCTTATTGATGCAAATCTTGACGCTTTTGCTATATGGCAGTCAAAGGTTTACATATTTATGTCATTTTAACTTTAAGAATACATAAAACCTTTTTTAATGTATGTGACAAGTTTTTTTTTTTCTATTTATACAATCGCTCATCATTATTTATTTGTCTTCAATTTAAATTTGTCTTTATTTATTGACGCGCAGGAATATAAAACACGATATATAATAACATTTTATGTGATAAAAAACACCGAGACGAAAAAAAAAGAGTTTGGAAGAGCAATATACTTATTCCAGAGAAATAATCACTTTCTTGGTTTGAAATATAACGATGGTGATATTTTGGATCTTTTCCAGCGTATAATGGAAAAAAAAAAAAAAAAAAAAAAAACAAGCTATCTTGTATTCTCTTTTTCGCTGAAAAGAAAGGAAAACGGGTGAAAAAAATTCAAGACATTTTTGCTTACTATAATTTATGGTTCTGACAAACCAAAAATATAACATATATCAATTATTTAAAACAGACATCCGTATTTAAAAATGTTACAATCATTTAACAGATTTAATATCGTGATAAATATTTCATTTTAGAGCATTCTAAAACTTTCTACAGAAAGATAAGCAGACATGTAAAATAAAAACCATAAATAGAAATTTTACAATTTAATTCTATTATAAAGCTTCAGAAAATATCACATGTTATAAAAAATAAACATTCTTTTATAACAATTGACAGTGAGTGATGAAGAATTTTTAAAAGTATAACCTACCTGAAACCAGAGTTGGCAAGCTTCTGCCATGGTGGTCAAAACCATTGGTTATAACCAGTTAAAAATGGCTTGACAAAAACTATCTTCTGCCAGTAAGTGGCAATAGCCAAGGCAAATTAAGGCATGGTCACATAGGACACGGGCAAATGGAATCCAAATTTGTGGGGGCACTAAACCGGCAAATGATGTTTAGAATTTTTATGTCTTATGAAATTTATAATTTTTATTATATTTATTACTTTATAGTAAATTACAGAAAATTACAAACATTGAATAATGTAACTTTTTGCTAAATTTAATTAGACGTATTAATAAACTACAATATCCGCATAAGCTTAAACACATTGGTCTATTTTGCATTTTAATTCCTTGGTGACCATAATCGTAGCTAATTATTTCCACGTGTTTTACATCCATCTTTCGTTCGGGTTACGTGTTATAACTAATTGCAATTTTATGACCTTTTATTTCACACCGTTATTTAGAAGTATTGTTTTTTTATTTTTTATTTTATCCAACATTTTAGCTTGGTCACAATAATCATGTCATTAAAAAATAAATAAATTAATTAATTAATTAAACGAAACAATTAACGTCTATTACATATAAAATATGTATAAGACGGAATTAAAAAAAAAAAAAAAAATGTATATATGTTTGAAGAGGAGGACAGGCATATAATATTTGTGCCCAAGGCTTTTTAAAGTCATAGTCGGCTCCTGGAAGATACGTTGACAGAAACTAAAATGATTAAATAAATAATAATAACTTTAAATTGTAATAATCCATTAAATTCATATAAGTATTTGACGCCTAAATAATAAAATCAAAAACTGAAACTAATGATTATGACTGCTATTCAAAGAAGAAAAGTATTTCAAGATGAATATATAAATATATTTTGCTTGTATTATAAAATGATCTTCAACGTTAAAGATTCACTTTCTTTCATTCTGAAATTTGGCTTTTTCATACAGTAAAGTTGTACTGAACATGTGTAAATATAAATTCAGTATTATACAATAGCAGTGCCCGCAGCAGTCCTATATTTTTACGTGCATTTTATTATTTTGCCACCACTTTATCAATCAATATACTTTTACATATTGATTCAACTTTAAAAACTTGACAAAAAATGTATTAAAAAAAAAAAAATAGTGGTATTAAAATAATAAAACAAACATGAAAATATAGGGCCGCTGCAGATATTGCAATAGTAAGTTAAATGAACTTAAAAAAATACTAAAAACATTTAGAATATTTTATCAAGTTGCATTTAAAAAATTTAAAAAAAATAATACAATGTGATAAATTAAACTTATTCTACTGTATGCAAATAGAAAGGATTCCTGTAAAAACATATACGAAAAGTAACTGAAACACACACAAACAAACAAACAAACAAAAATAATAGAAATAAATTTTAATGAAATATGTTGTACAATTATTAATTCAACTGAAATTTTATTCAATTTTATATAATCATTAATTCAACAAAAAGAGTAAAATTGTCATCCAGATGCATATTTGTTTCTTTTTCAGCAGAGCACATTGTAAAATGCAAATTGCCCCAATACTGCGTACAAAATTATGCAGTCATATTACACCTATCAAAAATACATTTATTACATTATTCATTATACAAATCAAAGTTATCCCTAATTTTTTAATTTATTCTAAATGAACTGTTTTTAGAAGTTCAGTATTATTTCAGTATTAAAGTCTCAGATAACGTCATTAAATGGGTTTTGCAGTTTATTGGCAAATTTCGCCGCTTTAAACCAGTTATAACTGCTTTCTGATGGCAAAGAATCAACCCGGCCTGTAATACGTAGCATATTTAATTTGTGTTATTTATTTATTTATTTGTTAAATTAGCAAACATAGACATATTGTGGGGAGCGTAAAGTTTCATTACAGTGTTATATATATATATATAATAAATCATATCTAAAACTTAAAACAGTGGAATGACTCCACTCGACTTTCCGATCATTAAGTAAGTAACGGTTGTATAAAAAGTTAAAATAAGAAAAGTTGTAAAATAAACAAAAGAGAAAATTATAATAGGAATTTTCAGTATTTTTCCCATACAGTATGTTCTTAAATTCAACACTATTACAATAATTAGAGTCATTATTTTGAGTAGACCCTAATGATAAATAATTTTTCTTAGTGCCCTGTAAAAAAAAAAAAAAAACATCTAAGTACTATTCACCAAAATCTACATAGTTGCACCAGTGCCCTTTTAACATGCATATATTTTCGTTTGAATAAGGTACTTAAACGCTATTGCACTCATTGAAAAATTTCCAGGCATTATAAGTTTGGTAATACTATACTGATACAACAAAATTTAAAAAAATCTGGAGTGATTTTACACGACTTTCCGAACAGTAAGTAATTAACTGTTCTATAGATAAAGTAAGAGAATCGTTAAATAAACTAAAGAGAAAATTATAATAGGGTGTTTCAGTAAAGTGTCTTAATTTTATTATAGAAAATTTTAGGTTTTCTAACGCTATTGCACTTCAAATAGTTTGATCCCATAGCCCATAATTATAAAGAATTGTTCTTTGTGTCCCTGTAAAAACATAATAAATGTTAGATTTACCAAAATCTATACAACATTTGCAAATGAGACCTATAACATGTATATAAATTTTCAGCGCAGTCGAATAAGGCATTTAGACGCTAACGTATATTAAATAGTTTGAGCTCATAGGCTTTAATGGTAAAGAATTTTTATTTGAATCTCTGTAAAAAAAACCTATAAGTTCTAGATTTACAAAAATCAATAGGATTTGTGCTACGGTGACCTATAACATTCGTATCAACTTTAAGCTCATTTAAACAAAGCGTTTAGACACTATCGTGTTTACTCAGGCACATACATATGCATATATCGCCGTAAAAATAGCAAAAATAAACCTAGAGTTCCTAAAAAGGTATAGATATACCAAAGTATCAAAGTCGAATTTTTGCCATGATTACAATACTTACTTCACACATGTATGTTCGAAAAAAAATATGTAGTTAAACATATACAATTTTTTAATTTATAAATAATACGACTAATTACGCAAGTAATTGATTTATGAAACTTTAATATTTCATGAAATATGCTGATGTAAAATAATGAAATTTATTTTGTCAAAAGCGGTATATAATTTCTAATAAAACTTTGAAAAATTCAATAAATGATTATTTTCATTGCAGAAAACGCATTTAAAGTCAAACTTTATTATAAATCTCTCCTAGAAAACTATTCTTTCGTTAAACTGTAGTTGAAATCTAACTTACAAAAGTACTTTCAAACTTAAAAGTGATAAAAATCAAGCTATCATTCATGCGATTCTTTTGCTTTTAAAATAGTGATTTCTTTTCTCACGTTAGTAACTCTTTTTTTTGAAATTTCATTATAATTTTGAGTCAAAGTGCTTCGAAGAAGTCAGCATTATTAAATATCTCACATATTTGAAAATTTCATATAGTTAAAAGAATACGAAATAGAATTCAGATTCTGCCGATATATAATAACGCATATATACATTTTTTTTTTTTTTTATAATGATAAAGCTTTGTGTGTGTATGTGTGTGTAGTTTTTATTTTATTTTATTTCATTTTTATTTTTATTTCATGTTAAAGAAAAAATAAAAAATTTCCTCAGTGTTAAATTAGTATAATTTATTTGGTTAAAAAAAAAAAAAAAAAAATCCTTATTTT
Source organism: Salticus scenicus (assembly GCA_963930645.1). Taxonomy (NCBI): domain Eukaryota; kingdom Metazoa; phylum Arthropoda; class Arachnida; order Araneae; family Salticidae; genus Salticus; species Salticus scenicus. Next base: position 65,837,744 of record OZ005659.1, read on the forward strand.
AAAACTTTTTAAATAAATAGAATAATGCGTTTATTTTTCTGTATGCCTGTCTACCTCTCTGTCTGTGTTCATTCTAAAGCTTAAGTCATTCATGACAGAATTTGAAATCTAGGCAGAGGTGTAGTTTAGAAACTGCAGGGGGCACCTCGGCAGAGATTTTTTTTTGTTTGTTTGTTTTTCTTCCGAATATGAGTTATTTCCATACAGTTTTTTAATTCTTTGATTCTTCTGTAATATTTTTTTAAAATTTATTCTTTAATTTCTGTCGCCAACAGTTACTGTACTAGTTATTTTTTTAAATTTATTTAATAACGTTTCAATTTTACTTTCTTCTATATATATATAAGAAGAAGAAGAAAGTATTGGATACGTAATAATTTCGAACACAAGTTTTCGATGGATTTAGACGTTTTGAGATATTCTAAACACGATTTGACTTTTCATAAAAAAATGTCTGTCTGTGTGTCTCTATGTGTATTAAAATATTTGTGGACTCTGTATCCTACGAACCAATGGACGAAATTTAACCAAACTTGGTATATATTTAGACTCTGACCTAAACTGTTGCTGATTGGGTTTGGGGATCAATCTCTCAATATCTGGCGGTAATATCTTATTTTGTATGAATTTTTAACAGGGCAGTATAGGACAATGTTTCGTAAACATTTACATAATGCGAGTTATTTTTAACGTGTGATTGTAAAATTTAGAGGGAAAAAAAACTAAGAAAAAATTCGCATTTCTTTTGATTTTGGCTTAAAATTAACTCTCATTCAGCATTTAGTGTTATAAATTTGAGAGATAAAAGTAGTTTGCATCGATTATGGAAAGTGATTTTAATAAATAATTTGCGCTGCAAGAATTTGCGTAAATTTATACCGAATGAAATCTTGTGGTGGCCTTAAAATATTAGTTTTTATGCGTATTTAGTCACGAGATTAAATATTATTTATACAAAATCTTGATTTTTAGTAAAGTAATATAGCTTGATTTTTTCTGTTGTTGGTATATTTCAATTTTGAAAATGGTTTTCAATTAGCGGATAGAATTTGCTAATCGATGCAATAAATGTTATTAAAATTAAATAAAATGCGATATTTTTTTTTCAATAGTTGCCATTAAAAAGCAGCTATTTATCTGGAGACAAAATTTCCATTGTAAGATATTTCTTAAACTTATTATGTTTATTAAAATCAAACGGTAAAATAGTAGAAATTAATAAACTTATCATATTTTTTTCTAATTTTAATTAAGGTGTATAACAACTGAGTTCATTTTTATATTTTTTATAATGCGATTAGTAGTAATATAATTTCAGTTTTCTTATTACATAGTAAGCGTAAAAAAAAAAAAAAAAAAAAAAAAAAAAAATGTGATCCTATGTATCGCTAATATTTCAATGGATATATATAAACATAGGGGAAAATCTCCAGTTGTGGGCATTCTCCGGTTGTGGGCCCCCACCATATCGTTTAATAAAAAGTAAATATGGTGGATTTGAGTACTGTCGAACATGTATTCTAACAGTACGCAGTTAAGGCGCTAACACCGAATAGAGTAGACGCATTTGCTTAGCATCGAAACAACATTTAGAACAAAAAGCAACAGAAAAGTAATTTCTAAATTTTTTTAATGTGCAATAAATCGAAGTGAGTTAATTAAAAAATGTGAGTGAAATATATATTTATGCAGTATATTCAATATATTTTGTAATGCAATATCGAATTAAGCCGAAATTTCGAGTGAAAATAGTTTCTTCTGACATTATAAAAGTGACTGTCATTCCTGGTTGTGGGCACCTTCATGTAACCGGTTGTGGGCACCCATGTTTCTTTCATTTAAAGTGTGCATTTGACTTACAAATTGTGAAATATGGTCGTTTAAAACAACATAACATATTTTATTAGTGTTTTATGTATTTTTAGGCATTTTTAGCCATGCCAACTCCGGAAAAGTCAATCGATCCAAAAGAAATGCATTTTAAGGCGATGGTTAAAGCCATTTAGGTTGCTTAATATATACGAAATCCATAAAATCGACTGACCGAGAATATGGACCTCCTCGCAGCTTCTGTGCCCATACAGAAGAAGCCTAGAAAAAGTAAGGGTCACCTGTCAAACTTCTGACCAAGCGCGTTAAAATTAGAAACATTCACAATCAGGATATGATGTCGATTTCTGCATCATTTGTTTGGAGCACCTGCTACCACGCCGAACAAGAGCAAATTCAATCAAATACAAAGAGTATTACCGTCTGGTGCATTTGAAATGTGCCAATATACATGAAAAATATTTTATTTACAAGCATTGCGCTTCTGATTTGAAAGATGGAGAAGATGACGAATAAAATTGGAAAAATGTCATTTTATGTTATTACTTCGGCAACTGAATCCTTACTAAATTAATATATTTTGTTGTTTTCTGTATTTATGGTGATTTTTATTATTATTTTCTCATTTTTAACGGATTTTTTAAGAGTGCCCACAACCGGGTACAAAATTTTTTTGGCAAAAAATGATCACTTCACAAGATTGGTAATATTTTTTTTCTGGTTGACGGAATCAAAAGCGTTACTTCATCAAACGTTAGCTAATGGTTCTAGCTTTCCATTGGTATTCGTATGTTTGCATAATATCTCTTCTATCAAATGTTATAAGCTAAAATCTAAACTGTGCCCACAACCGGAGATGTTCCCCTATATATATTTATATATATATAGGGGAATATAAATAAATAAATAAATAAATAAATATATATATATATAATAAATATATAAATGTATATAAATAATAAATATATATATATACACTTTTTTTTTTTTTTTTTTTTTTTTTTTTTTGCAAAACGATATTGTTGCGAAATCGCGCTATTTTCACTTCTACTCATTGTGTTAAAATCATTCCGATTTTCATTTTTTCACCAAAAAGATAGCGTGCGTATAAATGGTTTTACCCAAAACTTTGTTTTGATTCAATCATCGTAATATAATGTTCACTGATGGTAAATAAATCTTTAATGAAATCCCCTATGATTTTTTTTTCTTTATTTATTGAGAGGAACATGTATTTATCTACCTTTTCCCATAAAAGAAGTTTTTTCATCTAAAAACAAAATTGCTTCTTATTATGTAAAACACGCTATATGCATAAAAATGATAAATTTCATGGCAGTACTTAAATTGAGAAAGAATAATATTTTAAAAGAATAGTAATAATGTACGTATTTACAATCCTTCTAACTATTATTTAAGACCTTCAAACTTGGAAAACAATCCAGAAATCGCTAGTTCCACTTCTACTCATTCTGTTGTTCCGAACAGCATTTCTTCCTCCAAAAACTAGCGTGCGTATAAATGGCTATACCTAAATTTTTATTTGCATTCAATCAATCGTAATATAATGTTCATTTATTGTAAATTAAACATTATTAAAACCCCGTTTCATATTTTCTTAATATTTGCTGAGAAGGACAGAAATTTATCTACATTTTTGCAATAAAAGAAGCCTTTTCATCAAAAAAATTACTTTTTCTCATTTAAAACACGCAAAATGCTTAAAATTGATACATTTCATAGCTTGAATTGAGAAAGAATATAATTAAACAATAATAATAATGTACATATTTACAATCCTTATGACTATTATTTAAGAACTTAAAACTTGAGAAACAATCCAAAAATTTATAATTATATAATTTTAAGTTATAACTGTATTATGGTAAAAAGAGCAGCTCAATGACATTATGTATCCATCAGTGGTGGACAGAGTGCTAATTTAATTTGTTATTTTCAATTTAAATAGGTATAAATATGGTTAAAGAAAGGCTTTCGTTTAGGCTTATTACATTAAACATGATCATAATTTATTGAAAAAATATGTTTAAAAATTAATAATATGCAATTTATATATTTTTTATCAAAACTTTATGTTTATATAGAAGGCATTTGTGAGATTCTTATGACAGTTCTTTTTATTTTTTACTCACAAAATTCATAAATATTTTTTCCTCACAAAGTGCACATTTACAATTCATATTTTTATTAACCTAGAAGACGAAATTTTCCTCGGGAATAACTTCAAACGAAATAAATAAAATATCCACAACTATATGCGTAAAGATTTTCATATTTCTAATCAATTTCTGGCAAATGCAGTCAGAAAGAATAAAGGAATATTCGGAATTGTTGAATTTTACTTGTTTAGTCTGCGTATATAACGACCTCAAAATTCATAGAAATACATAATAAATATATCATTCTTTTTCTTTTCGTATCAACTATAAGAAAAAGATTTAATCAAAAATATATTCAATTCAATCTCTAGGATTTTTTTTTTTTTTTTTTTTTAACCATGATATTTTACTTATGTGCAAAATTTAAATAAAGTAATCAGAATACATTAAAAGATATATTATTATTATTATTTTTATATTCATAATAAAAATACAATGGATTCGTAAGTATTTTTGATTTCTTGTTTGTGACTATTTTATGCATTTTAAAGTTTCTTGAAGGCGTTTTCACAATTTTTAGAACTAATTTTATGTGTGTCTTTTTGTGTGTGAAACATGTTAGTGGTAAAGAACTAATGCATAGAATTTGATGACGTTTGATATTTCCTTTTTTCTTGACACGGATTGAAGTCTATAAAAGTTTTATGAATGTCAGTCAACCGGTAGTGCTGTCGTTCATTTTTATTCCAATTGTAATATGCCAGCATAGATTTAAATTTCGTATAAGTACACTCATTCAGGATTATTTTTACCAATAGTTGTTACATTTAAATTTTTATTTACACTATTAATAGCCAGCCAGTATAAACTCATATAAATTTCTATAAAGAGCATCTTTACAGAAAATTTGCCACTTCTTTTATAACGAGTGATTGAACGATTTGGCTGTAAAAATTCAAAACAAATGATTTTTTCCTTACCTTTCTTTCTCCCTTTTTCTTTTTTTCTTTTTTTTTTTCCCAGTTTAAAGTCAAAAATGAGAAAATATGTTTCTGAAAATACTACTTATATAGAAAAGAAATATATTTGTCATTTTAGTTATACTTGTAAAAGTTAGTACAATAAGTCAGTGAAGGACGATGTTGCACAACATTTTTGAAAAAATATTTAATGAGCTAATCAACCGTGGATGTATAACACTGGGTGTCTGTATGCATAACACAATATAAACTTATTCTGTAGAATAATAATATGCGAATTATTTTGTGGTGGATACAGTATAATTACTTTTAGCTATTTCGATAAATGAAAGAATTTTTATTATTCAAATAATTATATTGGATTTTTAATATCGATTTTTTTTTAAATTAATTTAATGTATGCTTTGTTTATTTATCCCTTTATAAATATATAATAGGGGGCTTTGCCCTTATTTCGTTCCGCTCACCTACCCCCAAAGTATGCTTCGCTTATTTTATTTTAGCTTTTTTTTTTTTTTAAAGAAAATAATTTAATTTTAACCTTAAAACAAATGTGGTATAAATATTTGACCATTTGATACAACACATCACAATGCTATGTGGAAGCAAAATGTTTCTAATTTCAATGCAATTTTAACTTTTTAATATGCATAAAGACCTTTATTAATTTATATGACTGAAAGTGATTTTCGCCTTTATTCATGTCACTATTATTAATTTAAGCTTATATTTAACCCTTTTTCTTATTCAATTTATTGATACATGAAATTATAAAAACGAAAGAACATCTATTTATTTACTTATTTTTTATTTTATTTCATTTTATTTCTTGTAATAAAAAATACGAAAGCAAAAATAATTCTGGACAACAGCATATTTATTTCAGTAAAATAATTACTTTCTTACTTTGAAATATAACGATGGTAACATTTTGGATCCTTTCCAGGGTATTATCTGAAAAAACACTAAGCAATCTTATCATATCTTTTTTACATTATTTTTCTTTTCTGATAAGAAAGAGAACGAAATGAAAAAAAAAAAAAAAAAAACAAGACATTTTTACGTACAATATTTATGCTTGTTTCAAACCAAGAGTATAATAATTCTTAATTATTTTAAATAAATCATATGACGTTATATCAAAATGTTACAATCATTTATTAGACATAGTATCATTCTAAATATTTCATTCTAAGGAGATTGAGGACTCTTAAATATTCTAATGAAATTTAAGATAAAAATCAGAAATAATACATTTGTAATATAGAAAAGTATTAGAAATATTTTATAAGAATATATTGTAAATATAGGTCTCGTTATAATGAGTTTTACACTCATTATAACGAGATGCCAGAGATGCTAGAGAAAATATTCCATAAAGATATATTTTTTATTTTGATTTAGATCAACTCATGAGTAGTTTTAAGGAAAGTTTCTCGCTCAATACAAACCGCATAGAATGATCTTCTGTTAAAATTACAGGAATGCATTGATCACGGAAAGTATGCTCATTCATTCACCACTATATATTAACAACTATTTTTCGAAAATTGTGTTTTGGATTTTACATATATAAATTTGAATATTCCATACTACTATTTACTAATAATAATTATTTTCTAGATAAATTACGCAATAGACATATAAAAAAAAGAAAAAAAAAATTCCCAAGGATGTGTTTTGTGATTTTATTTGCTACCAGTATTATTATAATTATATTATTATTATTTAACAGTAATCACTTCTATTCATCACAAAAAATTACAGTGAAGATATGAAATATATATATATATATAGGGTAAGTGCACTAGTGATTGGCACTTTTAGAGCAATATCTGATATTTTTAATGCTCTAGTCATCAGAAAATATTTTTAGAAATCTTAAGTTAGTACATATGGTATGAAAGACATCCAGAGCCACATATATGCTAAAATATATACATTTGATAACAATTATTTTTTGTTTATGAATTTTTATTTGACACCCACTCAAAGTTCCAGTAACTGACACTGCCATTTTTTCATTTTATCAGTAATTGCCCTCCTATGTTGCAGTGTTTGACACTGCTAGTTATTCATTTTACCAGTTATTACACCCTATGCTCCAGTGTTTGACATAAAATGTTAAAATTCTTATATGTAAAATATATGATTTTATTATTTTTATTATTTATTAATTATTTCGGGATAGATGTCAATTACCGAAGCATGCCAATCACTGGAGCACCTACCCTATATGGAACTAGTGGTATAAAAAATCATGAATCAAAAATTTGATAGGTCTTTGATAGCAAGGTTTCGTGTGAACTGTGTATCCTTTGGACATCTCGAAGAAATTCACTTAATTTTGAAGATGGTATTATTAAGGTAACAAGCATCAAATTACTTAAAAATAAATGAAAATTGCGACTTTATTTTAAGTTTAGAAAAGAATAAATTAAATAAAGCGGATTTTAAATTAAAATAATAATATTAGCATTTTTGTACGTCTCATATAATGTGGTAACGCAGTTGAACCTCGTTAACGTGAACACGCTTAACGTGAATTACTTTTAGCATGAACTGCTTTCACAATCCCCGTCAAAATGAAGATTAGTTTCTGAGTTACTGACAGCATGAACTACTCATGACATGATTTTTTTTTTTTTTCTCTTCCTTGAGATTCCCGTTAACGAGGTACGACTGTATTTTACCATGTTTTTATTAACTTCGATTCTTATTTGTATACTTGTTTGTCCGGTTTAAATCTTGCAATCTCATTTTAATTAACTTCCCTACTATCTAGACATTTGAAACTTTTATAGTAGCTCAGAACCCGGTGACAACGCAATATTTCGAAGTCAGATTTTCGAATTTTCAAATAGTTTTCTTTTAATTAATTGAAATATGAAAATAATAATCTCATAATAGCAATAAAATAGCCATTAAAATATTAGCTATAATTTAATTGTTGACATAAAAAAAAGAAACATTTATTTCATCGTGAGCGTTAAAAATTTATAAAAAGTTAAATTATGCATCGCGCAAAAATTGACGTCATTATCACTTTAAAAATTTTATACACATTAATAGTGCTATTGTAGTTCACGAGGCTAATATACGTTGCTCTAAAAGGAGTAATATTTAATTTTTAGAACCATTTTTTTCTTTCACTATAATTATTATTTCACTGAACTGAGTCCGCGTGCTTAAATATTGCTTAAATAGTTTCTTTTATTATCGCGTATTGTATTGATGATTTATCGGAAAATTTAAAAACATCGTATAAAAAAAGTTTTTTTTTTTTTTTTTTTTTTTTTTTTTTAATCTTATAATTATTTTTCTTTCTTTGTTTAATTTTTCTTTTTCTTATTTCTTATTTAATAAATTTTAAATACTTTAATGACAGCGTATTTGAATGAATATGGTTAGTTAATTTCAAATTTTAGAATTGGACGGTAAGATAGAACTAATATGAAATTTAGAATGATATGTAATAACAACATTTCCGGGACGGACTTGCAAATTCGCATTGAAATCCGTCACTGTTAAAAATTTGTTGTTAGTTTGAACCAAAACTTAGTACTGAAGTAGCTGCAACCACCCGATGGCTTAACAAGTTACCATTATTAACTAGTCAATAAATCTTGATATTATGTTAAAAAATAAAAATAAAATAAAATCGAATACGACGAGAATTTAACTACAGATTTTCTTGTCTCAAGTCAAAGCGCCACGTTTTTTTTTTTTTTTGTCCGCTATTTATGCTTCGTTCATTTTGATTAAAGGGGCTAAGTTTTCTAGGGTCTTATCCTTACCCACGAATAAGTTGTTGTACAAAATTTGAACTTTATCCTATGGTTTCGACCACATTCTTCAATTTAAGGTTGATTTACTTTCAGTAGGAATGTTGCTGATTCATACTTTCATTGTGAGTGGATATAAGGAAGCACCAAGTTTTGTGCAACTTATATTCAATCGCAAGAAGTAGAAAGAAAACTTAAAAGTGTGGTTTTGCTATATTATGGTATTGCTTTTAACTTTACTCCATATAATTATTCAAAGTAAACTGAAATTTTTAACTGTTTACATCTGAAATCCTCTGGACAGAGATTGTGCCAAAAGTTACAATTTTTAAAACTTTGCAGGGACATAAAGGTGTGCTGCCCGATGGTGAACGAGAAAACACTTTGGCACACCAGCGTGCCGGACGGAATATGAATGCGTTTTCTTGCTGGCACGTATGTGATACAGTCGGAGCGAAAGGGTTAAAATTCCTTTATGTGTATGGTATTACGATTAATTTTAAATTTGCGCCGCATTGAAAATAAAATAAAGCTTTAAAATACATTTTTTAAATGGCATAGAAGGTTATTAAATTATTTTAAAATATGTCAAAAGCTGAAAATACTGATTTAATTTATAAATATATTTAAAATAATTATAAAACTTAACAAGCAGTTTAATTCTACTTAAATTTAAATATACGCTATAACTACGTTGTAAATATACAATTTAAAAGAAGTAAACATCATTTAACAGTAACAAAATACAAACTGAAATCACTCCTTTATGCGTGCTAAACCCATTACTTTTCGTTAGTAATAATTTAATTTTAATTTTTAATTTTAATTATGTTTATTTTACTATATATACTATTGAATGCTTATAGTACATTAATTCTAGGAGTACACTGTAATCAAAATAAAATACAGATTCCAAATTCCAAGCGAGAATTAAAAAGTATAAATAATTAATTAAAAGGTAAAAAATATTTTTGAACATACCTATAATCTTTTTAATTATATCAGTATTTAATAAACACTAAATCACGTCTTTAATTAAAATAGGTTATTAGAAAAACACAGTGAAAATGCAAAATCTTGAAAATAAACGAACTTATTTCTTCAGTAACAAAAGTGTAAGTCATAATAATTTTTCTCTGCAGATTCTAAACCTGGATTATTGATTTATTTTAATTTTGTATTTTTTTTTTTTTAATTTTGATCAAAAAATATTTTTATTCATAATTTATATTGTATATTTATTATACATTTATATTCGAAGAGCGCTATAAGAATCAAAATGAAAATTCTATACAAAGAATGCCAAATTTAGAAGACATTGGAAGATATGAAATTACAATAATCAATAGTAATTAAGAAAAGTTGAATACGTAGTTAAACTGATATACAATTTTTTATAAATATTATCCATAGAAGACAATTACGCCAGTCATTGAAATAGGTGATATTAATATCCTGTGAAATATGTCAAAACAGAAGAATTTATTTTCTTAGGGAAAAAAAAAAAAAAAAAAAAAAAAATAAGTGTTTTATAAACGTAATACGCGATTATTCGTACTGCACAAAACACATTTATCAAAACTTATATGAAGTCAAACTTTATTAGAAAACTATTTTAGGAAACTATTTTTTCGTTAAACTGTATTTCAAATCGAAGTTTCAAAAGTACTTTTAAACATAAAACTGATAAAAATCAAGCTTAGTTTTTTCATATTTTTTTTTCTCGTAAAGCAGAGCTTTCATTTAACATTTGTAATGTATTTATTTTCGACTTTTCTCTATATTTTCAAGCTAAAGTGCTTTGCGGAATTTCTTTATTATTAGGTATCTCATATAGCTAATATCGTATATAAAATTTAACAAAACCCATCGATTTTTATCAAAACATACATATTTATTTTAAGGATTTTTTTTTTTTTTTTTTGTTACATTTTTACAATTTCTATTTAATTTTATCTTTAATTATATTTGAAATTAATGAAAAAATAACATTTTTCTTAATGGGAAATAATTATAAATTATTTTTAGATGTCCCGATTTGTAATCAAAAACTTATTATATATTTATAAGTATATAACAAGTATTTTTTCAATTTATAATTACAGCAATTAATAAAAAGTAAATTAAAATGTATTGAAAATAATTAGGAGTTATTTCTTTATACACAACTGTTTTCCCCAATTAACCATTTTAATGTTATTTTAAATTTTATTTAAATGTTGATATCAGTTATAATTGATATCATCTCATGCTAACTCAAGAACATTAAATTTAAAAATACCTACTAGTTACATACCTGTACCTTATAAAATACCCGTTGAAAAAAAAAAAATAATAATTAACCACTACTAGTTATATAAAATGAAGATACAATACGGGAATAATAACAAAGAAGAAAAATGATTAAGTGCGAAATTTGTAGACACGAACCTAAATGGTGTTGCGGTATCATTAACAATAATTAAAAATATTTTTAAGATGTAAATATGATTTAAAATACAAGTTAAAGAAGATAACAATAAAAAATATTAAAGTTATGAAATTTATTAAAAAAGAAAAAAGAAAAAGAAAGAAAATCGCCACCTTCAGACTATTTTCGCCGTAAATTATCTTAGAAACATGCGGCCGGTGCCGATCGATTCGTAATAACGTCTTTTGATAACACAGATCATCATACAGATAGGACAGTGAAGCTAAAACGTGAACCGGAGATATAGTAGCACCACTAGTGTCAACAGAGGGGAACTACATGTGTCAAGTCTACATAAATAGCATATTTGATCGAAAATTGTTTTTCTATTTCGCGAGTAGTTAGTAGCAGGTTAGTATGGGAAGTTTTCATTTTCTTCACTTTCTATTGTAGGTGCGTAGGTGCTTTCCTTTCCTTTTTGAATTCATAAAATTATCCTCAAAACATTCACAGCTATTCTTCTAAGAAATAAAAACTAATTTTTGTAACGTTTAAAAATATGCTTTGTTAAACATATTCATATTCAAGTACAAATTGAAATTACAAACTGTAATTCTGAAATAGCAATATGGTATCATTAAATATTTAACGTTGCTTGGTTTAAATAATACAAAATGCTTTAACATGAAAAAAAAAATTTTTTTTTATTTTATGTATATTTTCAGAGTTTATTTTCTTAATATTTAGCACTTGCTTCTTAAAATAAATTGCTTTTGGCAATCAAGTTTGTAAACAATAATAAAGTTGCCAAACGAAAACGTATGTGCAGTTTTCTTTCCTTCACTTTTTCTACTACTTTTAAATTCACAAAAACATAACATTCACAGCTATTTTCTAAGAAATAAAACTAATTTGTATTATGTTTGAAAATAAATTTTGCCAAACACATTCGTGTTCAAGTGTACAAATTAATATAACAAACTGTAATGCTGATATAGCAGTATGGTATGGAATCTTAAATATTTAACATTGCTTGGTGTAAATAATACAAAAGGCTTTAAAATGAAAAAAATATTTCTGGTTTATGTATATTTTCGAAGTTTATTTGCTTAACATTTAGTACTTCCTTCTTAAAATAAATTGTGTTCGACAATCAAGTTCGTAAACGATAACAAAGTTGCCAAACGTAATCATCAATACAATGGTTAGTTGATTGTATGTTGGGTTTAACGTTGCACTAATATTACGACATGAACATAGACACAATAAAAATAAAACGAGCGATTGCGTAAGCTGGAGAGCTCGAGAAACTTACAGCCGTTGACAATAGGGTCGTTGCAGTCAAATTTTGGTTACCGAAGAATATACGGGAGTGTCCTATGTGTATAAAAATCTAAGGTTGATATATGCATTAGTTATAGTTTGCTTAGGGGCCGTATTCATAATAAAATTTACCTCAACTTCTTTTTTTTTATAGTAACACCCATTTTTTACTGCATATTCGACTTCATGAGATCCAGGCGGTTAGAGAAAAAAAAATATGGTTTAAATACTTTAAAATACTTCTTGATAGAGTTAAAGCGAATATACGCTAGGGGTAAATGCCTATAAAAAAAATCTAGATCTCACACATTATTATGTCCAATCAGAAAATGAGTGTGACAATTTTAAATATAAAATAAACTAAAGTAGTTAAATAAATATAATTAAACGGTATGTGTATCTAAAATTTCTTGAATAACTATTTTAAATCCCGTGTATATGCAAAATTAGAGATGTCACAAATTATAATAAGTGACAGTCACTTAAGAGCAAATAAAATTTAAATACCAGTGTAACTCGATAAACAGTTATAGGAATGAACTGTAAATTTTGAATTCTTACATATATATAATGCCCTTTCTATTCACGAAAAAATTAATATAAGTCATAATTCATAATTTTTTGAAATATGAATTTATTAATAATTTTCGTAATTCAAATATAGATTTTAATCTAAAATATGCATGGAATATGCTCACTTCATTCTAACGGATAAAAATAATGACATCTGGAAATAATAATTATTCGGGAAGATATAAATTAATTTTTGTAGCATTAATTTGCATTACCATCCCCATATTTTAACAAATTGTAACTCTATGAAACTTTCGAGAAATATATAAACTATATCATTTTCGGAGCTTATTTGTTCCAAATACCTTCCAACCTCCCTCAAAATTGTCCAGAATGCGGTTAGCCATAAAAAAAGTAATAATAATATTTATTATAAGATTTAATAATGTATACGACACCTTAAGTAAAATCTAACTACACCACTATAAACTAGATATGATTAGAGCCAGACAAATATTAATAGAACAATTTGCGAACAAATTTTAGTTGAAGGGATAGCACTTTTTAACAATTTTCCAAGGTTGAAAAGTGTTAATGACTTCGGTTTGCCTGTCTGAACGCGCTCTAACTCCCGTAAATATTAATAGAATTTCTTGAAACAAATATATGTTATTCATGTTTCACTATCGTATGTTAATTATTAAAAATGGAGTGAATAACATACGGGTTTGTGTACAGAGATACCCGAAAGTATTTCAAAGCATCGTGTTCTATGAGAGATATTTCTATAAACCATATTTTGATGTCGTTACTTCACACAAATGTTAATGAAGTTGAAATGTGTTACTCATGTTCACTATCGGATGTTTCCCATTGAAAATGGAGTAAATACTGGTTTGAATACAGGGACATCCGAATGTATTCCAAAGCATTTCGTTGTATGAGAGGTATTTCTATAAACGAAATTTTCAGAACTTTACTTTGCAAAAATCTTAATAAAATTAAAATATATTATTCATATGCACAAAAGAATGCTATCTATAGAATTCAGTATGTTTAGCATTAAATTTACAGGGCCACACAAAAATATTCAGTATACATTAATGGGTTTTATCGGAAATTTATTAGAATTACAATTTTGTTTACTTAATCGTTTTTATTATTTTATAAATGTTTTTAATATTTTCCAAAAATGTCAGATTGTGTTAAAGACTTCAGTTTGTATGTCTGTCTGTCCGACTGTCTGTTCGCGCTCTATCTCTTGTAAATTTTCATAGAATTTCTTGAAACTGATGTATGATATTCAAGTTCACTATGGAGTGTTCCCTATTAAAGTGGAATTAATACCTCTACTGGCTTGTGTACAGGGACACCCAAAATTATTCCAAAGTATTGTGTTCGAGATGTATTTTTATGAACTATATTTTAATTCTTTTATTTTACACAAATTTTAATGGAAATGAAATATGTTATTCAAGTTGACCATCGGATGATTACTGTATAAAATGGAGTAAATACCACGATTTGTTTTTGTACAGGGACATCCGAAAGTATTCCAAAGCATTAGTTCTATGAGAGGTATTTCTATAAACCAAATTTTAATGACTTTACTTTGAACAAAACTTAAGAAAATTGCAATATGTTATAATATGCACAAAAGAATGCTTGGTACAGAATGTAGTATGATTAACATTAGATTCACATTGCCACACAAAAAAATTCAGTTTCATTGAGGGCTTTTATTGGAATTTTGCTGGAATTGAATTTCCGTTTACGTTAAGCGATTTAATATTTTTTAATATTTATTTAAGTGTGAATATGATTTCAATTTGTGTACCTATCTGTCCGACTCTCCATCTGTATTATAACATCTTTTTAAAATATTTTCGCCCCCAGCGTCCGTAAATATTTCCGTTTTTTTTCAAAATATTATGCATGTTTCGTATTTTAAATGTAATTAATAAGTCTTGGACCACTTGTTTGTGTACAGGGACACACACACGCGCGCGCACACACACACACACACACACAAAAGAAAAAAAAAAAAGGCTAATGCATTGCGTTTTAGGACAGACATTTTTATAAATTACATTTAAAGAGCTTTTTGTTGTAGTAATCATAAAGAAAATTACATTTGTTGTTAATATGCTAAAATAATATTTTGTGTAAAGTGTGATTTTGTTAACCTTGAAATTTACTGGGCTACACTAAATTATCCATATACATTAAGGGCTGCAATTAGAATAAAAGAGCTGCATTTTCTTTAGTGTTAAGCATTTTTCAAACTTTCTGTCAATGTTTAAGAATGGTTAGTAATTCATTATTCTATCTGCATGCCTTTCAGAACTACTTTCTGTTCGTTGTGTGATTACGTAGGCAAAGATCATTGAAAATTATACGATAAAACAATTACGTACATTTGGAAAGTGTTAGTAATGAATGCGTATCGCCAATTTTTTCGTTCATTTTTTACCGACTGTATAACATGGGAAAAAGAAACAGTAGGTATTCTATATTTCCATCTAATTATATCTAACATTTCAAAACTGATAAAAGAGGAACGCTAGCTTACCCATTTTATTGATAAAATTGTTCTAACCACTTACACGAAAACTGTCTAAAAAATTTTATTGACGGGTAATAACATTTTTTTCTATTTATTATTCGTTTAGGGCATAAAATATGCTGACGATTTTATATGAAAAAACAAAATCACAATAGTTTTGAGTATTTCATTTTATATCTTTATTCAATAAGTGTGCGCTTACAACGTTTCGTCTGGTAAAGTTGGAGTATTCAGTTTCAAATGCCGACAATATATATATATATAATTAACAATTTCTACCATTTATCAGTTATTGCACTTTTAGAAGCCTCAAAAAATCGAAAAAAAAAATCCTTATTTTAAGTATTTAAATGTTATGTATGGTACAGTTGAATCAGAATTTGATTGCTTATTAAACCATTTTTTATTGTCAGTTTATCTACCACTTTTTTCTTTTGAATTTTTCAGACTTATGCCGAAAACATTTTCACACGGAAAAAAAAAAAATAAAATAGATAAATAAATAAACAATAACGAAAAAAACTTCAAAACGTAAGAAATCGTGAACAAACAAATGCAGGTATTATGTTTTCTAATTTTAACATTTCTGTCTACAGGGTGTTTTTCCCGTGCTAAATCGATGATACTCTATATCATTATAATTACATTTTTTTTCGTCCAATTCATACAGTTTAAAAAATAAAAACGCGTACTCTGCAGTTTCGGTAATACCTAAACGACGACGAAGTTCATAAGCCGCACACACACATATATATGTGTGTGTCGCATATAAACTATAATAAAGTTATTCATCAAACTTAGACATACCTACATATTCTACAAGAGGATGTTTCAGAAGTTTTTCACAAAATGTTTTTAATACATACACAAAATATAAATATAAAATAAGAAATAAAATTATAATTCCTTATATTAGAAATATGATTAAAAAAAGGACCTAAAAATAAAAATATAGAAAATAAAATAAAACATGTAAACCCGTGAATAAAATGGAGATAAAACAACTTACTTAAACTGAAATACCTTTAAGCAATTAATATTTTACATAATTCATTAAATGTCTAATTATAATTAAATACGTCAAGGCTGTTGTGTATTTAACATATGGAAAGTTATAAAATTATTTAAAATGAAAATGCATTTTTTTTCTTTCTTTTTTTTATTTCGATAGCACAGAATGTTGAATATTTACATTATTTTGTGGCATCTCGGTGAAATGAAATAGTGCAGAAAGTGTGTAAAGACATTTTGCTTCTTTTCAGAATAAGTAGAAATGAACTGTCACATTTTCACTTGAGACATATATTTTATTTTACGGGGTAACTTCGTAATCAAATAGGGCAGTGAATTTATGGTTTTGAATGCATAATATTAAAGAGAAATGTAAAGAAATTTGACATGTGAAAGTTTATACATATATGTGTGTGCGTGGGATATTTTAATTAAACAGAAATTCCGCTTAATAAGAAAACAAAATTAAAAAGCAACATATTTGCAGTTTAAATTTTCAATAAAATGAAATAAATGAACAACAAAGTAAAAATTAAAAAAGGAAACAGGGAAATTCATTTACTCATATAAATATAATTTTAAAAATAATTGTGGCTGCCTTCAGGGAAGTCTCTAAATGCAAAGTAGATGCAGTAAGACGTTTAATGTAGTTACCAGCGCACAGCAGATTTAAAAAGGGACAAGAACTTTCCATTATTTGTTTTCTTGAATATAGTAACTTTTGTTTTTATATACGTTTTCTTTTGAATAAACTAAGCATATATATATATATATTATATTGATGTTATTAATTGCAAATAATCAATTGTTTCTACTAAAATCTAAAAAGCATAGTAGCTGCCTTTATTAAAAAGAAGTAAAATTTAGAAAGTGGTAGAAACATAAGCTTTGTGAAAGTTGATGGAGGACATGAAAAGCTGAAATTTCAGTTAATAATCTTCGAACATTTTAGCAAACATGGCTAAGGGTAGCTATGTAAAACTTATATTCATAATATAATTAGAAGTAAGTAATATTTCAAAGGTTAAAAACCAAAAACTACTGAGTAAAACTATTTGCATACAAAATGCGTAAGAAATCGCAGCAAAAAAAGAGAGATGTGCTGAAATCAAAATAATGATGTGACGTTATAAGTAGTGAAAACAAAACTATAAATGTATAGCAACAAAAATTCACACACACACACACAAAAAAAAAAAAAAAAAAAAAAAAAAAAAATGTATACACAGCCAAAAAAAAGTATGAGCTAAGTGTGTGTGGGGGGGGGGGGGGAAGACTCTTATGTTCCATAATGGAAATGTACCTTAATTCTGGTTAAATTTTTCAAACGCTGTTAATAAAAACTAAAAAAATCCATACACTCTTTTATTTTAATAATATCAAAATTACACAGTGGGTACAATAAAATAAAAAAAAAAGGTGGAGAGGTGGTGGAAAAGCTAAAATTTTTGAGAATTTTAGAAAATAGAGAAAACAGTAGCTGATTATTGAAAATAAAAATCCACAACAACAGAGGAAAACAACATATTTGTATATTTAGCGTAAGAGTTCAAAATAAAAATATACGAAAGAAGGAAATTAATGTTAAATCTTGCGTTTAGCCTAACTTCTGGATTTTGGTTTTAAATATCAGAACTTTCTGGCTTTTATCTTGCTTTCAGGGACTTACCTAAAGATTGCCTGAATATTTATTTATTTCTTTTCTTATTTTATATTTATTTTTATTTATTTAAATGTTTATTTATTAGTGTGTGACATTTTACATATTAAAAAACTTTTTTATAACCTGTAAAAATTTATGTGTTTAAAAGAAATTATTTTTTAAATTACTGTAAAGTTATATATATATATATAATAATATGTAATACTACGAATAAAATTAAAAATTTTATGATGGATTTCTGCGTATTAAATACACTATAAATCATCACATTTACTCTTATTATCCAAAATATTTTTATGAAATTACACTTTTAAAAATAATGTATCTTATGAAATATTATGACATAATATAAAAGTTCAGCCATACAAAAAATTTCTTTAATTAAAATTTAAATAAAAGGAGAGTTTTATTTTAAAAAGAATGCTAAGGCTTTATATTTATCCTTAGTATCTCCCTTCAAATCGAAATAAATTTAAAAAAAAATAAAAATCTTGAACTTATTGTACAATATAGAAATAAGAAAAATAATACCTTCATGAAAGTTACACAGAGAATACTTTTCAGTAATTACCGTTATTCGGATTTGCATAAATTTTCTACGGTTCTTTACTTTTACATAGAAATTCACATTTCTTCCACTCTATTTAAACGCGAGTTCTAGATCTTAAGAGAAGATATTTTCTTTCTTCTATTTTTCTTAAGCAGAATAATTTATTTTATCTTCATTTGGATAACTTTTCTTGAGAAAAGAGAAAACTCCGCTCATTGAACAGATTGTATTCTATGTAATTACGTTGAAGAATTATTTGTGGCAACATGCCCATTTATCTTGCATTCCATCATTATATTTTTTTTTCTCGTTTCTGAATAGAGATGATTTAATATCTTTGAATAGATAAAAAAAAAATGTTTAATATATCATTTTCTAGAAATATCTAACTTAAATATTTAAGAACGAATATATCAAATATAATAAGATATTCATATATAATTGTACAATAATTAATATATATATATATACGTATACATTATCTACCAGTACGCATTTAGACACTTTCAAGTTTTTCCTAAAACGTTTACACTGAGAAAAAAAATATACCGCCTTCCACTAGAATGAATAAGTGGCCATTTTCTAAATCCCTTAATTAGAAATATAGATTTCCGAACTATGCGCATAAGGCATGCCAAAAAACTGAATAGAGGAAATTATCGAGAGTTTCTAGTGTACACATTTCTAGATGGTGAAACACTATTTTGAATACTCTAAATATTCTGAATCATTTGTATTGCGAGAAATTCTCGCTTGATTTTCTAGAATTGGGTAACAAACGAAGATTGTAGTTGCTGAAACTCGCTTTCCAAGGGGACTAGAATTTATAAGGATGAAATGGAACTGTTTTTTCTAGACCCACAATTTAGATTCTCGATGTCAGTTACATAATTTTTTCTCGGTGTAGACAAATTTTATTCTTCAAACTTTTGCAGTATAAAGAATATTTTATACCTCATGTATTTTGGCAAAAATTTTGTCCTGAAGAGGAAAAGGGAAACAGTAAAAAGAAACAAAAATCAAAATGTTTTGGTTCACCTTGTAAAAATATTGCTTGAAATTCGTTTATGCTGTAGCATGTATAGTTGTGAGGATTACTTTAATTATCTGTATATTTTTTTGTGAGGTAACCACATATATATCCATTCAGATTGTGAGGTTTGCGTGGATGCAACCTCCATCTTAATTAAATAATTAAGTAACTAAGGTTAATTAGAGCACAAGACTATGAAGTAAAATCAAATAAGGTTTTATTTAGCTGACATAATGAGAGGTAAATCTGGCCTTTCAAACTCAATCAGCAGAAACTTTAGATAACATAGAAAAATAACTTAGATAAATATAAATTAACTGTCACCCAGAGAATACAAGAGAAGTAGGTTGAATGCTACACTCTTTGACCACTGAACGATGTGAACACAAACTTGCCGGCTGGATTCCCATGACACGACAAAATTTTCACACCACTTTTCTATATTCTATATCTTTACAATACACATTAGTCTAACAATTTCCAATAGCTAATAATTTCACCCTTCGTATAAGAATAAACCCATCCACACTACACTCTTTACGAAAAATACCTTCCTATTTATCCTTCATTCCACCGACTCATATCTCTTCACTTTAACAAAACTTTAAATCTACTTCGCATTCGTCAACACTCCGCAACTTACTTCTTTCGTTGCAGCACTATGCTGATGCAAAACCAATCCAACCTAAAATTTCGCCGACTGCATTCAACTCTCCCATCTATTGCGTTGCTGGATCCAGCTCAATTTATAAAACCTGTGGTGACCTACCATAGATATAGTGTATAAGATACAGTGTTTTCTTTAGAAAAATGCAAAAGATAATACTACTCTTTTATTTGTAACAGTAGGATATTATATCCAGTGCATTTTTCTTTTTTTTTAAAAGAAATTTGGCTTACTACATTATACACAGCATAATAAGAATACAAAAAGTATTAACTATCTTAAGAAATATCAGCATATTTACTAAAAAAATGTTAAGTACGCATGCGCAAGCTATTAAAAATTTCATTTGCATAATTTAGTAGCGAAAGGTATTGAGCTACGTATATAAAAACCCCAAACAAATATCGTGTAAAATCAAAAATCTATGAGAGATAGAATGAACGGATTTTTGGTTCCTCTCTCTCAAAAAAAAAAAAAAAAAAAAAAAAAAAAAAAACAGGAAAGATGATAGATTATTTTATCAATATTTATTTACAATCCTCGAACACTCTATTGCAATTCTTATTGATTAAATCAAAATAAAAATGTTAGCCTCTTACAATTTAGCTTTTATTTTGAGAGGAAAAAACATCCTGTTCATTCTACCTAACATATATTTTTGAATTTACACAATATTTGTGTAGAGCTTTCAAATACGTATTCCGATACTTTAAGCTATTAAGCCATGCAAATGCATTTTTTAAAAAATCTTATGCTTGAATAGTTCAAACTTATTCAGTAAAAGTGCTCATATTTCTTATGATATTTAACATTTTTGCATTCTGTTTGGAAGTATGCAGTGTCTAATGTAGTACGCCAAGTTTCCAAAAAATGGCTTTGCACTGGTTCTTATACACTAGTTGTTATGATTAAAAAATTGACATTTTTTTGCAATTTTTTTTTAAAGAAACCATTATATCTCCATGAATGTAAATAAAAAACATAAAAATTTATACGGATAAGTAGAAGGATCCTCGTTATCGTATTCTACAGCCAAAGCGCATTTTCAGCATTACATTTTACAGGATAATCCCAAATATTAAAACTTTTAATTTTTTACTGGTCCTCTTTTCATTTTTCGGGACAACACTTTTGCTGAAATTATGAGATATAGCATGTTCCTTATACGCCCAAAGTAAGATTTAATTCCTAAAGAATTTTTCTAAATATCTCACAAAACATCTAAACTCGAAAGTATCCAATTATTATTGGTAGATATTCCATATTAAATTTTCGGATCTTACGAGTTAACCAAATTTAGTTAGTATTTTTTGATTATCATAAAATTTTCTGGTGTGTTTTCAAATTCTTTCAGTTTAAATTAATTTTTAAAATTAATTTATTTTTTAATTTTAAGTGCAGACGATTTTAATCTGAGAAAATTATAACCATAAATATCGAAACAAAGTCAATTTTGTGCTCTATAAACAAAGAGATTTCATTATTATAATTCCATTTTGTAATTTTTTCCCCTTTATTTGCAATTTACATCTTTGCCAGTTTTGATGGTTTCTACACTTCAATAAATCCAAAAGAAAAAATAAATAAAATTTTTTATATCAATTTATATATATATATATAATCTCCAACCAAATTGCTCAAGAACTTGCTTAGATTCTCTGTACCTCCGACAGCGTGTTCCTTGACCTCTCTATTTCAGGCGTGTGTCTCTATTGTTTTAAATTTAAATATTAATCCGACGGCAGGTGGTTATGCAATTAATTAGGAACTACGATTTAGAAAACGACAAAAACTCAGCATCTACTGAATATTGCGTTTAATGAGGCCTAAAAGTGGAATCTAGTTTTTCTGACCCCACTATGTAATAGCAAATTTGAACGTAAAATGAAATGAAATTTATTTTACTATAAATTTTTAATTATATTGTAAAGTATTTATAAATAATTACGTCTTATACAGTTATATTAAATTTTAATTACATTAAAAAACTAGACAATATACATTAAAAAATATACAATTTAAAACATTAAAACACATAAAACATTGTCTCGTTTTTTAATGTAATTACAATTTAACATGACTGTACGAGACGTAACAATTTTTAAATATTTTAAATATAAATATGGATCAAATTATCATACAAGAATTTTCCTGGAAGATTGGTTTACGAAACAGTATTATTCACCGCTTAATGTGGTATACGCAGTCCTCGCTGAATACGCTGTACTCTCTTAAAGGTGATCTGTTGTTCTTGTCAGCGTTTGCTTTTTGATGTTTTGCCTGTAAAAGGCTCGAAACGTTTAAATTTATGTTTTATTTGTTTTATTGTTTTAAATTGTATATTTTTTAATGTAATTAAAATTTTATGTTGTAAAAGTTATACGTAAGCTAATTTTGTGACGTTAGAGGCAGTTTTTGTAGAAAGCTCGTATAGTAAGAGTTACGAAGCTGTCGAGTCTGATCATTGGTTTTTACTGAGCTTAATAAAGCACTGTACGAAAGATAGATAATAGTTGTGAATTTAAAAGGAAGCTCCGTATTTTAAATAATATATAAACTAGTTTCAATGGAAGTTTGTTGAAAATAGGGTACAGTGAAATATGTAAATTAGTTTAAGATTTAAAAGGAATGTCGAAATTGTGCCCAGTGTGGTTTTGGTATTGGTTTTGATGGTGTAGGTGGTTTAGGTGGCCTAAGTGGAAAAGGAGGTTCTACTTCAGTGTTGATTGAGTTCTGCTCTAACAGTGTGATACACCAGCAGAAGTTTGGAGAATATTTTCAGCCACGAATGTTTTCGAGTTAAAAATCATCTAATCATCAAATAATCTTGAAGGATCAAAAAGTTTGTCGCCAGTTTCGTGATATAGTTAATATAGTTTAAATTAGAGTTTTATAATGAGATTATCAGGCCACTTATTTTTATAGAGCTATTGAAAGTATCTAGTATTTATATTTCCCCGAGGAGGGCAGAATATTTGTGTTTCAGAAGACATTAGTAAAAGTAGTCCCATTTCTCCCCTGAATTGAGTTTATTATTAAGTTTTAAAAATTAATCTGTGTTTTAATGATTGATTACACAGCAGGTATGGGGAATTTAGAAGAGCGACCATCCCCCCACAGGCCCTCTTCTTTACAATTTCACAAACTTTATTTACAGTTAAATTTTGTTATTTCTGTTATATTATTTTTGGATTCCAATAGAAACAGTAATTTAAATGACAGAAATTATTTTCTTTCGAAAGAGTTTTCTTTTTCTTTTCTCTCCACATAAATATTTGTTTCCAAATGGCAACGACTGAAATGAAATATAGCATTTTATTTACTTTTAAAACTTTAACGTCCGAACCGCTTAGGAAAAATTATCAGTATACGGACTACTAACTAAAGTAAAAGAACTTTGAATAAAATTTAAGAAAAACATAACAGAAATATCAAGGAAAGTAATCGAAAAATATTAATTAAAAAAGTCAAGTTTGAAAAAAATAATAATAATCTCGAAAATTTGCACCTCTATATGGTCCAATCTACCCATCTTCGTTTGTAACTGTGTTGTGGCCCTATAAGTGTGTTGAGGCTCCAATCGCACACATACACACAGATGCACGCACTGACACTCCGCTTTATTTATATAAGTTATAAAAATCTAAACAGTTCGGATAAGATACTACTAATTGTATAAGAATTATTAATTTATGCAGCTCTTTCTATGTAAATGTGAATTCGAAGCCTTGTACATTTGAATACTAAATCATTCAGCCTTTTTTTATTATCGCGAAATTGATCAAAAGGTACAATCTGTATTCAGTGTAATAAGCATACTTTTTTTCTATCTTCTGCGGAATTGAATTAATAATAAAAATAATGTATATCATTATATGTTCTTCAAAAGGGAGATATGCTATTCTCTGAAAAATAACTGGAACTTATATTCTAGTTTGATACTTTAATAAAATAGTTATTTACGCGACTACTCGCCATTTTGTATTGATCCTTTTTCTTTATTTTTCCTCACACGAAATAAAAGTTAATTATTAACCCATTTTTATCACATTTTCGCATTTAAAAGACGGCTGGAATCAGTGTTGAGCATAATTGATTAAAAAGTAATTGAATTACAACTAAATTACAATTAAATTACAATTATAATTATTTTACTGTCAATCAATTAACAAGTAATTGATTACAAATAAATTTAATTACTTATTCACTTTATTTGTAATCAATTACTTGTTAATCTATTGACAGTAAAATATTTGTAATTTAATTGTAATTCAATTGTAATTCAATTACTTTTTAATCAATTATGCCCAACACTGAAATGTAGTATGTGGAAATCAGTGTTTGCTTTGCAATGGAAAATCCAAAACATATTGTGGGAAACGTAACAAAACACTTTGTCAAGTTTGGGACTTTCCACCATTTTTTTTTTTTTTTTTCAAAATCGGTAAAAATAAATAAATTGGGATGAAACGGGTTAAACAAGTCTTATTCTTTGATACTTCCCCTAAAAATACTGAAAACTCAGTTAGTAAACAAATAGCTCTATATTGATAAATTTCACTTAGAAATTACTCTTTTACTCTGCATATTTTTGAAATGAATTCAATTGAAACTCGGTTATTGAAGTCTATATTTACACGGTCCATATTCTAATTGTTAAATTTCAAAATATTAATTGGGGTTATTCCAATATTCCTCATTTTTCTGGTAATAAATTAAAAAAAAAAAAAAAAAAAAAAAAAAAAAACCTTTAAACTTAGATGTTTATTAACAAAATAGCATATATTTATACATACATATATATGTATATATATATATATATATATATATATATATATATATATATATATATATATATATATATATCTGTGTGTGTGTGTGTGTGTGTGTGTATGTGTAATTAATGGAACCAGAGAACCTTTAAATGAATGGATTAAATAATATTTCTTTAGATCTAAATCATACTTTTATATTTAATTCCTTTTTGGTTCACAAAATACCACAAAACAGTAAGTAATCAATGTAAGCTTTTATTAAAAAAAAAATAATAATAATAAATAAAAATAGAACATTAAATCTGTTTATTGACGCAATATTATTAACTATTATTTAAATCTCAAAAATAAACTAAATTACAGAAGAAACTAATAAAATATTTAAATGTTTTTAATTTCTTTCTTTTAGAAATATTTTTAACCTAATAAAATAGAGGATTGTAATGAAATGAACACATGCGTGAATTTAAATCGAATGTTTAGTATTCAGAATAAATAAATAAATGTTCAAAGGCATATACTATTGGTCTTAAAAGAATAATACTCTTTAAATACCCTCTTCAGGCAGAGATTCTATAAAAGCCAAGAAGGAAAATAATCCCTTTTGTTACTTCCAGACAAAAGGAAGATGCACCATTTGTAAGCAAAAATATTTTTGCTTTATTATGGAATAAATAAATTCTTCATTTTGCGGAGAACAAAGCATAAAAATATCATATCAAGCGTTTTTAATAAAGTATCTTTTCGCTATATGAACATTGTATGTAGGCTTATCTTGTCTCGGAAGCATTTCCTCCCTTTTCTTTTTATTTATTTTTTCTTCCTTAAAACGTATTTTAAAGTATAAATTTAAAATATACATAATACATATTAGTTTTTCAATGGTTTTAAATTATTATCTATTATGTACTGAAATAAATATTGCGTCTAACTTATTTCTTAAAAGCGGAATTTGATGGAAAAAAATATATAATTAAAAAATAAATTAAAATTATATTAATTAAAGGTTTTTCTCTAATTCATTTAATACTTAACAAAAAAGAGAATTGGTCTATTTATATAATTTCGTATTTATTATTATTTTGCATATTATTTTATTAAAATGATGTTTTATGATATTATTTTTACATGGATTTACCTTTGTTACCTACTTTAAATATTAAACAATTTTTTGAGATATGAAAATAGAATTTAAGTTATATTATCGCGTGAATGCTCATATTTTAGCATTTATTTTTTTTAACTTCGATTCTTGTTTGTTTGTTTGTCCGGTACAAATCTTACAATCTAATTTGAACTAACTTCCCTACTAGCTAGACATTTGAAACTTTCACAGTACATTAGAACCCGGTGACAACACAATACTTCGAAGTCAGATTTTCGAATTTTCGAATAGTTTTCTTTTAATTAACTAAAATATTAAAATAATAAGCTCCTAATCGCAATAAAAATAGCCATTAAAATATTACCTATAATTTAATTGTTGCCAAAAAAAAAAAGTTCATTTTCTTTCGACATAAAAATAAATACATTTAATTCAACGTAAACGTTAAAAAATTAAAATATACATACATATATATATATATATATATGCATCTCACAAAAATTGACGTCATTATCACTTTAAAAATTTTATACACATTGATAAGTGCCAATGTAGTTCACGATGCTAATATACGTTGTTCTAAAAGGAGTAATATTTTATTTTAAAAAACAACTTTTTTTTTTTTTTTCATTATTATTGTTATTTCACTGAACTGAGTCCGTGTGCTTAAATATTGCTTAAATATTATTTTTTAGCATCGCGTATTTTATTAATGATTCACCAGAAATTTTAATAACATGGTATATAAAAAAGTGTTATTTTTTTTTTATTTTTTTTTTTTTTTAAATCTTATAATTTATAAAATTTCAAGTTGAAAAAGTAATGTTTTAGTACATTGTGAAATCTGTACAAAAGAAGAAAATTATAATTATGTGTCTTTTAAATGTGTCAGATATTTAAAAAATAAATTTACACTTGTCAATAATAGAATTACCTTTAACCAAATTAAATGTTTTCAGTTTGCACTTATATATCGTCACAATAGGACAGCTTAATATTTGATGTGAAGCTTCCATATTTAAGCATTAAAAAAAGTTTTAGTTCATTATTTCCAAGTTCTACATTAAAAAAAAATTATATATATATATATATATATATATATATATATATATATATATATATATTACCTTAATTTTAACTTTATTTAAAATTTAAAATTTCACTTCATTCTATTTTTTATTCTTCTTTTTATCCTTCTATATATTTCAAATCTGATGACTACTACAAAAACTATGAAGATGATAACATCAATAACAACAATAATCATAATAATAATAATATAGACCGATCTCATTTTTATCTTTTGAAAGATATTTATTAATTGGGGGAAAAGTGCGCATTTATGGTTCCGCATTTTACAACTTTTTCTTTAAATAATAATAGAAGTACAATGTTTAATATAAGAAACAACACATTTACTCTATCACTGTTATTTAAGCGTACAAAAGAAAGTTATTTTAAATCTCAAGCTTACTAACGCCAGATAAACTTAAAGCCTATTAAAGTATTTTAAACTCCTAAGCTTTCTAAAAACTAAATAAATTCTAACAACAACAAATCTGTTTGCTGCTTTATTTTTCTTCAATTTTTTGAATACTCAGAAAAAACTAAACTAGATGCACGCACACGAGCATCATCTCAAAAAAAATCTTTTTACAATAACAAAAAATGTATCACGAGAATTAAAAATTTAAAAATCTGAGGATGAAATAAAACATGGACATTATCTAACAATCACACTATAAAAATCTGAAAGTATTAGTTCATTGCAAAAGTTCGTGCGATTTTTTATTGCTTCATTTCATAAAAATACATCAAATCAAATGACAATTTTTAATCAAAATACTCTCCATTACTTTCTACAACCATTGACCTTTTTTCGGGTAACAAATGTATACCACGGCGATAGAAGCTCTCGTCTTTGGAGGCAATAAAGTGATCTGCGTCCGCACGCACATTTGCAACGACCTAATAATAAAATAGCATTTTTTTTTCTATATGAAAATGTTAATAACACAAAAGAAATCGCATAAAAAAAAATCAAATTATTATTTATAAACATGTATATTCTCCTAGCCATAAATTTTAACTTATGTCTTTCACGTTTTTTTATATTGTGGTTGTAACTTGTATTCTATCGCCAAGTCAGTGTAATATTCATCGATGCATTTTGTTTATTATACAGAGTGTCCTAAAAGTTCCAGTACTGACGCTGATGTAGTTTTTATTTACAAAACAACAAACCTTAAAACGATTATTTTAATGCTAATGATAAAAGGCACATTTAAAATAACGGAGGAAAAAGTACAGAACTTACATTTATAATAAATGTTCAAAATGTCCACCCTTTTCTAGGAGGCAACGCTGAACTCGTTTGCGCATGTGTTTAGAAACGCGTTTTAACATGCTGGGAGTGATTTCTTGTAGAGAAACCTGTACACACCTGTACAGAACCTATATTACGAAATTGTCGAACGAGCCGATATAGCATATTTTTACTCGGTATTGCATCATCTGTATATTTATATCGTCAAACACCTTTGCGTCTTTCATACGATTTACATTCAAAATAAACCTCAAGCAGCACAATTCTCTGAATTGCGTGATAAACTCATTTCACTATGAAGAACGAAATAACATAAAACTTTATTCTCACACAACTTGAGGGAGTAAAGAAACAAACGATAGAAATTAAAGAACTGATGCAATAATAAGCAGACGATAAAATTTAATATTTAAAAAAAATCATGGACACAATGAGTTCTTTAAGTTGGAGTACTGGAACTTTTAGGACACACTGTATAACGTGGAATATGCAAGTCTTCTTCTGTGCTCGTGAGAAGTTTTCTAAATGAAAGAAATGAATCACTTCAGTACAAATACTCCATAAAGCGAGTTGTAATGTTGATAGTGATTGAAATAATTATTTCATGTTCGCATCTTAAGTAAATGTACTAAGAGTTATTTGATAGCTATTGGATAATTAAGAAAATTTGTAAAAAAAATTCAGAGTTATTCAATATTAAAATCAACATCGTAATCAAGTACGCAAATACATAATATTATGCAGGATTTTTTTTTTTTTTTTTTAGATAATAAACATTTTTGGAGGCTCGATAATATAGATATTCAATCAAACTACTTAATTTTCTATCTTCGCTCAGCTGTTTTAAAAGTACTTGCTACTGCATTTTACTTTTTAATATTTTTATGATTAATAAAGGAGGAAGATAATATTGTGAAGAAGCATAAACAAAATAATCAAATCTTGTAATTAAAAAAAAAAAAAGACTAATGATTATCCATAAGACAAAAATCATATTCAGGGAAGAATATAAGAAATATAATGCATGAATATGAGAAAAATAAGACTCTTTAAAAAAAATTCTGTAGTTAAACGTATATAAATTCATTGCAAATAAGTCAGGATAAAAACAGCAGTTGTATTTGATTAGAAGATTTTAAAACGGATCAAGAATATTTTATTTTCATATTTATATTTAGATATGTCCATTAAGTACGGACATTTTTAAATTTGAAATAAATAACCTGGCAAAGCAACAAAATCATTTTAAATTTTAAAAGTTTAGAAGAATTTAAAAATATATTAATATAGTAATTATTATTGTTACCTAAAAGACAATTATCGGCTTTCCATATTTTGTGTGTTAACATAATATTACTGTTGCACTAGTGATGTCAAACCTGACTTCTCTTTCTACCACTGTTTCCATATGGAACGCTTTTCTTATTTTTAGAGTATTATTTATTTATTTATTTTAAGAATTAAATGTTATATAGTTGTTGAAAGAAAGCAATGCTAGCCAAAATAAAAATCGAGACAATCATCTGTATTTTACTTGTATAGAAAATAATACACACACAATAAATAAATAAATAAATAAATAAATATAAAATATAATAAAGAAAGAAAAGAAGAGAGTTATCTATAGATATTTTATGTGTTAATTTAAAATGATTTATTTTCTGATTTTTTAATTTTTAAACTAGGTGATTTCTATACATTGGCATCTTGATACACAACATATCTTTTAAATATCTTAACACACACATACACAAAATAAAATCTGCATAACATGAAAACTTTTATAATATTTTAAAATCTGCACGCGTAATATGTGTTTCAGAAAACCAATTTAAACTAAAACAATGGGGTTAACAGATTTATATAATTTTTTCTCGTACATTTTGTAGCATGTTTCTTGCAAGAAACACTATTAAAAACGCCACTTTGCGAATGTACATTAACTTAGTAAATTAGTTGGCAAGAAAGTTGCATTAATTCATCTGAAAGAAGCTAGAACGCATCTCTTTAGCTTTGTTTAATGGTCTGTGTCATTTCTGTAGATAGTTAGCGAATTCCATGACGAGATAAAGTTTAAAATGAATTCTTGTGCCAAAACTTTGTAGTTCTGAGATACTGTACAAGGAGTGTTTCATTTTATTTGAGCTTGATTTAAAACTTTTAACATTTACTTTGCAAAGTTGCGAAAAATCTTTGATAAAAAAAAACTATTTCGTCGTTAGTTTGAAAAGAAATGGTGATTTATAGAAGAAAAAATAATATAAAAGGAATGAAAAATGACTGAAAACTTTAACAAAAAACTTTTTTAATAAAATGTTCATCCTCTGAAAAATTTAGAAACAATTTTAATTTCAAAATTAACTGAATTTATTTTTAATATGATAGTTATCAAGTGATAATTTATAACAATCATCGTAACTCTAACTGAGATTTTAGTAAAACATTGGTACAAGTAGGAAAAAGAAAGCTAAAAAAATATATATTTTTTTTTTTTTTTTTTTTTAAGTATTATAATATTTAAATTTTACATTATAATTTATTTTTTCAAAATTGGGGAATGATTAAATTAAAATTGATGTTGAATTGAAGTATATTTTAAAATTATGATTATAAATTTTTATATTTGATATACAGTCAATAGATGCAATATATTTATGATTTTTCTAGTTATTTGACAATCTCCAATGTTTATTAGTTATGAGACGCATGTGTTTTCTTTTTATCTGAATGAAACGAAGGAAAAATAAGGAACATGTTTCATTTCCAAATTGTTGCTAACTACATTAAAAGGTTATTGATAACTTACACTTTTCATATCAGATAAATGTTGATAAGTTTCAAATTTACATAATATTTTTATCCGTATCTAGTTGATGTAAATTTATAAGAAAATTACTATACTAATTAGCTTAGTAATAAAAAACTTTAATTAGTTACAAAATTTTGCTTTCATAGTCTCATATTTTGAAGGTAATACATTTTTTTTTAATAGTACATTTTTTTCCTTCATTCATTTCTTTGAAATTTAAGTTTTTTAACCATAATTAACGATAATTTTTAAAGTTAATATACTTTTCGAATAAATTTTCAAGTTTACATTTCTATTTATTTAGAGAAATATGTGACCAAAAAGAATTCATAGATATTTAAAGATGTATATATAATGATTTCTAAATGTTAGCCTCATTAATTCTAAAGAAATACGCAAAAAATAAATGACATAAAATAACTTAAAAAGTGTAATTTCCTCACCGGACCATCAAGGTGGATGGCATCTATATTAAATGCACACAATAGTTCTATTTTCTTTAATATTAATACTAATAGATAATCCAGAGCTAATATATTTTGTAATTTTAACAGATTTAAATATTTTCGGATGTCTTAAGCACAATGAGAAATTTCTAGAAAATACCTATTTTTTATGTTTGTAATAAGTTAAATATCCTTCCCTATAATATAACTAAAACCAGAGTATTTGCACCATTATCGGCCATTGTACACTCGAAATTTATCAGTTTAATATTATACTATAGTTATTTAACATATCAAGTTTAGGCATTTATACGCAATAGTAACTAAAATATGTTATCCTATGAATGATTAAAATTGCTAAATAACAGAGTTAACTCTCAGCCAAAATATAACAGAATTGAATAAGAAAAACATTTTAAAATATTCATCTCACATAGGAAGTTTGCTGCAATTAAATACTATAGAAGTTTAACTATAGCCTTTTTCGTACATGAAGAAAGATTCAGCAGAGTAGCGTCACCTGGTAAAAGAGATGTAATAAACTCTAATTAACACGGATTTAAATCGAGGTCCTACATAATTCCTTGCATTTGTTTTTAAGATGCAGAAACCCAAACATTTTGGTTACACACAGACTTATATACTTTCTAAATAAATTCAAATACTGCTCAGGACATCCAAAAATGTATAATCCATCGAAATTCGTATGTCTAAAATTTTATTGAATATCATTAATTCTTATTAAGGATATAAAATAAAGTTAATATATTTTTACGATAGCAAAAATATTTAGAAGTAATCATATAGCTTGATTTTTTTTTTTCATTTATTTAGTACAAACATTTTTAAAATATTTAACTGAGGAATCTCCTAAAATCACGAAACTCTTTCAAATTTAAAATATTACGAACCTCGTTTTTGGGAATTTACGTTTTTTTTTTTTTTTTTTTTTTTTTTTTTTTCCTAAGGTATATTTTGAGTACACACACACACACAAAAAAAAAAAAAAAAAAAAAAAAAAAAAAACATACTTTTTAATGAGGCACTTTTCACAATGCAAATGATTTACATGTATGCATTACACAGAATTTCATTTTATCACTGAAACCAAAAACATAAATTCGATTAAATTCGATTCATAAACTGGGTCATAAGATTTATAACTTTAAAATTTTTAATTTATACTAGTTTCGTTATATTGTTTTTGAATAAAAGTTTAGGGAATTTGAAATTTACGTTATATTTTTGATTATCGCTTGATTTTATTATTATTATTATTTTATTTTATTTTAATATTCAAATCTTTTTTTTAAATTTATTTAATACAAACATTTTTAAAATATTCAACTGATGAATCTCCTAAAATCATAAACTGTTTCAAATTTAAAATTTTACGAACCTTTTTGGGGGGGAATTTACGTTTATATATACTAGCAGGCTACGCCCGCTTCGCTGGTCACTATTTTTAAATGAATCATTATAATCAATGAATTCTCAAAATTGCATTAATTTTTATCATGTGAAAAAAAAAAAAATCTGATCGGGAAAAATGTCGCACCGAGTCCCCACTGCTTTCGGCAGCGTTGACCCGTGCGCGATGCGCACGCACGAATGCATATATATGAGCGCTGCGCGCGCGTATTCCTTCACCACACTTATGATTTCCCAAAATTCCATGTTATTACTCATAAACTTTTATTCTTAAGAAGAGGGATTAAAAAAAGAAAAAAAAATCTGACTTTCGAAAATATCCTCATTCGACTCTTAGGCACCCAAAACCTATATAAACCAATTTTGAACGGTCTAACTGAATTTCTAATTTTTTGCCCCCCTTCAGGACATCTTAAAACATGTAAATCAGGTGAAATCTCGAATAATTGCGATTAGCGCCCTTTGTTGGATAAATTTAATGTAGGTTATTCGATAATATAAAATTACTTTATAATAACTTTCGAATGATGTATTAAAAATAATTTAATCATATTTAGAATTCGAAATATTGAAATTTTAAAATATTACAGCGCCATCTGGCGGTAGAAAATTCTGTAATCTACTGTTCAATTCCAAATCAACAAAGCTTTCAAATGATGTATTACTTATAAAATTATTTTAATTAGTAGCTGAGATACAAAAGAAAAACCTAATCAGGACACCTTAAAATGTGTAAATCACGTGAAATCTCGAATTCCATTACTTACGGTAGTCGGTTAATGGAAGGTGACGGAAATTTGTGGCGTCTACTCTTGAAATTCAATTCAAATAAGTTTCAAAATTACATATTACTTTTGAAATTATGCCAATTAGAAGCTGAGATACAAAAATGATATAAACACTATTATAAAACGATTTATGTCTGACTTGTTCGTGGTTTTCTCCGAACCTTGCGTAATTCCTGGCTAAATACTGTTAAAAATCAATAGTATGAAACGTGAAAGGAGTATCAGAATTCTGCAAAATATAAAAGAATAAATGCATTCTGGGTTTTCCATTGTTTTCTCCGAATAAACCGTTCCTTTTCTACGTTTTTGCCCTTCCACCCCCTTTCCGTCCCTTCTAATAATTTTACACTTGAAAATATCCGCAATCGATTTACCTTTCCTTAAAACCTAATAATATCAATTTCAAACGCTGTAACTCTTTTTTTCCCCTTCGTTGCCCCCTCCCCCTCAAGTCCTTCCTAATAATTCTACACTTTCACAAATATTCAGAATCGAATTATAGGGCGTTAAAACCAAATATTACGATATTTCAAAGGCATATCTCAATTTAAAATACTGCGAAAGATAAAATAAAATTTAATCTTATTGTTTTGCTTATCCACATATTTTCATGAAAATTGAACAGTAGCTTTATAATATGTTGTCTAGGCCGAATTTTAATTCAAATGTAACGTGAATGAAAATTTGAAAAAGTTTGAAAATTGCAATTTTTCCCCCACTATACAACACTTGACATCTTGATCGGTTACAATCATTTCCTTTTTCATGGCAGACGGTCGTCTGGCATTTGAAATGATGTTGCCACAAAAAATTCATACTTTAGTTAATTTAGAAAAATCTAATTGTTGTACCGATAAGCCACTTGCACACTTAGATTCAGAAAAAATTCCCCTTTCATCTGGTACCGAAATCGTAACGATCGGACAAATTTTTCTAATTTGTTTTCCACTTTTTCTTCATTTAACTCCGTAATAATATCTTTTTTTTATTCAATGGCGGTAAATTCTCAGTCATTGAGATCGCTTTTAGATTAGACATGAGTGGACATTTTAATTAATATCTCCACAACTAATTACAATTTTTAAATTCTGTTTTCAGGTGGACCTCGGAAATGCTCCAGAGCATCCGTATGTCGATTCTTGTACTTCTGCGTTCAATAGGGGCTGAATGTATAAAAGAACAGACAGACAGACAGACAAACCATTCCATACATTATTATATATATATATATATATAATTTTTAAGGTATATTTTTAGTACGCCGAAACAAAAATAACAATACGTTCATATAATCAGTTTTTTTTTTTTTTTTTTTTCCCATTTTATTGTTAAAGAGAAAACTGATTCCCATTTTAAAGCAAGTGCCACACTCAAAATATAAAAGCAAAAACTGATATTTATTTACTTCACTAAAAATGTAAAATAAACCCATACATCTGTTGTTTAAAAAATGTAAAATAACCCATAATTTATTTTTTTACACAACCTTTTCTTTTTAATAATGTGCGATTGAGTAGGCATTTTTCACAATGCAAATGATTTACATGTATTTCATTGCATTACACAGAATTTCATTTTATCATTGAATCTAAAAACATAAATTCAATTCATAAACTGGCTCATAAGATTTATAACTTTAAAAGTATTAATTTATAATAGATTCATTATGTTGTTTTTGAATAAAAGTTTAATGAATTTGAAATTTTACGTTATATTCCGTTATGCTTCTTCACTTTTATTAAAAAAAAGTTCAAAAAAGAAAAATGATAATTGATTAAAAGTAAATATTAATATTTAGTGTAACAATCGGAATTAAAAGAATGCAATTTACTATATGATTGTATTTCCATTCTCTAATATTATTTACATTTTTAAAAGATAATTTATATTTTTTATACGATTATTTTAAAACTAAATATCTTTTTTCTTTCTTTTTTTTTAAATTTATTACTTCTTTGAATTTTACGAATCCTGTGTAACAATGAACGCAGATTACGGAGGGAGGGGGGGGGGAAGATTCTGATAAAAATTTTCATTAAAATAACATTTTAATAATAATAATATAAAAAAAAACTGACATTATTTGCGCACACAAATTTTATTAAATATATCCAAAGTATGTCTTTGGATTGTCACCCAGACGGCCTCGGATCGATTCCAGCCGGGGGAAAGGAAATTTAAAGACTCTAAAAAATATTTCTAATTTCTTATAACTATCTTTGCATATTTAATTTCCTATTCTAGCAGTTTCTAGAATATTCAAATTTATGTTAATCTTGTATTCTGGAATATTCGAATATTGTATATAAGCGACTTGTTCCTCAGTTGGAGTGTGTTCTCAGCCTAGTGTAGCTGTGTTACAAGTTCGTTATGATAATAAACTGCGTTTGTTACTTCACTTCGAGTGCTTACTTTGACTCTTCACGACATCTATGTGACAATATACTACAAAAGTAATTTCTTTAAATAATCATATTGTTGTAGCAAACTCTTTTATTCCATTTATTACTTCAATCACTATGTATCATAATAAATATAACACATTAAACAGAGCATTTTTTAAGCAAATTAATAAAATAACTTCCGTAATAATAAGCTAGTACAAATTGTTTTATATTTTTAATAAGTTACAGTTTAAAACTAATAAAAGTTCCATTAAAATAGATGTTAACTACATCGACCAAAAATAGCTCTTTTAGGGAAAACAGGTAAATTAGTGGAAAATGCACCGAAAAAAAAAATGTATATTTATATAAATCATAAAGAAAATATAAGCTATAAATTTGCAAATTATATAGTAGCAAGTATATAACCCCGACAAAAATGACGGAATGTGAAATCAATTAAGGTAGTGAATCAACGAAAGTTTTTTCCTGCTTCGCTAGTCACTATATTTAAAGGAAACTCTTTCCTATGTCGCTTTATTAAAAAAAAAAGAAAATGAAAATTATGAAACTGCTTAAAAGCCCGCTTCTTGTCACCGAAGCCTTCGGCAGCTACCCACTCATTCGCAGACTCTCGGATGCCGGTTAATATTGACAATAGCTCACCAGTGGGCTTCCATTCGGGTTCTTATCAGATGACAGTTTAGAAAAGGAATCAATAAAATCGAAGTAGCAATCTTGTATTTGAATCCCAGTTACATATAAGCAACAATATACGTGGTGTACATAATATTTTCTTTCACGTTATTTTCTATATTTATTTGATTTATTCGATCAACTATAAAATGACAACCATTTCACGCCAAATACAATATTACAATATGCTATGATCGGCTACATCTATTGCGTGAAACAAATTTTTGTGGTTATAACAATAGTTGAGTTAGTAAATAGTAGTTGGTATATAGAAAAATAAATAATTAATTAATTAAATATGTAAATCTGATCACAGTACAGCCTTAATAAAGCTCCCCTTGTCGACTTTTGAATTTTTATCGCCATTTTAGACAAAAATAAGTAATTTATGCGATATTTTTTTCTGTTTCTTTCTTTTCTTTTCATTTCTTTCTTTCCTTTCTTTTCTGGTTTTCAATATTTTATAATTTTTTTTTATTTTTGATGCGCTACTTGGCTTAAAGTGGCTTTCACAAAAGTAGAGTCCTTGGCGAAAAGTGTCCGATCTATTTCAGCATCGAAATTCAAAATATTACCCAGGATTATCAACTAATTAACTTTCATGCCTAACGAACGAATTAATTAATCATGCCATCTGTGCCAAAAACATACAATTCTATTTTAACAAAACAAAAAAGAAAAAAAAATTCTAAATTTGAAGTATATAATAAAAAAGATTAGGGTTGTTTTTTTACTCCATTTTCATATTTTCATTTTTTGAGCAAATGAATGAGTAAATTTAATATATTATATATATTTTTTATTTTTTACGTTTAAATATATTTCATTTTATGCTTATAAACAAACAAACAAACAAACAAACAAAAACTGGTAAATTTTTTTGGCAACAATTATAAATTTAAATGTCCAATTTTGAAGTTTTACCAAGTTATTATTTTCATATTTTAATTAATTTTAAAATATCTAATCAAAACTTTGTTACAAATAAGGTAGCAAATGAAAGGGGCGATTTTTCTGAATTCGTCGGACTAAACAGCTTATCGATCGGACGCTCATGTTTATTAAAATTAACCTAAAGTATAAAACTTAGGCCGAAACTTGCTGTATAGATGAGTATGAACCGGAATAGTTACCTCTCTTGCAAATTATATAAATAGATTACAACAGTTTTTAAGTTAAAAATAATAACAATTTCGTTTAAATGCATTTTAAATATTTCAAACAAAATATCATTTTCAGTTAATACAAATAATTTAATTAACTTAATAGACTAAAATATATATATACACTATTTTGCCAAAATAATCTATTCACTTATTTCAGATTTACAACCAATTAAATAGTACAAACAGCTTTACAGAAAGAGGAACTTATTTATTAAAATTTATTACCACTATAACTTTCCTAATAAACGAATTGTTATAACATAATCCTTCTAAATTAGCCGACCTGTAAACGCTATTATTGGTATTTAAAGGACATTCGAATGTATACTGTAAATTTCTGCCAAACAGTCTGCATAACCACTAGGGATGCTTAGAGCATTAGATGTTCTAGAATGATCTGTTAATGTCAGCACCTATGAGTGCAGTATAAACTATTCAAAGCAAATTCGTGAATAATTCAATATGGCAGACATACGTAAAATGGCGATAGTAATACCAATATGTCATTATGAATGAGGCATGTGTCAAAGCATTTAATAAAAGAAAGTTTAATCAAATTCATATATTATAGAAGTCGTTTTATTAAAAGTTTTTTTTTTTTTTTTTAATCTACGTTTATTTAAAGCTTAATTTATTTCTCAGATACATTAATTACAATAATAATAATAATAATAATAATAATAATAAAAATAATAATAATTGATTTAAATATATTATAGGATTGTGCATAAGACTTAAAAAAATATAATAATAATAATAATAATAATAAATCTGTAGTGGATCCACTCGATTTTTCTTACATTATTTAACTAACGGTTGTATAAATAAATAGACATTACATTACATACATTACTGACAAGAGGATAAATAAATAAAAGCGAAAATTGTAACAGGGTGTTTGATTATTTTTCGCCATTGTTTATTTTTACGCTATTGCACTTCAAATAATTTGAGCCCATAGATCATAATGATAAAGAATATTTCGCTATGTCCCTGTAAAAATTTA
Source organism: Salticus scenicus (assembly GCA_963930645.1). Lineage (NCBI taxonomy): Eukaryota > Metazoa > Arthropoda > Arachnida > Araneae > Salticidae > Salticus > Salticus scenicus. The sequence continues at coordinate 65,877,127 of OZ005659.1, forward strand.
TAAGTGCTAGATTCACCAAAATTTATACAGTTCGTGCTACAGTGGATGGATGTTTGGGTTTTACGACGCACTAGTGCTGCGCAGATTGGCAATTGGAGACGGTCTGGGACACACCCCTAGAGGTGGTCCGAAGACATGACATCACAATTTTGATCCACCCGGAAGGGATGGCTCTTCCGCTTCGCTGACCCCCAGAGGTATAATTTTTTATGGGAACATGAAGGATATTGCGGCCACGACATATTTTACGTGCACCAGCCACCATTAGTGTACTCGACGGTCTTTGGCCGGCTCGAGTACCGAACCCGCAATCTTCCAATTACAAGGGCGGAGCTCTAGCTCTACCGACTGGGCTACCGCAGCCCCGTGCAACAGTGACTTATATCACGTGTATAAATTTTCAGCAAAGACGATTAAGGCTTTTAGACCCCATAACGTTTTAAATATTTGATCCCATACGCCATAATGATATAGAGTTTTTCTTTGTGTCCCAGTAAAAAAAAAAAACTATACGTCCCATGTTCATCAAAATCAATAAGGTTCGAGGTAGGGAGATCTATTGTATACGTAACAAATTTCAGCCCATTCTATCAAAGAGTTTAGGCGCTATCGTATTCACCCACAAACATACACACACACATACATACATCATCGTACAAATAGTTAAAATGAACTCAGGGGACCTCAAAACGTTTGAAAACACCAAAATCTCAAAGTCGAAATTTTAATATTATTACACTACTTTCCTTACACATGCATGTTTAGAAAGTAATAAAAATAAATGCATTTCGAAAAAAAAACAGTTAATGCAAGAATATCAAAAAGTTTTTATCTTGTAATTGTTTACAGAATTTTGTTTAATATTTTAAAAATATAATGTAATACATGTATTAAATTAACGAAGAAAAAATTAGATAAAAACTAGACCACATTGTAGACATTGTTTTAAGTTATGGAGAAGGAAATATTACAAAAATGTATCTGTCTAGTTTTATTTAAATAAAGTAATAATATTATAGTTTTAAAAAATTAAAGAACACGCTTTTATAGAAATGTGAACTAAAAAGCACCAAATATCTATCTTAGTATTAAAATGCAGGGTAAGAGAAAATCGTGTGAGTGACACACCATAATATTTACGTACATTTAAATCTTTAATTGAAATAATTTAGAATTAAACAAAAAACCATTTTTAAAAAATCTCCCCTGACTGGGCTCGAACGCTAGACCTTTAGGTTCGTAGCGCAGAGCTTTATCTCAGAGCCACAGCGTTCACGTAGTGAAAGACTTTTTTTTACAATATAGATTTTTTGTTTGCTCCCAGAGCAGTTACATACATACATACAAACATACATACAGGTGAAGCTAATAAAAGCGTGTTAAAAAGGAAAATGTAGAATACATTACTTTTATGCAAACATTCTTAGTGTATTGAAAACGTTTGTTTGAAATACACTAATTATTTAGCGTATAAAACTACTTTTATAAAAAGAAATATGTATATGCATTTCGTGAAAATTTCAATTATGCCAGGTAATGTATCACTATATTTACAGGCTCTTTTTTACATCAGTTATTAGTTCTATTTCTATATATTTTCTATAAAAATTCTTCATTATGCATGTTAATTTCGTCATAACGTTTTTAAAATGTGCACTAAAGCAGTGGTACTCAACACAGTCTTTACAGCCCACTAGTGATCATTCCAGCTTTTATGGTACGTGGTAGGTATTTAGTCCGACTTTTAATTTAGTGGATATATTAAAAACGGAAAGGTAAAAATGCATTATTATTACATATTTCAACTTCCTATTACTCTGTTTTAGAAATTTTATAAAGTAAAATTACTCTCTTTCTGTATAAATAATTATTTATGTAAAACCGTTGGGCTGTTAGAAATTTTTACTTGCAACAGACATACAAAAATGGGCGGTAGGTATACAACGGTTGACTACCCTTACTCTAAAAAAATAATTCTGATAGACTACAAAACATCTGAACATGTTCGTAAAGATGACACGAATATGTTAAATTAGATGAAACTTATTAAATGAACCAAAGTTTTAAATTTATATCAACATTTTTATAAATTATTACAAACACTACAACACCACTGTAAATGTACCACGGGCAATCTCCTATAATGACACTAATATTCACTCGTAGCTCAATAAATTGATCACTGATGTTAATAAAGTCGATTTAATATATTTAAAGTGGAATTGTTATTTTTATTTATTTATTTATTTATTACTTTTTTAGATCAGTATGAATGATTACGGTAGATAATTAAATGATGTTCAGTTTTAGACCACAATTTATTCGAATTTATTGTGTGACCCTTAATAATAATTAATTTTGCTACACAAGATAGAAACTTTTTTTTTTTTTTTTTTTTTTTCCGTGAGCGTTTTCACACAAATGTATAGTGTTATTTATGGTGCTTTCAATAAAAAGCATGTGGAAATTATAATATTCTCAAGATATTCTAATACATATATATATATATACATATAATCATCATCGACATCATCAATTTCATCTTTTATTAGTCCACTGCAGGATGGAGGCCTATCCTGGTTGATTTTAATCAGTCCTGTTTCCTGCAATTCTTTATTATTCTACCCATCAAAATTTGACAATCTCATCTGTCTAACGACACTGTGGACTCTTCCTCGGTCTTTTACTATCTCACGGCATCTAAAACAGAACTTTGGGGATCCATCCATCATCGTTTCTTCTAGCAAGTTGTCCAGGCTTGCCTTTTTTTTTTTTTTATGTATCTGCCCTTAAAATGACATCTGTAACATCGATTTGATCCTTAAATCAGATGCTTTTTTTTTTTTCAGCCTTTATCAACCCATTGCAGGATGCAGTCCACTCTTAGTTTATTTCAGTCTGCCCTGTTTTTTGCAATCCTCGTCCATTTTGCTCTTCCAAACAGCATAATTTCATTTCTCTAACGACACAGTGGTCTCTTCCTCGGTCATTTGTATCCTCGGTATCCAAAATAGGACTTTGTTGTTCCACCGGTCATTCCTTCTTCACGCAAAGTGATCAGCCTGGTGCCAATTTAACCTCTTAACTCTAGAAATAACACCAGTAATCTTTGTTACTTAATCCAAGTGTTTCGCTTTCTGTATCTTTAAGTTAATCTTAATATGCATCTTTCTATGCTTCTTTGGGTCATTTGAAATTTTTGTATAGTTCAAAAAACCCAGAGAAGTATGCAAAGATGCTTGTTAGTATATATATATATATATATATATATATATATATATATATATATATATATATATATATATATATATATATATATATATTACATACGAGTGTGTATGTGTATGAATGCATCTATGTATGTATAAACGAGATTACAGCTACATAAAATTTCAGAAGACCCTAAATAAAACTTCTTCGATTACAATAATCAGATATATAAATGAAAATGTCATGAAATTGTTTTTATGTAATTGATATTTTGCGTAATTAAATATAATAATAAACAAGAGGCCTCCCGACCGGTGTCAGGTACAACCACTCCAAAAAAATTTCCAAAAAGAGATTTTTTTTTATAAAATGGATGTCGTGTTACATCAGGTTTTAATTCGTTATACAAATAAGCCATTCCACCCATCGCTACAAAAGTGGGAAAGAGTTAAAAATGCTTAATAAAAAAGAAAATGCAATTCCAGCAATTTCTGGTTGCAATCTTTAAAGTATCTGAACATGTTTGCGTGGCCCTGTAAATCTTAATGCTAATCCTATTGTACTCTATAGAAAATATTTTTTCTGTATAAGCAAAATTAATGCCAATTTCGTTATGATCTGAACAAAATAAATGTATTAAATGTTGTTTATAGAAATACCTTCTATATATCTAAATTCTTTGAAATTCTTTCAGTGTCCCTGTATATAAATCAGCGGTGGTTATTCCTCTATTTTCAGTAGAGAAAATCTCATAGTGAACATGAATAGCATAAATCAGTTTCAAATAATTCCATAAATATTTACGAGAGTTAGAGCACGGACAGACGGACAGACAGGCAAAATTAAGTCATACGCACTTTTAAACTTTGTTAAAAATACTTTTCAGATTTCTCGGAAAGTGTTTTTAACTGTTTCCAGAAGATTTACCTGGAATTTTGCTCCCATTTAAACTGATTACTCACATTACCCCACAGACTACACACTTTACCCCATACCACTGGGTAAAGTGTGTATAAAACTTAGTCTAATTAAAATCATTATTATTTATTTATTTTAAATATTAAATCAAAAATTCAAGCGAAATGTATTCTCAACACTAATAATGCATATATGCAACAAAAAATTAAATTTTTTTTTTAATATTATATAATTTTTCTGCCACTGATTTTAAAAAACGATGTTTTTATACCCATATTACCCTACCTGACCTTAAATCTGGCAATTCTTTAAACTCAAGTAAAACCATAGACACAGTAATTTGTATAGATGCAGCATCACTATATTCTCGACTACGAAATTTTATTCCAAGAGAAAACAGCCATTAGAGTAGTAGAAATTTCAATGAATGAGAGTTAGATTGAAAGTGTATACAGTTGAAAATATACATAAATTTAAAAAAAAAAATCATTTATGAAAGTTCTTTTTTTTTTTTATTTATTTAAGATTTTTTTTTTTTTTGTGTGTGTGATTTAAGTCGGCACTAATTTAAAGAGATATTTTAAAACTAAAACATAATGAATTCCAATTAACTGAAATTGACTACTTATCATTAATATATATATATATATATATATATATATATATATATATATATATATATATATATATAATGGATTTATTACTATATATTCTGCATATATAAGAAGAAATTATAAGATTTGGAAAAAATTTTTGATTTCTGGTTTTCGATGAATTTTCACGTTAAATGACTTATTTTTAAAAAGGTGAATATGCCCAAGCTTCTGTAAGTATAAGAAACATGTAGAAGATACTGAAAAAAATCGATGAATTTACACGTTTTGAGATTTCTTTTCATTTCAGTTAACTGAAATTGACTACTTATTTTTACAAAAGTGCATCTATTATTCTATCCCTTGTATATATAAGAAGAAGGTATAAGATTTGGAAAAGCATTTGATTTTCGATTTTCGATGATTTTACACATTTTGAGTTTTCCTTGCATTTCAATTAATTGAAACTGGCTACTTATTTTTAAAAAGGTAGATTTATTACTAGCTTCTGCATGCATAATAAGAAAGTAGATACATAAATAAATTTAATTTCCGATTTTCGATGAATTTATACGTTTTGAGATTTCCTTGCACTTTAGTTAGCTGTGATTGAATACTTATTTTTTAAAATGTGGATTTAATATTCTATTCTCTGCATATATAAGACGGAAGAATAAGATTTAAAAAAATTAGATTTTCGGTTTTCGATGAAGTATACACGTTTTGAGGCTTCCCGAACTCGAATCGACCATTTTTATAAAAAACCAGACATTGTGAATTCAAACAACGTACTTCATGAATCAATGGAATTAATTTAACTGAATTTAATACTTGGCTGGACCTTGGTTTGATGTGGTGCCGATTAGCTTTTGGGCTACATTACCCAAAATGGGGCGTTTCCACGTTGCGATATCCTGTCACTTTAGGAAAGGCTCAACATCTCCAGTATTAAACTTAGAGAAGTATATTCAGTGAATCTCTGCTGATTCAGTTTCATTGCATATCGACAAACAATTGCCGCAGCTGTGTTACAATTTAATTCCGTTTAGGAAGAAGCAATAACATTGCTTTATTTTGCTTTGCAAAAATGTGGTCGAGTTCCGGCCACTGGATACTAGCAAATTTCAATCAGAGAAATAAAAATACGATAAAAATATGGCTAAAAATAGACGGCTCGGTCCAATGATTTAAAAAGAAAAATGACGATATATTCCTGATGCAATAATTTTATAGAAAAATGTATTTTTAAATATTACATCTTTACTATCATTGCAAGCGCCACCTTAACCTTAGTAATATTTTAAAGATATACTGAGAATATGAGCTATTGTCACAATTCGACTAAAAAAACTCAATCAAAAAATATAATCAAAAGAGGTACTAGTCTTTTTTTTTTTTTTTTTTTTTTTTTTTTTTTTAACATAAAGTTATGCCAAAAAAACACATACAAAGTCTTCGCCAGCATGGCGAGAAAATATTAAAAGTCGCCATGGGATCTTATACTAAAATTACACTGAAAAGTGGAAGTAAGAAAAATGGGTTTTCAAACATGAATTTTACTTTAAAACCCATCTTTGAATAATTTTGGTTTCAGTAACGCACTTTATTAATTTGTAAGAATAAAATATTAATTTGGCTTCTGATGAAAAAAAGATTAATAAATAAACTGTGTGGCGAAATTATTTATAATATTTATGAGTTTCAAATTTTAATGGTAAATAAAAATAAAAAATAAAATAAAATAAAATTTTGCACGGGTTTTCGAATTAAGATTTATAATATAGCTAGACATAATAATAAAGAAAAAAAAAATATGATAGTTTATATTAATGCTACAAATGTGAGAATGAAATGGCTAACATTCCCTATGCCCTATGGATATAAAGTTTCTAGACGTAGTTGAAAGAGACTTTTACTTTGACATTATCTGTATCTCTGAATATTTAAGAGTAACTGAAACCACATAATATAAGAAATCTTTGTTCAGACAAGCAATTTAATGCCATGTGGAGCTTTGGGACATATATACTTCAAATGAAGGAACTTTTACAGCTTGTTTTATTTATTAAAATAAGAAAGTCAAAGTTACTTAGGTTAAAGAAAACGAAATACGATAAATATATAGCAACTAAACATAGTTATTTTTATATTTATTAATAAACTGGTATTAATAAACTAAATAAGATATATAGGTAAAGCAGTAATAATAAAAACATTATTTGGTACATGTAATTTCTTTATTATAATAATGATAGAATTAGATACGTTTGTATTTACATATTTATAATGAATAGATGTGTCATGAGAAACGTACATGAAAGTACGTATTTCATACATACAGGGTAGCTAAAAAGCTCCAGTAATATTTTTAAATGTTTCCCGTGTAAAATTACTGCATAAACAAATGAATTTACACAACTGAACGAATAATAAGTTTTATTTATTCAGTAACAATAAATTAGAACAAAAACTTTTACAACAAATGCTCAAAATTATCTCCAGGAGCTTCAATACATTTGAGCAGTCTCTTTTTAAAATTGCCGACGATGGTCGAATAGTGTTCCACTGTAACTTTATCCCAGGAGCGCGTCAGAGCTCTTTTGAGCGCTTCTACATTAGCGTATCGTGTAGCCGAAACCTTTTGTTCTAGGATGAGCCACACTGAATTATCCACTGGATTGGTATCTGGTGAATTTGTAAACAGATCGAATAAAAGACAAATAAATTAAACATTTCCTGGATTGAAATTCTTTAAAGTGAAGTAAAACCACAATGACAATGACAAAAAACCGTACAAATACAACTGCCCGAACTTTTCAGTCACCCTTTATATAATTATATGGCATGTCAAACATTTTTAATGATGTTCTATAAATCAGAATAAGTGTGTTAAAAACTCGCTGTTTGTCGAATAAAAACAGTTTTATTGGTATTGTCAAAGGTAAAGTCGTAAAACAAAATTGTGTCAACAATAAAAAATCAACAACTTAAGTTAAAAAAAATATTTGTGATAAAAAATATATTATTAATAATAATTACATAATTATATATCATCATATTGTAGTATGAGAGGGAAGGAATATTTGTAACGCCCTATATGCATACTTGCCTAATTTACGCTTTTTAGCTACCGGAAAACCTTAAAGGAAATTTTTATTTAATTTAATCAGTAAATACTTTTAAGAAATGTGTAAAATGTTTCTGAAAAAAAAAAAAAAAGAATGTACATCTGAAAAGCTTCGAATTCTTTCTTGTACAAAGTTAAATTTGACACATATTATAAGTTTTAAATTCATATTATGTTCATTTTCTGTTTTTATTTTGTTAGACATTTATAGAAAACGTGTTTGTTATTTAATCGTTTTTACTTTCTCTTACACATATATATGGTAGAAAAAGTATTATTTTTTAGGGTTAAGTTTTCGAATGAGCTTTTGTTACATTTACAAGTTTTTAAATGCCATGAATCAGAAAATAATTTCTTTAACAGTTTGCCTGTGTGTGTATCTGTCTGTTATCATTATATCTTAAAAACAAATAGTAGCAGGAAATCTAAACTTGGTATTCTGTATCTCTATTGTATAGTGATGCTACCTTAAAATTTCTTTGTTATCCAGCAAATGGTTCGTGTACAGGACCAACCAAGAAAATTCAAATGCGTTACGTCTGCAAGAGAAATTTCTTTTAAGTACAGTCTAATATATCTAGTTTATCCTAAACAAAAGGGAATGAACATACATTTTTCTATGCATACAATTATGTTTTGTGTACATTTTTGGTATGAAAATCATTCATCATTCGTTTACACGTCTATCCACAGTATTTGGATATATTGGGACTATACTTGGAAGTTGCTGCAAGTATATTTCATTTTGTGTTAGGTGTTTTTCATATAAAGCTAAGCACACAGTGTGAAGTGCACATAGTTTATAGATAATATATAGGACTAGCCTAAATTAAACTAAATTTATATATATATATATATAGATATTGAATGCAATATATGGAATTGTTTTGCTAAATTTTACTATATTGACGAACATAATACTCAAAAAGGAAATTAATTTTTCAAAGTATATTTGAAGTTATGTTTTCAACTATGTTTTTTTTTTTTTTTTTTTTCTTTTTTTTTTTTTTTTTTTGTAAAAAGTCAAGTTTTGTGGTGTCCTGAATATGAACGGGAGTTAGAGCGACAGACAGACAGACAAACCGAAGTCATTAACACTCTTCACCCTGGTTGGGAAGTGTTAATAATGTTAGAAAGTGTTAAAAACGCTTAAAGTCAATTTTTTTCGCAGTTGATCTGCATGCATATTTGTTATGAGCATAACTTAAAAACAAATAAATAGAAGAAATTGAAATTTTACATTTTTAAGTTCGTATTAGGTTTGTACTGGAACAATTTCATCAAGATGTGCAAGTCTGAATACAAATTAATAACAGCCCTGGTTTTCTTTTTTCAATAAATGCATGCATTATAATTATAATTATATTTTGTTTGGGGGGAATGGGGTCAGACGCCCCCTCACATAAAATTATATATCAGATATAACTGTTCGTAAACCTATTTCTGATAATTTTTAAAGTCGATCTAGCTTTTTGATCTTACCTTTATCATCTTAAGGCTGAACCTAGAATCTGCCTTTATATTGTAATACAGGGTACGAGAAAGTCGGGTGAGTAACACACAATGTTATTTTTAAAGTATTGCTATTTGCATTTAATTTTCACTTGTAAATTTTTTATTTTCTTCATATTTGCATCGTATTAACTATATACATCCAAAAAACACAATTACTGGCGTTATTTCAGAAAAATATTGTTTCCAGAAATAGCATTTCACAGTGAAACATATTGTCACAGTTTTGTTTATTGCTGTACTGTGACTTTTTACAAAAATGTGTATGCTGACTTAATGTGTATTTCGAGGTACTACAATCATGCCTACGATAAGCGCGATTCTAACCTGGCAGCTATTAACTCAAAAGCCAGAAATCTCAACATTGTGCCTCCTGATGGTCGGAAATCAATTAATAATGCAACATTGTAATTCTTTTAGTTTAGTAAAATTAACTAAAAACTACTGTTATTTAATAATTTATAATAATTTTGTACTCAAACCCTAAAATCTGCAAAAACACGCCGAACCATTTTCTTTTTTCGTAACTGATTATTTATATTATTTTATTTTCGGATTTAACATTAAGAAAAATGGATAAAGGTCAATCCTACACGGATCTTATATACCCTTTAAATGAATTTTTCTATCCAAATTCTGGCGTATAAAAGGACATCCTTTTCTTTATTGTTATTTTTTTTTTCTTTTTTAACTTTTTTCTACATTCTGTAGAAGAAAGTATTGTATTCGTAAGAGTTTTCCATTTTAAGTTTTGAATAAATTTTACACGTTTTGAGATATCCTGAACACAATTTGACCATTTTTCGAAAATGATATTTTTTGCCAGTCTGCATGTGACAAAAATTTTGTGGCAGCTCTATTTTAAGAACTAGTGAATAGAATTTAATCTATAAAAATCTGTATAGTTTACACCCTGACAGATATTATTGCCTATCAATTTACCCAACAAGTAACGCATCCATTCAACTTCTTTACTTTCTCTTACCCATATATGGTAGATAAAGTGTTTTTAGGGGGGGGGGTCAAAGTTTCAAAGTTGAATTTGTTATATTTACATGTTTTATGGTCTCCTGAATTTGAAAGTCATGTTTATAATGGTTGGCTGTTTGTGTATGTATGTTTGTATGTATGTTATCGGCATACCCCAAGAACAAATAAAAGCAAGAAGTTCGAATTTAGTATTCCAAATCTGTGTTTTATAGTAATGCTATACTAAACTTTTCATTGAGTTCAAGCAAATGGTTCGTCTGCAAAGCCGTTCAAGCGAATTCAAATATATCACATCTAAGAACGAAATTTTTGGTAAGTACATTGTAACATCTATCGGCTACTTAAATTATGTTTTGTGTAGCATTTCTCACACAGAATTATATGTAAAAAAAAAACAAAAAAACTATTAACAGAAATTTCTAAACCTATTTTAGATTATTTTAAAGTAGATTGAACTTTATTAGTTTGCCTTCATTTTCTTACAACTTAATCTTCATCGTGTTTTTATAATATGAAAAGGCAGGTTTAGAGAAAATCATGTGACGCAGCATAACATTATAACTTTAAATAATGCGGTTTAGCACAAAATTGCGTTTAAACGTACATCGTAAAGATTATTTTTAATCAATAATTGTGAAATACAAAAATGTTTATAATATGAATAGCCAAAAAAAAAAAAATAATAATAATAATTCTACATATAAGAACATCGTCAGGGTGTAATCACAGAATAACTTCGTCTGTTGAACATCTACGGTACATTTTTGCACATATTTTGACAGACATGTTTGTTTAAACAACATTTCAAAATTCTGTGAATATTAAAATCTCAAACTGCATTCTGACCTGGTGGTTGTTATTGAAAAACAAAACATTAGTAATTCAATTACCAGATGCGCGAAAACTAATAAGAAAAATAGCATTATCTTCACTACATTTTATCTTACAGAGTATTTAAGAAGCAACAGTGCAACATTTACACTAATATACATTTAGAATTTGATTTAATTAAAACATTCAAAAATCCATAAAATAGTTCTAGAATAACAGTCAGTGATCTTTTATACAATTTTAAAAATTACATACATCATAAATATTATTATTTCTTTTTTTACTTGTAAATTACTTTTAAACATTTATTGGAATGAACTTCACTAATATAAATAATAATTTAGTTCATTGTTCAACTTCATTTAATTGAAATAAACCAATTGTGGGTAAACTCGCTTTTTTAATTCCTTTAGATTCTGTTAACTGTCTGTTTTAAAACCTGGCTAAAAGAAAATTAGCTCAAATAATATTGGGTGTTGTAAGCTAGCCTTTCTATATTGAATAAGCAACTATATTATCTATTTTTCTTTTTCATGTGTGCATCTTCTTTTTAGATAAATGAAGTATATAATAATTAGTATTAATATTAGTATATTTACTGTAACACTTTAAAATTATATTCGTTGTATACAATTGAACAACTGCGTATATATTTCTTACAACAACTGATAATAAACATAATTAATATTTTTATGAAAAATGTTTAGTCGCAACAATATTATAGTTCATTTTTATGTAATAAATAGGTAAATAAATAAATAATGTTTTGATGTATAGGCTTTGGGCGTATGTGTAGAGTAGAAATTTAGGCCCTGGTGAATTGTCTTCGCCATGCGCGATCTTACTGAAATAACTTTGACCGTATTCACGCTAGTTATAAAAAGAGAGAGAGAGAGAAAGAAAGAAGGAAAAAAAAAAAAAAAAAAACATAGTGAACATCAAAAACTACAAGCCGACCAGCGGAAAATATGTTCATACACGGCTCCTTCCACCTTCTACAAACTTTCAGTTAGAAAACTTCAAGTTTAATGCATGCTCAAATTTCTAATTAAAAAAATATAAGTTATATATGTCATATATACATATATATAGTCTATAATAAATAAATTATTTTATTCTCCCGCAATACACATTATATGGTTAAATTATTTATTGAATTAAATAAATTAAAAATTTAAAAATTAGCAACATTTAAAGATTAGAAGTAATATGTAAATAATAATAATAATATTTAAATGCATGTGTAATTAGTTTATAAAAATACACATTCATTACACCATCTTAAGAAAAAGGAATGATTTTTTTTTCTCTCTCCCATTCAATTATATTTCTTTAAAGCAGAAAAAAATTGCTTTACGTGTCTTACATGCATGGGTTTTTATAAGATAGTTTAAAAAAATCGCATAATAAAATCTGAAGTAACTCATCAGAAACCACAGATAAGGGTTTTTAAATTCAAAATGTCTCCAACCACTACAAAGAAGATGCATTAAGAAAAGAATCTTGCGCACAGCTTAGGATGAAAAGAATTTTCTGAAGAGATTATTTCCTCTTTCTACAATTAACCGCAGAAAAAGAAGATTATTACTTTTAATGAGGATTTTTTTTTCTTTAAAAAATGCGCATATATATACCTATTTTAGATTTAAATTAAAATAAAAAATAGGTCGTAACATTTTTGGGGGAATTAAATTTCAGATGTTGTAAATTTTATTCTCTGTTTAAAACTGATACATGTATATAGATTTTACAAAAATTATATATATATATATATATATATATATATATGTTCATATGTATAGATATATAGATACATCTAAGTATATACGTATGTGCAGGATTTAAGGAATTTGAAAAAAATGCTCACCAGCAAAAATTACTGGTATCATTAAAGAATATACCGCACCTTTTTTTTCTTTTTTTTTTTTAAATATTTGAATATAGGAATTAAAATTCAGTGTCTAAAAATCAAATATTTACTAGGCTAGAATGATACATCAAGAAACCCTGCTTAAATTTAACATCATAAAACTGGCTTTATTATTTTCACAGTCGTATATACCATCGGCATTCATACATCATTACACCGGCCAACGAGTCAGTACCAGGTTGCTAATCATTCGCAAACAGGAGCAGTGTAAACCAATTCCTTAAAACGGTGCACCAATTTAACACCGAGTTGTGACACATCCATGAAGAAAAGAGGTGTAAATCTAATGGTGTATTCATTATTGCACAGTAACACTACTACTTTGATAGCTTACACGCTTTTAGATATAATTGTAGTATTATTGTTAAACAATTTGCACAAATTGTTCTTGCTATACTATTCACAAACAAGTTGCTTAAGGTACTTTTTATTTATTTATTTATTATTATTATTATTATTTTTTAATATAATTAAAAAAAAATTACATATATATATATATATATATATATATATATATATGATGATAAACTTTGATATTGAAAAATGCTTCATTTGAAGATGTAATTCTATTTTGAAATGATTTTAACGTGGGTATAAATACTGAATTATCTTGTTTTTAACCCTCAATCTGTAATCTGCCTTTACAGAATTTAAGTGCAGGGTTAAAGAAATACACGTTGGTGCCACACCAGATTATTATATTGCGATAATATGGAAAGCTTGAAGATAAAATGGAGCTTGAAGTCTGGAAAACCTTGAAAATTCTAGAAATCCATTTACAAATTTGAGTGCATACCCTGTTTATAAAATTTGTGCTCCATTGATTACTCATCTATTCACGTAGGAACTTAAAGGGACAATTTTTGAAAGCATTTCCATACGTTTTCAAACGATAATAAAGCAGTTTTTTTTCCGGAAATTAGTCTAGGATTCATCATTTATTACCTGAAACGGAAAACATTTCCTTCGAATGAAAACAATCCATCCTACTGGAACAATATTTCAAACTTGTCCATCTATTAGAAAGTTTTACCGATTCTGTTCATCGACAGAGAAGGTTTGTTGCATAAAGAGACATGAAGATTGGTGCTATGTTTATTGCATTTTCTCATTCTGAAACTTTAAACAATTGAAAAATCACTAAAATTTCACGGCGTATAGTTTGTATGCCGACGGCTCAAAATCAGAGGGCGGCAGAATGCGCTGCGCGTTCCTCGGGGACTCTGAAGGAAAGATCGTTTCTGAGTGCCAGTCCCGTCTAACTGATCACAGCACTGTTTTTGCAGCCGAAGTCCTAGCGATTAAGAAAGCAATTACGTAAGTAGTGAACAGGGGACTCAACGAGTTGGATGTCTGTTCTGACTACAGATCAGCGCTACATGCACTTTACGGCCTAGTGCCCAAGAACAGGGCCGTGGCTGAGATCAAAAGCTTGGTGAAGCAGAAAGAGGTCAAAGTTATTATGCAATGGATCAAAGCACATGTCGGTCATCAGTTTAGTGAAATGGTGGATGAATCTGCCAAAACTGCTGTGTGGAGGGACAGCATAGATATTGAAGTGAGACTTAGGAAATCACATGTAAAAGTCATAGTAATACGCAGAACAACTGGTTTATGGCAAAAATTATGGGATGACTTGACAGTGGGGAGATTCACAAATGCGGTCTTCACGAAGGTCAGCACGAGCCGAATTTAGGACTTCTTTGTTAACCAAGTCCTGACGGTACATGGCTCATTCGGGCCTCACCAACAACGCTTATTTAAGAAGAATACCGCATGTATTTGTGGGACAAGCGCGAGCTCAGTCAGACATGTTCTGTATGGTTGCGCCCGCTTGAGGTCAGTGAGGGAGAAGTACTTCCTCTCGGACTTCAGTGTCGAACGCGACGGGATCTATGCCTGGACTATTATCGTAGAAAGAGGACCGCGATATTCATGTCCGATCTTCTTTGCTGGGTACTAGACCCGCATGGTGGTGGACCAGATTTGTCGAAGAGTCCGAACTCGATTCCCAACCTCTTAGGAGAACTCCAACAAGGCAGGGAGATTAAGCTTCCGGACCAACTGCCTAAAGTGTTGGTTTTGAACTCATAGATCAGCGGTATAGAGTCGAATGGAGTTTTTACCTCGCTCGCTCGAGGATTTTCCCCCGCTGATACCAAACAGCCAATCCTAAGTACCATTTGACATCTCCAGGTACCTGCACTTCAGAGATTGTTGCAGTGTCTAAAACGGATGGAGTGAGTCTGTCAATTCTGACAGGTGGTGCACGACTGTTCGCTTAATGTCTGCGCTGGTTTAACCCGGTGCCAATGTGGGGGTGAGAGTCCGGACAACAGGGACAGGTCCAGGTGACCTGAGTGGGACGGCCTGTCGTACGGCTGGGGAGGCTGGCTTATATAAAGGAGAAGCGTGTGTATATCTGCCTGATTGGCGCAGTTGGCGCGGATCGGCTAGTGTGGTGAACGCCGTTGGAACAGTATATATGGACTGTTGTATGGACGGCTGAATGGCGTCTTCAGAAGGTAAACTCGCCCTTCTGACCGCCAAAACGTGGAACTGTTAGGACCTGAGGACCTGAGGCAGTCGGGCCTGAAATTGGTTAGCCCGAAAACCTGGTCCGAAAGGATGGCGAAGGTTTCGTAATTCTGACTGCAACCCATATCTGGGTTAGCACTAGCTGTCGTGCGGCGGGTTATTTGCTTTCGCAGAGGTTGAGGCTTCTCATTTTTAGGACCACATATTGTGGACTGTATGGGCTCTTCCGTGCCTGGTTCGGTTGGTGATACGGCGCTTACGTCAGACTCCATTGCCTTCTACATTTTGCAAAATCCGAAGCTCTTACATTAAACTCGTAGAATACATTTTGAAGTAGAATAATGACGTTAACTAAACTAGGATTCTTTGCAACTCCAATTTGTGAACTTCTTACGAAACCTTCTCCTAGCGTTACAAAATAATTTATTATATTTTAAAGGAATATCAATAATACAAGAAAATGCTGATATAAGAAGAAATCTTTGTTTGTATAATATATATATATATATATATATACGAAAATTAAGTAACATTTAAAAAATTAAATGAATATAAAACATACCAAACTAACTTTGTAAATACACGTTCGAATAGCACACCAGTTTAACTTGATAATACCAACAAAATAACATTTTTCCGTCTCCATTTAAAAAATATAATACGAAAATTGGATTTCTATTTTATAGAATGTGTATAAATGTAAGTTCTCATATACTCATTAAACACAAAATCACTATAGATAGAAGCAAGAAAATTTGCTTTTTTTTTTTTTTTTTTTTTTTTTTTGCTGCGTAATAAAAAAAAAAAAAAAATCAAATATGTACCTATAATGGAAGTCTACTAGTGACTGAGTTCTGCTCTTGAATCTGGTAGAAGTGAGATGCCGTGTTCAATTCCAGATTGCGCTCTTCGACGTATCCGTTCGGAGATTTGCAATACTTTCTTAGAAATTTACTTAAGCACTGTCTAATACTTTTTAGAAAGACTACCATGGAGGGCATTTTCACCAAACTTAGGGCCTTACCGTAATTAATTGCCCTTCCTGTTACTATTTGTTCTTGATATATGGTGATAATATTATCAGTAGTATTTCTCACTGCTGATACTATTACACACACGCAGACCAACTGCCAAAGAACAAAATTTTCGTATTCAGGTACCCGAAAACGTGTAAAAAAACAAAAATTCAATTTCAGAAATTTTCCTCCACAACAGTACCTTCTGTAATATGTATATGAGCAAGAGAAAGAAAAGATTCGTATTATTGTTCAGAAATGGTAAGCATTTTTAAGAGCTGCATAACAGCTGATATTTTTATTTTACTCTGTTATAGTAGAAATATAATTTTTTTGTACAGGCCATTTATGTACTTAGTTACGTAAATTCAATATAAATGAATTTTGAAAAATAAAATAGTTTTATTTTAGATGTAAGACTTGAATATATTAGAAATTTTTCAAAGCGTTACACTGGAATATCCGATATCTATATAAGTTATACATACCTAGAGAGTCTTTGGTAGATAAATTGAACAATGAATTCTCATAGGCAAACATCACTAATGCATAAACGCGCCGTCTAATTTACATTATATAAAGGGTATAATAATATATTACCTAGATGTTACATTAGTACTTGAACCGTTATAGTTAATACCTATTTGTAATTATAATTTAATATAAATTCATTCTATTTGCACATTTGTCTGAGAGTTTAGAGGTAATCTAAATGACGATGCACTAGCAAACGTAACTTCAATAATAACTTTAATTTATCTCATAATGTTTAATTATGAGGTAAAAATGACACCTGCATTTATTGAATTTGCAATTTTTCTTAAAATATTTTAATAGTTACTACATTTTCATTTTACAGCTTATTGTAAAGCCATTAAAATCTAGTTAACTGCATGAATTTTTATATAAACATTGATAAAATGTATGCATGATTTCGAATAATAAATTATACGATTGAAATAAAAGGGAAAATTTAGCCTTTTATATTTTTCTGTAAAGAAACTTTATATACTAAGCAATATTTCCTAATACAGAAGGGCGAACGCCTCTTGCTTTTACAGTTAGACACAAGTGTTAGAAGAAAAATGACCGGAAGAAAAAAAAAACAGTTATTTTAATTCACACAAACATATTTTCTAAAATACAAATATTTTCTAAGAAAAGCGACATTTAACTTTATACAGAACAGCGACATAAATCGTTGTAAATACTTGCTTTAACTCTTTTTTAGTAAAGTATCTGTACAGTACTGTCTAAGGAAAAATGGTGAACGCCTTTAATTTTACGATTAAAAAGTGTGAACAAGAAAATAAAAAAACAAAAAAAAATTGTTTTTTTTTTTTAATTCACTATAAAACTTTATATCGAAAATACTGCATTTTTTAAAAAAGGAAGGCAACGCTGACTACTGTAATTATTGCCTTATGTGTTGTTCTGTAATGTAAATTTGCAATATTGCTAAGTAAATCTGGCGAACATTTTCTGCATTTTAAATTAGAAAAAGTGTGAGAGTAAGGATAAGAAAAAAAAAAAAAAAAAAAAAAAAAACGAAAAAAAAAAAAATTTTGTTCTTCATTGTACACTTTTCTGTCTAAAATACAGCATTTTCTTAGACTAAACACAACCTTAATTGTTGCAAATACTTGCCTTAAGTATTTTTGAGTAAAGTATCATTAAAATAGTGTCTAAAAAAAGTGGCGCTCGCCTCCTACTTTTACGATTGGAAAAAGTGTGAGAAAAAATATGAGAAAGAAAAAAGAAAACACTTTTTTTCCCACTGTAAAATATGTCTTTCGAAAATACAGTATTTTCTTAAAGTAAACACTTAAAACAATACTGATTGCTGTAAATATTTGCCTTATGTCTTATTCTGTAAAGAATTTCTACTATTATGCCTAAAGAAAAAATAGCGTATATGTCCTGCTTTTATAAATAAAGTAATCAGATGGATCACTTATACGACTTTAACTTACTCTAAAATGTAATAGTAGAAATACAGATAGGGGTTTCAAGGATAAGAAAGCGACTACTGTTATATAAACCTACCTTAAAAATAATTCAAATTCGCCCTCGAATCAGCTTTATTTGACAAATAATTCTGTATGAGGGTTCTAATGCCCCCTCAAGCCCCCGTTTATTTACTATACCTACATCTATATAGAATCTTAATCTGTATTTAAATCTAAACGTTTATTTAAAATTATTTAGATGCAATTTACATACACTATTCCTTGAAACTTATCAATCAATTTCAAACTTTTCTTCTAAGAAACTTTTCTTAACTACAAAATACAACATTTGAATTGCCTGAATATATTGGCTCTTAAGTTACTCTGATAAGAGACATAACAAAAGTTCAAACGTTAAAAATTTAACTTCGGTATTCAGAAAACATCAAAACGTGCAAACACACAAAAAACAAGCGATGAATATTTCGTTTAAAAAAATACATTACTTCTCATAAGTATATGAGGAATATTATATATTATATTCAACTTCTGATCAGGGCATAGTAAAACATTACAGTAAAGCACTACCACTAATTGCATTTAATAAAAAAAACCCGGAGTGACTCCAATTGACTTTCCAAACATTAAGTAATTAACGGTTGTATAAATTAATTAAAGTAAGAAAAGTCGTTCAGCAAATAAAAGAGAATATTACAATAGTTTGTTTGAATAATTTTCTGTGTATGTTTTGTGTGTAGTTTTCGGTGTTGTTTAGTTTAACATTATTGCTCTTCAAATAATTTGAGCCCATATATCATAATGATAAAGAAATTTTTGTTGTGTCCCTGTAAAAATAAATATGTGTGCTAGATTCACCAAAATATGTACACTTCGTTTGACGGTGAGCTGTAACATGTATATAAATTTTCGGCACATTCTGATGAGGTGTTCAGAAGGTATAGCACCTTAAACAATTTAAACCCATAAGCCACAACGATACAGAAATATTGTTTGTGTCCTAGTAAAATCAATGGGCTCTTCCCACCTGACGTCAGAGGTCACATGATAGAGGAAAAACAAATAGCAGACGAAGTCTTATTGATCTATAGCGATTGGTGAAATAACATATTTTCTATTCTTATTCTTAATCAATCGTATTTAATCTGTGTTATTTTTTTATACATCATCATTTTTAATCCATTTTATATCATTATGCATCAGCTTTTGTGTGATGTATACATTTACAACCATCATTTATTTCATATTTGTTATTGATGTTCATGAAGAACTCTGATTTTTGGTACTTAAATCAGTGACAGTGCAATATCGTAGTGCTTAAATCCATTTAAGCCAGTAACTAAGTTAATTAACTTGTTGTAACACCTTTATGCAATTAAATTAAATGAAAAGATTTTAAAATTCAAATTATAATCCATAAACATTCCACAAGACAAGCGATTATTTATTGCTAGATAAGTTAATCTAACAGTTACACTTGAACATACAAAAATCGATTCTTACTATTGAAAATAAATAAACACATAAAGTGTTTTTAAAAAATTATTAAATTTACAAGTACAACTATTCTACTGTTTACAAATGCACAATATTACTTTTATTTTATTTTATATTAAATATTAACATTTTTGTTCTTAAGAACAATATAAATTGAATTCGATTCTCAGAATTCGATTATTCGTTTTCCTCTATCACGTGATTGAGCAGACGACGGTGGAAAGAGCCCATTAGTGTTAGATTCTCTAAACGAAGCCCTGTAAATGGATGGTGAATGATTTTCATACCATATTCTACATTAAACCTGTTTTTGTGCAAATAAAAATATACATTCATTTAATTTGGTTTAGTGCAGCTTATAGATGTTAAATTCGAATTACCTGGAATTTTCCCCAGGAGGCATAATGTATCTGAAATCTCTGATGTGTCCCTGTACACGAACCATTTGCTTAATCTTAACGAAAAGTTGTGCAGCGTCCCTATATGGTACAGGCTTTGGATGCCGAGTTAGAACTTCTTGCTGTTTTTTGTTCCTGAGATATGCTGCTAACAGGCACACAGACGCACAGACCAACCACTAAAAACGTGACTTTCGGATTCAGGGGACCACAGAACTTTTAAACTTACCAAAACACAGTTTCGAAAATTTGACCTAAATACAATAACTTCTCTACCATATATATGGGTAAGAAAATGTAAAAACTATAAAAAGAAAAAAATGAAAAGAAATGAAAACAAAGAAATGTTTTTAATTCTTTATAAAAAAATTCTGTTGAAAATATAAAATTTTCTTAAATTAAACACAATACTGATTTCTGTAAATATTTGCCTTATATATAATTCTGTAGAGTATCTTTAGAATACTGACTAAAAAAATAGCAAAAGTACTCTGATTTTACAGTTATAAAAAGAAGATGAGAAAGGAAATATTAAATTTACTTTACTATCAGTCTGTAAATTATGCAAAATTTTCTTAAAATAAACGCACCTCTGATTGCTGTAAATATTTGCAGCATGTTTTTAATAAATTTGACGACTGCATTTTGATACATTTTACGGTAAATTGGTGATTTCTCTAGGGTTTTGAAATTTTGTTTATATTTTTATTGTTTTAGAAACCGTAATTTTTACATTTGCAATAAACCGAAAATTTACGTGTTTTTTTTTTAGGACTGAGGGCCTATTAGTCTCAATCTGGGATTTTTGCGTTGTCGATTTCGATAGTTGGACATTTGTCGAAATCTAAAATTTATCGAAAATATAATTGAATAATTTGAAAGCGATGTTATAATTTGAAAAAAAAAAAGAAAACTAATAGTCCTCCGTCCTAAACTAAATTCTGCTTTTGCCAGAATTCCATCAAAATCTTTTTTATTATTATAATTATTATTATTATTGAAAGAAAAAGAAAAGAAAATTAATAATAATCAGTATCGTTACAAGCGATATCGAAAATGTTTTTTTTTTTTTTTTTTTTCTATAATTTTGAATTAGGAAATAAAAAGTGCGCGTGAAATAATATGAAATAAAAATAAGTAAAAAAAAAAATGAATTTAATGATTTATTGTTTTTGTTTTTTGGGGGCTGCTCATGCATATAAAAAATGCGTATTAAAACGAGTCGAAGAAGGAAGCGAAATAAGTATTTAGTTATATTACGATAAATACGATATATAATATGATACGATATATTAGACCTATCGCCCAGGGTTAGTAGGCATGTCGAAAGAAATAGTTTGTTCGTTCGGTGCAACTTGCACATTAGTCCCGTGAGGTACAACTTTCACATTAGTCCCTTGAGGTACAACTTTCACTTTAGTCCCGTCAGGTACAACTTGCACATTAGTCCCCTTTAAATATATATATATATATATATATATATATATATATATATATATATGTTTTTTAACCGCAAAATGAAATATTAAAAATTTATCAATTTTTGGAAAATGAGTAAGATAATCATAAGCCTTACACATTTGTTCTGATCCGTCTAGTATTTCGAAAGAAATTAATTACTTAAAATCTCTTGCTCTTTCTCGAGGCTACAATCCCTCTATTATTAATAAAGCTTTATGTAAATTCAAGAATCCTAAACATTCTGATACCAAATTGAACGATCACAGTCTCATTCCAGTTGTTTTACCTATTTATTTATTTATTTTTTTGTAATAACAAACTGTAAAATTTACAGCTACATTTAAATAAATGTTATGCCAAATTTATCTTACAGCACGCTACTATAACGATGCATCATTGTCAGTACGCATTTCATTTATCAGAGCACTAGCAGGTCTATTTGGCGCTCCTATTATTGAAATAGTTCTTATAAAATTTTTAATTAAAGGAAATAAAAAGAAATATTGAAATATTGAAATAATGAGATGAAATTAAAATGAAATTAAATGAAATTAAAAATATTCCAGCTTTATAATTTAACAGAATAAATAAAAAACCAATAAAATGAATGAATACATTACATGTACTATCTCATTAAAATTTTTATTAAAACAGTACGAACTTATTGTGAGAAACTAAACTAATAAAATCACAAGTAAAAGTAACAATTGTTTACACCTTCATTTATTTATTTACTTTTTTTTTTTTTTTTTTGTTTACATAAAAAGAAATTATATTTACATACACGTAAATAATAAATGAAAAAAGAAAATGAATTTGTAAAAGAATGCGTAATTCGTGTAATTATTTATTCATTTTTGGCAAAAATTAGTTTCTTCTTTATATCAGTTTAAATGTTTAAATAGATTTTTAATTAATACCTTTCGAACCAATGAGCTAAAACATATAGAGTTAGCTAGTTTTTGTGTTCATTAACAAGTGTATAAAAGTTTGTAGATATCGGTTAAATGGTGTAGTTTTGTATAGAAAACTAAAAATCCAGACAGTTATAATGAGAAACTTTTAGTTTTATACATATTAAACTGTATTTGCAGGAAGATTTTAGCATCGCTTTATGGAATAAATAAACTTTACATGACTATTCTCTTTTTTATTATTAAACAGACATATAGGGCAAAAATGAAGGATTATAAAATATTCTATATCACTGAATATTCTGCAAATTTCTTTATGTATTAATAAAAATATACAAATTTAACTATTTAATTTATTTTTGATAATAATGTTATTAGTTAACTTTTAATTGAATAACTAACGTTAATTGTATAAAAAATGTCAAAAGCGTTTTATTCATACAATTCTTACTTTCTGCGACAGAAAATTGAACAATAAAATTAACAATACCATTCAGATTAACTATGTGTATATCTGTTAAAAACTTCGATGAGGAGTTTTAGTTAAAATTTAGTTTTAGTAAAAATTTAATTAAAATTTAAGCATCAATAGGTTTTTCCCCTTCAAAATATGTAATTATACCATGGTTTTTTTTGAAGATATAAGTTTACGTTAGGCATAAGTTAACATTTAAATTAAGATATAAGTTTTCTCGCTTCTGTGATCTTAATAACAAGAAGATGCTGCTACACAAAAAGGAAAGTCAATAACCTTTTTTTTTAAAAAATATATATATATATATATATATATATATATATATATATATTCTTGAATGTCATAAAGCCAAAATTTCAATTCGTGGTTTAGATGTCATTAAAAGATTTAAGCAGCAAAAATTTAAAATTTTACAATAATTGTTTCGTTTAGAAATACTTGAATACACAATTTGCCTGACCAAAACCTGTAAGACGACTACAGCATTGCATAAAAATGGTAGAGTTAAGAATGTAAATATAAAGATTTTGTGCATCCTCAAGAAAAAATAAAATCTATAATAATAAATGAGGACTATTTTTGTATTTATTTACACCATATTTTTCTTTTATTTTGTTTTGAGATGTTGATATATATACGACTATTTGTAACAATACGTACTATCACATGAAAATTTAAGTGAACTGTGCTAAAAATTTATAGCGAATTTCTAAAACGTAGGAACGTATACAGAAATGTCTTCATTCTATTCAAAGCTTCGTATGATCTTCGAATTTTCTATATTTTTTCTACCACTAATATTATGTAGGAGTTTTTGTTATATTAAACGATCTTAATTTTAAAGGAGAAATTATTGTTAAAAACTACTGATGGAGAGTCCTTACCAAAAGATGAGTCTGTTTGGATCCTGAATTAAGATGTTTATGAACCGATAGATATTCAGTAAAATATTCAGCATGTTATATTTTATCTTTATTTATTTATTTATTTATTTATTGATTTACAAAATTAAATTGGGGAATAAAAATTGAAAACAAAATTTGTAATTAGGTTACCAATAACATACACATATTTTCCTTTATTTATGTATTCCTAATTATAAAAGAATATTACATAATAACTTATCAAACGTAACAAATAAAATTCTAGTTGAAAATATATTTAATATAAGTTTAATTTAGTTACAAATTATCGTTTCTAACGTTCTTTTTCAAATATCTAATTATGAAAAAAATACTAATATGATGAACAAATATAATTTTCCATTAAATAATAATTTCATTAATAAATAATTTTTCATTTTTAATAAAATATTGTTCTATGATTACATTTTTTGAAATTCAAGAAATATATTTAAATCTAAGTCTTGGATGTAAATAATAATAATAATAATAATATCTTATCTGAAAAAGAGAGAACTACTACATGTCAAATAAAATTAGGAAAAAAAAGAGACTTTATTATTAAACTTATTAATAGTATTGAATATATACATACATATATATTTGATATTGTTTTCAAGTCTTTTAGGGACATCGGGTATTGCATGCTGTAATTTTTTAGCAGTTTGCATACAGCATAATAGAAATATCACCTAATTTGCACACAACATTCATTCAATGTCCTTGAAAAAGTAATGAATTTGTATGTTTCAATATCAAATTGCTAATTTTTTTTTTCTTTTCGTCAATTTTATTCATTTTTTATAGTTCTTCCTGTGATATTGGTTCCATACAATGCAATGTTTGAAAGGGTTTTCAATATATATACATACACACACACACACATATATATATATACATATATATATAAATTGAGCGCCAGCAAAAATGTTAGTTTTGAAATGAAGTGGGACATTTTTCGGATTTGGGTTCTGCAATTAAAATAATTTTACATTCAAGACATTTTTACATACTAACAAATGATTTACAACAGAAATGTTTTTTTTTTTTACTTTGAATAAAAAAAGATCGTTTTCTGTTATAAAACTAAGGACATTTCATTTTATGGGCGTCCGAAGTCTGATAAAGGTGTTCTATTCATGCTCACGCGAGATTTTGCTAATACTACGGAAAACTTCGATTGAACAGACCGTCGATCACGACCTGGTTTTGAAATCGGCAACTCGTAATCCAGTAGAACCTCTCATCTACAGGTGGAACTTTTATTAAAAGAATATATAAGACAATATATATATAAACTATATGATGCACTTTTGATTTTTTTTCCCTTTAAACTGATGAAAAGAAGTATATAAGTATATAAGTATTATATATATAAGTATTATAAGTATTTTATCTTTGGAGATACATTTGCATAAAAATTTTATAGTAATACATCTAGATTATTATAGATGTACAAAAAAAATTAATATATATATATATATATATATATATATATATATATATGAAATAATCCAGTGATTTTTGTGTAAACTAGTGGAAAAATATCAAGCGAGTTTATACTAGTTTTATTAAATTGTAATATTCTTACAGGGAAAGTTAAAAGAAGAAACAAGTTTAAAGTTTCAAAGTTTGACTTAATACATTTGAATAAATTTGAAGGAATTATCATTTTTCGTTCTTACATTTTTTTTAATTATTATTATATATACAAATAAATATAATAAAATTATTAAAATAACCAAAAAAAAAAAAAAACAAAATACGTACAGTACTTTTTTTAAATATTTTGTTAGATAATTGAGTAAAAATTAGTAAAACATTTGCAAAATAGGAAGATTCAACTTTACTTTTTATTTTTTTATTTATTTTTTCATTAATTATTTTCGTACCAAGGTATAAAAAACGTTCGTAATTTTGACTCAAATATACCAACTAGTATATAATTGAAACCAATGTTGAAAATAATATATAACACAAACTCTAAATTTTATTCTCAATATCAAAAAAACAAATTCACCTATAGTTATCATTTTGTTTCATTTCCTTTATTAACCTTTACAGATCAAATCTGGAAAAGATTGAGCATCGTGATCTATGATATTTTCAAACGTGATTTTTTTCTATCAGAGAAATGTGTATAATATATATATATATATATATATATTAAAAAATTCTAGAAATAAAATTTATCTGAACATAAAATACAGATATATTCCTCTCTTAAAAATCTATAAGTCGTTTTTTAAACAAGATAGAAAGAAAATTCGATCAGATTTGACAATGTAAAATAACCAGGTTTAATAGTAGGTTAAAACTGAAGGCCATAAAGGAACCAAAATTATGTTTTAGAAGGGCTAAGTACTCATTAAATGCAAGATTTTTCATTCAGTAAGGGTTAGATACATTTCTAAACGGTGAGAGAAAGAAATAAATATAGATAAATTTCATTCATATTAGAGTTATTACGATTTGTATATAAGTCCTTAGTTTTTTTTAATAATGTATAAAATATTGATGATGTAATTATCGTTCATAATTTCAATAGGTTGGTTGGTTGGGTCTTACGTCGCACTAGTGCTGCGCAATGAGCAATCAATTTTAATAGAAATGAGGTCAAATATAAAAAAATATCAACTTTATTTTCTGCTTAAATAATAAATTCAATAAAACTTTACTTTCTAAACAAGTTAAATATTTTTTTAATAATTCTCAATGTAGATTGTTTCACGACTTTTGGTATTTTGTGAGACCACAATTCTTCAAATGCTTTAGCAAATAATTTTGACTAAGTTATTGATTACAAATGCGTACATGTACGGTTACAATCCAATGTAAAAAATGTCTGAACTATCTAAGTAATGAATTCTGATCAAAATGTTGATTTGTTTTCAAAATTAACATAAATGATAGTTAGTTATTTAATTGTATTCTAAATTTCTCGAATTCAAACGTAGCAAGTTTCGTTGAAACCTCCAGGGACCCGTGTACTTTGGTTTATTTTTCTCGTCTATTTGTCTTGAATTTTCTATCTAATGTTAAAAGTTTCTTTTCCCACCATGTGCGTTTTTTATGTCAATTTCTATTTTATACTTCCCTTTCCCGTTTTTTGACAACCTAAACTGCATTTTTTGGATGCTGAAAAAACAACGCGAACGCATTAAGATTTGAGCTGCGATGAGAACCATCAAAGGTATGAATCATGAATCATTATTTTTTGGATGTGATTATATACCAAATTATATAAACATTTGTAAGTGTTTAGTAATATTTCAGAAAATATATTTTGGTTTTTGTATTTTGAAATCTTTATAGATAAAATTTATTTCTTTGGATTGCTAAACTTTAAGACAACTTCTTAGTCATTTTAAATAAAAATAAATCCATAAATTTTGGATTTACATCCGAATGTTTAAAATCAAATCTATGAGAATCTTTTTTTTTTTTTTTTTTTTTTTAACTATAGTTTTACAAATTACGGAATATTAAATGAAATTTAAATTTATACATATTTAGACAGATTTTTGAGTTTCTTTATAAATGAATTAATACATAAATATATGAATACTAGATTCTTTTCCACCAATATATTGTGCTGTAATTATGGTGCTGCAGTGTGGTTTTTACAGCACGATATCTACAGTAAATCACAAAACCCTAAAAACAGTAATTACTAGTCATATCTATATATCAAACTTTAATTAAGAATATATTTTTCCACTTATCTTTTACACAATCAATATATATATATATATATATATATATATATATAGTTTAAATATTTAAAAATTAAAATTGAGTCACATAGAAGAAAAAAAGAACAAACTTCGAATGCCACAATACTTTAGATCTGTGAAACAAAGTGAATGCACAAATTTAAAATGAAATTGCAACAGGTACATTTTCGTTCATAGTGAGTCGCATACAAAAAAGTATTTCATTTATTTTTAGCATTGTGACTGTTGACATTTAATGAATAGCTCTAATGGAGAACAGATAAGGATTTTACTAATTATTTGTATTTCGAGAAGTTTTATAATGTACATTTTTCTTAAATGTCGTGCAAAATTCGTCACTTACTTTAAAAAATAAACTGAATTTTATTAAGGATATAAAGAAGAAATGTGGAAAATATTTAACTATTTCAAATATATTTTCAATTTGTTAGTTACGTATATTCAAATGAATTGAACAAGTCGGTTTTACAAGTCATGATATTTATACATGATATTATATAATAAAATTTAAATTTGCTTTTATCGATGTAGTCAGCTTTACTTTAAAAAAATAATTAAGATAGAAATTTTCAATTGCAATTAAAAAGGGGGGAAAAATCAAAAGCGTTTAATTTTTTTGTATAATATTATTATAATTACACATAATTATTTTTTTTCAATATTTTATTTTATTTTAGTTATTTTACTTTTATGGCAAATTAAAATAAATAAATAAATAAATAAAATAAAATAAAGTGATCTTTCACGAAATGAAAAGACATAAAAATTACAGTTATACTATATCTATAATAAAAGAAATATTTATATATATAAAAAAAAAAAAAAAAATGTACTTACCAAACTTCTGAATTTTATCTTTCACTTACTACGAATAAAAACTACTTTTTTTTTTTTTTCAAACACTTTCCTAGATTTTTTCTCCGCTAACTCTAAACACGTTTTCCTCAGAAAATCAAACTTTTTTTGAAGTTTGTTTAAACATCCTTATATAAATATATAAGAAAAAAAAATTACATCCTTTCAAACCGCACAATCTTTCAAACTTGACACTAAGTCCACACCTATGCAAACGATAGACCCTCAGTCACCGGAGGAATTAGCAAATTAAACTGAATAGAGCCCGCACAGATATGCGACTGAATCCACAGAGGCGCTAGAGCAATATGTCTGGATTCTTCTCATATCGACCAATAGCTCTGCGCTGTAGCGCCCCCACGAAACATCTGACATCCTCCCTTGATGCTCTACATCCTCCCCTCTTTGCAAGGTCATTGTTTAGATTCTTCAGGTGCAGTGCAGTCTCATGAAAGTAATTCTAAGATTAATCATTATTTATTCCAATCTGAATGGAATAAATTGTCATTGATGCGATGCTTAGGCATTAACTATGAGTGGAAAAGTTGGATTAAAAGGTTTTTCTTTTAAATCAGTTTTAGGTCCTTCCATTAGTAGAAATTAATGTATTAAATCTGAAAAAGTGTCCAGATTTTTTTTTTCTGTAGGCTTCTTGTATTATTACTAATATTATTATTATTATTATTTTAAAGTTATTTCTCTGTTAAAAAAAAAAAAAAAAAAAAAAAAAAAAAAATTGTTTTATCAATTCTTTAATGTATTATTTTAATTTCTACGCACATAATACTACTTACGTGTAAAACAAAAATAATAAATAATAAATAATATAATATATTAGATTATTTTTTACGCTGCACTGAGAAAAAATTCTGAAACTGACATCTAGAATCTAAATTGTGACTCTAGAAAAAATAGTTCCATGTCAACCAAATAAATTCTAGTCCCTTTGGAAAGAGCGTTCCAGAAGGTTCCATTGGAATTCTAGAGAGTAGTTTGTCTATATTACCGAGTGCAAACCTATTTCAAGATACCTCCAAATAAGTGCGAACACAAGATGCGGGTTTCAGCAACCATAATCTTGGTTTATGATCCAATTCTAAGCAAGAAATTCTCGCCTTACAAAATGTTCAGAATATTCGGAGTATTCAGAATATTGTTTCACCATCTAGAAATGTGTAGACTAGAAACTCTCAATCATTTCGTCTATTCAGTTTATTGGCGTGCCTTATGCGCATTGCTCGGAAATCTATATTTCTATCTAAGGGATTTAGAAAATGGCCCCTTAATCATTCTAGAGGAAGACGGTATATTTTTTTTTCTCAGTTTGGGTCTACACTGAGTGAATTCTAAAAATTTCTTGTTAAGCAATACAGTAAAAATCTAAATTGTTATCCTTTTTAAAGCTATTTAAAATATAAGTTAGCGGACGGTAAAGCTTAACATATTCTAAGAAGCAATTAATAAACAACTTCAAAAATCGTTTAAGGCTGACATAGTCAATTTCACAATCCGCAAATGGTAGCGTACTCCGAAAGTGAGTTACCCGTGTTTTATTTTGTAATTTAAAAATAAAATTTAATTCCAGGGTTCTCCGCAGTCCTTTTTTTGAACACTATATTGTAATCTTTGTATTATTATTTCGAAGATATGCATTAAAAAGTATTAATGAAGATTGCTATTAAACAAAAATAGTACTCAAAATGCTAACTGCTGAAAACCCATTAATTCTAACATTTTTTCAGTGATACTGTCACAGTAGTTCGATCACCATTTCAATGTGTAGGGTTTAGATTTAATTATAAATAAATATCCAAAGTTTTAGAGTAATTTTTGTAGTTAAAAATTGAATAAAATACCATTATTAGAGCAAGAAGTCAACAAAAATTTACTTGTTATAGAGTTTACGTAAACAATTTAACTGAGCATTCGCTAAAACATAAATAAAATTTTGATGAAATTTTCTTACTTGGAAAATCACGGTTTTAGCGAAATGCTCTTCTGGTATAATATACCTATCCGTTTTACGAGGACGTGGAAAATCATCCGAAACATTTCCAGATTCCGTTATAAATTACATTGTATAAATAATTTTTGCCACACTTTGATTTTGAGAATGCTATAATAGTAATAATAATAATAAGGACATATTTTAATAGTCACCCAAATGTATATCATCATTTTGTCAATCTCGCGCCTAGACGGTCTAGTCGATAGCGTCTCTACTCTTACGCAGTTGGGCGTAGGTTCGATTTATAGACAGGGCATGGATATGTTGTCCCTTTTAGGGGTAGCGATCACCACCCATTGGGTGTTGATTCAAAATTGATCATCAAGTCGGCAACCCTCCAGCCAATGATTAGTCGCATGTGACGTGTCATTGAAAAAAATCCCGTCAATCATTTATCTTCTGTCTAAATTTGTCGTATTCGTCGTTAAATTATAGTTATATTTGCTCTGATTATGACAATTGCTTACAGATTATTTTTACTTAATTTTCATTACCGGATTTTCTTTTTTCTTTTCTTTTCTTTTCTTTTTTCTTTTTAATCAAATATACCCTGCACGGCAAATTAAACCTTGTAATTTACTGTAATTTACTATGTGTAAAGCACCTATCCTTAATACATAGAAAATACACACTGATTATTAAAAAAGGATGAAGACTTCTTTCCATCCTTTAGTGAACGCACCATCCATGAAAACAGTATGTGCAATTGGAATTAAAAATACACTGGATAGTAAGGGAAAACGCAATAGTCTATCTAAGTGACTTACGTCTACAATGATTTAAACTCGAACTATTTAAACCATTAACGCCCGAATTAATTTTGCAAGATATTATTAGCTGATTATTTCACTTCTAAATTATTATAGACAACTGACAGTAAAATACATTAACTTAAACAATTCTTCTGATACTTTTAAATTTAAAGACTATACTCATTTATATGCGTTTAGTGTTCTAGAGAGAAAACTTCAAGATATAAGAACTTTGAGATAACAGACTAATTTCCTATTATATGTTGGCAAAGATCGCGAAAGTTAAGTGTTATAATATATATTATTATTAAACTTGATTTAAGTTAGTATACCTGAACATAAAGTAAAGATATGTGGTACAAATGAAAAAACATAAAATGACTATTCAAAGTCGGAAAAAATAATTAATAGTAGGCACATAAAACTTTCAGGGATCATTTAGAGTGACGCTATAAACTGTCACTAAAAAAGCAGAAATCATTCCAAGAAACCACAAAAAATATACGTGCCATTTTATTAATTGTCCTCAAATGAAGACACTGGGCACTAACGGGTCAAATTCAAATGTTCATTTTCTTAATCGTATTGTTAATTTCGGATTGAAAACCTTAAATGGCACTGTCATGTGATTGTAACTAAATAAACAGTGGTATAAAGTACAATAAAAAAAAGTAATACGGACGGAAGACGCTGTCATACAAATAACAGAAACAGTAACAAAAATACAAGTTCAAATCCTGCTTTTTCTTACAGTAAATTATATACTGCAAACGACTTGTATTTTATATTCTGCTTTATATACAAAACATAAAATTGCTCCATATAAAAAACATAAATTTGGAGATTCAATAAAGATGTCGAATTTAAAATGATGAAACACCTTATCAAATAAAATATAAAAAATAAAAAAATAAAATAAAAAAAGGAAAAATGTTTAATTTTAGTTTTTATAACACACATATTTTCTAAAACATTTCTCCCTTATTCAGTAAAGGTAAAATTTCATTAACGTATACCAAAATCACAGTATGATAAATTCAAAGATGAATAAAGGTATTTTTCTAAGATTTTAAATTTTATGTAATTAAAGATAAAATCTGATGTTAAATTTATTCATTAAAGTACCTTAAAGTTCGTGGGTTTATTATTATTATTATTATTATTATTATTATTATTCTCTTGCGTTTTTATACAATAGGAATGATGATTCAATAGGAATGCTGTCTGAAACAATGATAAGATCATATAAAATTTTCTATAATATATTAATAATAATAATAAAACTAAGTAGAATAGATTTTCATATCTAATTTAAATTTTCAATTGATTTTTCCATTATTTTTCGAGCTCCTTTAAAAACAAATCACCTTTTTCATGAAACACACATTTATCTAGTAATAACTTTTTAATTTTGTTGTTATGAATGCGTAATAAAGTATATCAACGGAGCTGATACGTGCTGTTTACCCAGAAATTTTAAAATAAAATTCTTATGTCTTACATAAAAACATAATTAAATAATGTTATTTATGATTTCTGTTGTACCAACTCGAATATCGAAAAATATTTTTAAGAATTTAGTGAAGTTTCCTGAAAAACTGTGTAAAGCTAAATATTATGAAAATCTTTTCTTATTCTTGAATTTTACGTATTTATGAATTTTTATTATATCTAAAATATTTATATCGTATTATTATGTTAATATTTAGGTAAATGTGAAGAAACAGAAAAAAAAAATGATATAAAAAATGTCTTCCTGTTTAAAAGTGCCTTACATTTTAATTAGAAATGCAATAAATAAAAATTTGCCGCTGCCCCCCAAATACCTAAAATATGTTGTTGTTGTTGTTGTTTTCTAAAATTCTAAGAAATTATTCCATTAATTCATTAATGGAATAATTATTCTATTAAATTCATTCCATTAATGTTACTTCAGTATAAATGTCATTTACACCATTGATATTGTGAGAATGATTTTTTTTTCCCTTACGCGATTAAAATGGATGCTCTAATACGAACTACAATTAAAATACTTAGTACAAATTTTTAATTAGAATTTACGTTACGATTAATATAATGACAATACAGATCATTAAAGCAGATAATTAGGTTACATTCACATTTGAAAATTTATTTCATGATGAGCAATTCTTGGCACGCAACAAAGGTTTTTTGAAAAAATTAATCCTCACAAATATTTTCCAAAATAAATATGTTTCATTTAGTAAATAATCAAACATTGTATTATATTTCAGAAATTATTTTAACCCTTTTACTACCGCATTTAAAAAAAGACAATATAAATATATATATATATATATATATTGAAGCATACTTTTTTAGTCACTTAAGAGAAATTTTAAAGATATATCTGAAATAAAAATTATACATATCATCTCATCATAGTAATTAATGAGAATTTTGCGACTATATTTGTGTGTACCAATGCTACACGAAGGTCAAAAATTATGTTTGGACCTTAAAAAAAAGGAGAAGAATATTTATTTTTTTATATTCCTTTTTTTTATGAGACTGATGTTTGATTCTTAAATTAACGTAGGGATTAGTTATAACACTCGTAAAATTCCAGTAAAATATCAAGCAAAAATAGCGAATGCAATTCCAGAAGAAATTCGGCTACATGTAGTGTCTACAGACGCATAAAAAGATTAAAAGAATGTATATACGCACTATTCTTATAAATAACTTAAAAATTTTATTCTAAAAATTTAATTTTATACGCTTTCAGATTAGTGATACTTTAAAATACCGTCAGTAGATAAAGGTTTAAAACATAAAAGTAAAATAAAGTCTTTATGTTTATTATTTTAATTGCTTGGAAAATTTTCTTAAATAAAAAGTCTAAAAAAAAGTTTACATTTGAAACTTGTTATGCATTATTTACACGGAAATAAATATATATATATATACATATCTGAAAAGGTTCTTTAGAAATCATCTTAAAACTTTAGGAGCGTAAAGAACATATCATATATTTCAGCAAAAATTTTGTTCTCAATAAGAAAAGGGTACCAGAAAAAAATTTAAGAAATAACCCTGTAAAAAGTAATGTTTTAACTGCATTTTGACTTTAGAATGTGACTATGAGGGTTCTTTTAATTAACTGTATAAATTTGTATGAGGCTACGACATACATTCATGAAGATATAGCGGTTTCTTTTGGAATAAAATAACCACTTTTTATATATAACAGGGTATCAGACCCAGTGCAAAGCCATTTTTAGGAAACTATATTAGACACAGCATGATGCTATCAGATTGCAAAAATGTTAAAAATCTTGCGATTTATGAGCATTTTCACTGAATACTTTTAACGACGCATGCGCTATCTTTTAAAAACTTTCATTTTCATAATTTAATAGCCAAAAGTATTAAGCAACGTATATGAAAACCGCAAACAAATATTGTATAAATTCAAGAAGTAATGAGAGATAGAATGAACAGAATTTCAGTGCCCTCAAAATAAAAGCTAAATCATAAGGGCTCTGTTAGTTTTTTGGCTGTATTATAACTCTATAATTGAAAGTATTTTTACGGCAGGGTACGTAAATAATATTTTACTAACAGAAATTTTGACAAGTACCTCTTCTTAAAAATACATTAAATTATAGCTTTATAATGATTGAATAAAAAATCAATTTCTCTGTTTTTATAAATAGTTTATCATGAAGGTAATCCATCACAACAATAAGCACTATTTGACGAAAAGAAATGAAGAGTTTATTCTTTCAATAGTTTCAAGGCATCAGAAAAATGGCGAAGCCATCGTGATAATATTCCTTACAAGAAAAAGAAGACAAATTGAAGCCATAGATCTCGATAACTGGAGAAATTATATCTAACTGAACTTATTTCAACAACCTGGTTGGTATCAAAAACAAATTAGGGTGTTTTTTTTTTTTTTTTTTTTTTTTTTTTTTTTTTTTTTCTGTAACCTTAGAGGGGGGATAAAACATTGGATTATATTTAAATTACGTCATACTATATCATTAAATTTTGTCAGGTTAGCAAGAAAAAGGATAATTTCGTGATTTGTATTGACAAGAGTGTTAAAAAATAATTTCAGACTATTGTATCATATAACGGACAAGCTTTCCACCCCTTTCAGACCGGAAATTATTTAAATTCAGTTAACAAAAATAATTACTCCTTCTTAAGACCTTTAAATTTAATAATAAATGTATTATATGAGGAACAAACATTCAAACCGTGTTTACTCCTTCGGATACAAATTATCAGAAAACACAAAAAACTAGTAAATTAAAAATTATCTTCATTTAAACTCTAATTTGTTGTTTATTTAGATGCATTATTGGTTTCTAGGAAGATACGTAGATATACTTTACTTAATGAACTTAAAATTATTTAGAAAAATGCTTTTGAAATTTTGAGAAATCACGTTTTGATCGAAAGCTCGAGGAAGAATCACGTTTTGACTGTCTCCAGTGTGGATAAAGCACTTTTTGAATGAAAAAGTATAAACCAACATAGCATGAGCAAAATAAACAAAAAAAAAACTGGTACGTGGGCAGATCACATGATCATTAAGAACAGCTCTGATTAACTGTCTGGAGGAATCACCATTTGAATGGAGATAGGTTCTGGAGAAAGCACTTTTTGATTGAAATCTCGATTTTCTAAGTAAGTTTATAATGGGATAAAATTAATTTTAATTAACAACAATAGTATATTTTCATACTATTTTATGTTGAGATTAAAGAAAAATCACTAACTTTTTTTTTTTTTTTTTTTTTTTTGAGAAAACACGGTGTGAATGTCTGTTCCTTATATATAATTTTAATTTAATGATTATTTGGTGAATGTAGGAGGAAAAAGTTATGGTTTAGAATATTGGAAAAATTAGTATTTTATGATGAAACTTTATTGGTATTTTTTAACAAACACTTAAATATCTGATAAAAATTCTTAATTTAATAATAATTTTCGTGATCCAAAACTAGACAGAGTGGAAAATTACGTAAATATACATAAAAAATCATTGGCAAGATACCATCATATTAATAACAAACAGTTTCAGTAATGTGCACGGACGTTTTTTACCCATCTCCACAGATATTCATTACATGTAGAATTTGGATGTTATGGACAATTAATGTAGATAATAAGAATGGGTGTTTCGAATGCAGGCAGGCATGACATAATTTATTTATTTATTACTTTAAGTTCTGATATAGATGAAAACTACTTTGAACTGAAATCAAGTACTTACACATACTTGTATTCATACAGAAATTAAAAATAAAAAAAAAAAAAAAAAAAAAAAAAAAAACATAATTTTATTACCATTTATGAGTGGAAGCAGACAAAAATGATAAATGGAACAACAAAATATGTCTTAGTGTTTCGTAGATTGAGATTAAAAGTATTTGTAACAAAAATTCCACACAGCAAATGTTTTATAAGAGAAATTATACCATATTGATATAGATATTAATAATTATGGCTAAAGAAGATGTAAAATAATAATAAAACAATAATCTATATATTAATAGGCAAGCATAAAATTTGTAAGTCCCTTTTTAACATATTAATTATGGGAGTAGTGGGTTGAAAATGGTATCTTTCGAAAGGTGTGTTAGCCGGAAGGGGCGAATACAAATATTATTTTCTTACGAGGTCAAGAAAGTATTTAAAAATACATTTATTTCTTATGCATTCTCCCACATTTTTCCCTTTTATACACGTATTCCTTTACATTAAAAAATACCTAAAAGTAGAATGTTGTTAAATCTGGCAATTTCATAAAGCTCAAATAAAACCATAGACACAGTAATTTGTATAATGTAGCATCACTATACGCAAGGGAAGTGATGACGTCACTGTCTGTCTATGGAGCCATGAAAAAGTTTTTCTATGTTAATCGTCCATTGGATTTTTTGTAAAAAAATATTAAAAAATAACGGAAATTATCTGCCGATTTTAATTCCGATATTTGGGTATAGTTATATATAAGTTACTGTCTACATGTGTTTGATTGAGTTATTTTTTCTGTAAAATTGATAAAATTTTAATTTAAAATCACGAAACTCCAGAAAAAAAATGGCAAACTTCCAGTTTCGAATGTAAACATAAACATTTCATTTCAAAGGGTGATATTTAAACAATAAATATTCAACTAATATACTAAATAAAAGGAAAATGGATTTGTTACTAACTGCTGCATGTATAAGTAGACGATACGGAGAAAATTCCGATTTCCGTTTTTTTGCTGAATTTACATGTTTTGAGCTTTTTTTACGTTTCAATTAACTGAAATTGGCTACTTAGTTTTTAAAAAAGTGTGTTTATTGCTAGCTTTTGTGGGTAGAAGAAGCAAGTAGAAGTCACATAAAAACTTTTGATTTCCGGTTTTCGATGAATTTACACGTTTTGAGATTTCCTTGCATTTTAATTAAGTGAAATTGACTACTTATTTTTATTTTTTTTAAAGTGGATTTATTATTCTTTCCTGAGCATATATAAGTAGAAAATATAAGATTAAGAAAAGTTTTAGATTTTCGGTTTCCGATAAAGTTACACGTTTTGAAATTTCCCGAACTCAATTCGACCATTTAAAAAAAAATATCTTTTTTTTTTTTTTTTTTTTTTTTTTTTTTTTTTTTTTTTTGTGTGTGTGTGTGTGTGTGTGTGTGTTCAAACACTGTACTTTATGAACCAATCGAATTAATTTAACAGAATTTGATATTTGGTTGGGCCTTGGTTTGACATGGTACCTATTAGCTTCTGGGCTGTATCACACAACAAGGGGCGTTTTCACGTTGCGATTTTGTCTCTTTTCAGGAAAGGCTAACATCTACAGAGAGAATCAGTTATATTAAGTATTCAGTTAGAGTGAATATCAGCAAACAATTACCGCAGCTGTGTTACAATTGCATTCCGTTTAGGACAAGGCAATAACTTAGCTTTGCATCGCTTTGCAAAAAAAAAAAAAAAAAAAAAGAAATGGTCGAGTTTCGACCACTGGGCGATACTAGTACATATAAAATGGCAAAAACCACTTTTTTTTTTTTTTTTTTTTTTTTGGTTGGAAGTGGGGGGGAAGGCATTGAAAAATTAAACATAAATTAACACGAAGAAAAAAAAATATGAGTAATTCTTACTCAGCTGGTGGTAACATAGAAACCCATGTAATTAAACTCATCAATCTACTTTTAATGCCATATGCTTATTTTTTTCCTCTAACAGGAAAGTAGATATAAGAATAATAAAATATAAAGGCATAAACTCATACAAATTTAATCAGCAAATTACAGCTATTTGGAAAAAAAAAATATCATAAAAAGTAGAAGAATTTCTGAGAATGTCTATTATATTATGTCTATTTAAACATAAATTTATTATTATACATATTATTACATATTATTTATTACATTTATTATTACATATTTTATTACGTCTATTTAAACATAAATACTACTTCACATAACATAAAAAAATGGCTATAGTGTGGTAAGAAGTTGTGTTTCCATTTTGTGGTTTGGTAAGATGTTTTTATGTTTAAATATTCTTGTATACCAATTCTTTAATTTATAAAGTCTTAGTACTTGTAGGTGAAGTGGAAGCTTCCATGAGAAAATACATTAATGTTTAACACGTAACAGATGTTATGCTAATGATGGTAAATGTAATAATATGCCTGGAGCAGAAATAGATATTACAAATATTATAATAATACAATGAAAAAATTATGGAAAAATCGTGAGAAATGAATTTAAAATATATATGTATGTGTCTGAAATATTGAGTTTGAATGTAAATATATACGTGGTAATATTTATTGAAATAAGTTACTATATATATATATATATATATATATATATATGTGTGTGTGTGTGTGTGTGTTTCAAATAGTTTTATTATTAAAATGATTTCATTATTCTCTTTTCATTGTTATATAATATTGCAAAATACTGTTTCACCAATTATACCTTATATAGAAGAATATACCTTGGTTAGTTTTAACAAAAGAAAGTTATTACTAAAATCAAGATTTTATATAAAACATTCTGTAAGTTTTTCCTCTCCATTTAAGTAATCATAAAAATATAAAAACCTGCATAAAAAACGTAGAAAAATTTACAAAAAGAAAACGAAGGTTAATCAAAAATTTCTTAATTCCTACTTTTTCTATTTTTCTTATTTATCCTGTAGAATTCTTCTTTTCAAAGCACTGCCTTAACAAAAGCTTCTTAATCCAGGTAACAACACACTTTTTTCTAGGTTATCAATTTCACTGATCCATCTCATTTTGAACGGAATTGCGAAATCAATAATAGAAAAAAAGTACAGTTTATTTTTTTTTTCTTTTGATTACAAGATTAGAATAAAATGAACTACAAAATTAAATATTTTCCATGGTATTTTATTTTTATCTTAATATTTTTTCTGAATTTTATGTACTATGTAAATAAAAAATTATATATTCTGAAAATTATAAAAATATAAAAAGAAAAAAAAATTCACCTAGATTAATTATAAAAAACTACAGTTTTAGGAAAGGTGTTATTTTCAATAGATATGATGGTAAAAATACAATCTAGTACTATTTTGTATACTTGTATTATACTAGAAGCTTTTTATGTTTTTAATTATATATATATATATATATATTAAAATATGTTTTTAATCATACAATATGTTAAAAAGATTAAACAAAATTAACTTATAAACTTGCATGAAAACAAAAATTTGTAGAACAAACTAAAATAAAACTTAATCCAAAAACATAGAAAAAATGAATTAACCTGCAAAAAAGGCCATGTGCAGCTTGAGACATGCGGGCGGGGTTCCAGCATGCTTTTATATGATAAAATATCTTCCCCTAAGCAGCACATATATATATATATATATATATATATGTGTGTGTGTGTGTGTGTATGTATGTATGTATGAATGGATTAACGAAAAATGCTTCATACTAAAGGTTTTGTAAAGCATTAAGTTACCACATTTTGTACTTTCCAAACACACATATGTAAGGAAAGTATTTTAATCATGTCAACATCCAAATTTGAGATTTTGGTGTTTCTATACGTTTTGAGGTCACTTGAGTTCGTTTTTACTAATTTTAGGATGATGTATGTGTTTATGTATGTGTGTGTATGGACGTGAGTGAACACGATAGCGCCCGAATGCTTTGTTTGAATGATCTGAAAGTTGTTACATATATAGTAGTTATTTATCAAGGTTGTCACCGTAGTACGAACCTTATTGGTCTTGGTGAATCTACAACTCATTTTTTTTTTTTTTTTTTTTTTTTTTTTTTTTTAAGGAATACAAAGAAAAAGTCTTAATCATTATGGTCTGTGGGCTCAAATTGTTTAAAGTGCGATGAAGTCTAAATGCCTTATTTGTCTGAGCTAAAAATTTATACGCTTGGTTTAAATCAGCGACGCGTGAGCTGAATCTAGCGTTTGCATTTTTTTTTTTTTTTTTGAGGAGCACAACGAAAATTCTTTATCATTATGGTCTAGGGTGAAAATTTATACACATACTGTAGATTAAAGTTGCGCGCACTGTATAGATTTTGGTGAATCTAGCACTTATAGTTTTTCTTTCCTTTTTTTTTTTTTTTTTTTTTTTAATTTTATTTTATCCTATTTTATTTTTTACAGAGACACAAAAATATATATTCTTTATCATTATAACCTATGGACCGAAATTTTCTAAAGTGCGATACTGTCTAAACGCATTATTCCACTGAGCTGAAAATTCATATACATGTTATATATCGCCGTCGCACGAATTGTGTAGATTTTGGTGAATTGAGACCTGATAAATTTTTACAGGGACACAACGAAAATTTCTTTATCATTATGATTTATGGGGCTCAAATTATTTGAAGTGAAATATGTAAAATTAAACACTGGAGGAAAATACTCAAATACCCTATAATAATTTTCGCTTTTACTTACTTAACTACTAGTTTTACTTTAAATTATTTATACAATTTTTAATTACCTAATGTTCAGAAAGTCGAGTGGACTCATTCCATGTTTTCGTTCTTTTAGTAAGCAAATCACATTGCCGTTAAAGGATTAAAAAATTAAAAAAAAAATATGAAAAAACATCTTATAATTTTTTATTTCCTTTTGAGATACTCAATTGCATCAATGGCATATATATATATATATATATACAATTTTTATGATAAATGCTTCAATTTCATATAGAAGTAGTTTTTTGTACTGGCACATGCGCAGCTAAAAATTATCAATAATGTTTAATTAAATGTTGAATATTTTTATATATTGATTAGCAGGCTTTGAACGCATCACTATTCGCTCTGTTAAATGAATTTTTAAGGAAAAAAATAATGATAATAATTATTATTATTATTTCTTTTTTACCAATTTTTAAAAATTTTATAAAAAATAGTGTATAACTAACTATATTTCTTTTGGTGATTTTTTTCGCAAAAAAAAAAAATAAATAAAATAAAATAAAATAAATAAATAAATAAATAAATAAAAATAGCCATGTTTCGTTATTTGTAGTCGTTAATGAAACGTGAATTACATTTAAGAAATTGAGTTTCCTTATGTTGATTAGAAGTACGGTAAATTTAAAATAAACTAAATTTGCATTCATATTAGTTTGCGCATGATACAATTGAGAACAAAAATATATTAGATTATTTGATTAATTGAAATTAATATGTAATATGTGAAACAAAATGAAATATGTGAAATAGGAAATGTATATTTATCATTTTCTTTTTACTTACCAACCGCAAGAATATTTATTAATTTTAAGCGTCAATATTATCAGATATTTTTTGAAAAATAGAGATTTAACTTTTCAAAATTTTTTTATTCACGTGTAAGTAAGTATATATGTGTTTTCATGTTAATTAAAAAAAAAAAAATAGAGAAAGTAAGCATTTTATAATTATTGGCATCAATTACAATTACAACTCAAAGGAAAATGTCTGGAAATTGCTCAAAAATCCCATAAAACATATATATATATATGTATATATATATATATATATTCAAAATTCTATTAGAAATATGGAATATCTAAAGCTTTATTGTAAAGTTACCCGCAATAATTTATCTACAAGGGGAAAAAACTGTCCATTCCATAATACTTTTCTATGCAGCGAAAACAGACATACACTTTCTTTTATCAGTAAAAATTACAGTATTTTTAGTTCAATCTCTATTTATTAAAAAAAAAAAAAGTTACTGTCAACGCTGACATTTTTTTTTTTTTTTTTTTTTTGTCTGTGACCGCATTTTCTGGTGAACAGAAAATTCCTTAGGTCGTGAGAAGTACGGATGTTTGCTGAATAACCCAAGGTACATTTTAGTTTCAAATTTCTATGATCTTAATTAACGTAGTTATTAATTAAAAACGTCTGGTAATTAAATGTACCTCTTTTGCCAACTTGCATATATTTTCTACAAAGCTTTGTTCCTTCAGTCTTATGACGTCATAATTAATAAGGATTTTAAAATGTCATCCATGGTGCAAAAAAAAAAAAAAAAAAAAAAAAAAAAATGAAATCAATATTAATACTGGTAACAAAGAAGTTTGTCGTCTGCAAATAAATAAATAGCGTTATCTTAGCTATTCTCAATTAAAAAATTAATTAATTTAGAATGAACCATATGCACGAGTTTCAACGGCTGCGGGTATTTACCTATCTCAGGGATTAGTATTGGCTAATACAGCAGAAAATAAAAATTTCAAGCATATCGATTGGCGTACAGACTTCCATATACACACATCGACGTGTGCTGC
Source organism: Salticus scenicus (assembly GCA_963930645.1). NCBI lineage: Eukaryota > Metazoa > Arthropoda > Arachnida > Araneae > Salticidae > Salticus > Salticus scenicus. The sequence continues at coordinate 65,920,548 of OZ005659.1, forward strand.
ATAAAGTCCATTGTAATTTGTCGTCTGCATACATCCATTTTTTCTGCTTTTAGAAAATTAAATTTCTTCTTGGGTTATTTATTACAGGCAAGCATTTAATCTGGTAATATTGGCGATACTTATATTTATTTGTATTATATCAGGTTTTTATTGATACAAATATTTAAAAATTACAGTTAAAAATTTTTAAATTTTGTTTTATCAAAGAAAAGTTAGTACGGTTTTCGAATCGCTGCAATTAAACTTTTTATTCAGTTTATATATGTATGTATGTATATATATATATATATATATATATATTGAGAACCAGGCATAAAAGATTTAGTTATGAATATCATGACTATGTTAAACAACTCATGATATAGCGTTTTAACGGCCCTCTTCACTTCAGGTCGCCGGAAGCCCGAGCCAATGTTATTCTATGGGAAAATTTTCTTTACAAATAACTTATTAACTAATCCATATTTTTAAATTCTGTTTTCACCTTCAGAAAATTCCAAACTGTTAAATTGACGGACCTTTTTAAAAAATGTATTTATTTATTTATTTATTTTTTATTTATTTATTTATTTATTTATTTATTTTTTTGAAATTGCAAATTGCAAATTTTTACATATTGAAAATTCGTATTTTGCAGCTTCAAAATAAAATATATATATATATATATATATATATATTTTTTTTTTTTTAAGTATTTTTTTAAAAAAGATCCGTCAATTTAACAGCAGGGAATTTTCAGAATGTGAAAACAGAATTTAAAAATATGTATTAGTTAATAAGTTATTTGTAAAGAAAAGTTTCCCATAGAATTTAATTAGCTTCGGCTTTCGGCGGCGGTGAGTGGAGAGGGCCCTTAAGTTAAACTTAGAAACATTCAGAATCAACTTAAAAGACATCAACGTAGACCACTTTATCTAAAGGTTTAGTTTTTAAATCAAAATATATTTAAACGGGTAATAAATAAGAGCGGCATTAATAGTATCCTTTTGTCGAATTTTAAAATTTAGTGGTGAGATAGCCAAAAACATCATTTCCGCGACCCCGATTGGTATAACTCTAGCCGTGGTTAAAAAACAGATAAAATATAAAATACTGCAAATAATATTGCGAATAATAATGACAAAAATAATAATAATGAAATATTTACAATAATCACATAAATTATTTATTGTGATTGGATTATAATGTAGAAAAATTGCATTTTAAGTATTACTTCTTTACAGCTGCAAGCGCCGTTTTAACTTAGCTGTACAATCGGGAACAAAAGTGTCCGAACACTAGCAAAAATTCCTACGTAAAAAAATACAATTCATACGGTTTTGTTAAAGAAATCCTTGTCGAATCCTTAGTCAGTCTAAAAACATGATTCGATAAGGTTTTATTTAACAAAACCGTATAAAGTGTACTTTTTTTACATAGGAATTTTTGCTAGCATTCGGACACTTTTGTTACCGACTGTACATTAGAAATATATACAGATTGTTAAATATGATCTTAAAATAGCTACAATGTGCAAAAGCAAAATGACTAGGCATTAGAAAAGATCGGTACTATATACTAGATTTTTTTAAAACAAATAATTAAAAAAAAAAAAGAATAAATAAGACAGAATTATCACCAAATCGTTACAAAGTTTTCAAAGTCGCCAAGGGAGTCATATACTAAAGCTGTAACGCTAAATGATCTAGATATTACGAATTTCTGTTTATTCTAAAAGAAGTAAGTTACCTCTATATCTGTTCATTTTGTGTCTTTAGTTTATGCTTTTGCCCTTAACGATAACAAATTGTTATTAAGTTCTGGAATGTTAAATTAGATTTTTGACAGGATATATGACATAATTTTATCATAGTTTTGACACAATTATGGTTTAAAAAAGCTGTAATATCAAATATTGTATATTTCAATGTAATATCAAATATGGACATATAAATAATGTTGTTTTGCTTTTATCTTGTGTTATGCGATATATTCCTTTTCAATCACAGGCAAAACTGCAAATAAGAGGGTAGAGCCCCACAGAGTTTAAAGAGTAAAGCGAGTTAAGAGGGAGGGAAAAGGGAAAAGCATCACTCGGGGATTTGTGACAGGAGAGAGAAGAGGGCAGAGCCCGTTAATGTAGTAAATAAAGATTTCTGAAATTGATATTTCTAAATAAAAACGTACAAAAATTTTTCCGTCAAGATACTTAATTTCTCCCGGAATATATATGTTATTTTCATAGATGATTGTTCTAAAAATTTATTAAAATGTATATAAAATAAAGAATAAAGCATATTTAAAACATAGCATTTTTTATTCTTTATGCATTTTTGTTACAGATAATGGAAGTCGTCACATTCATTATTTACAGAGAAGGAAAAAAAAATCTTTTGTTATTTGAATTTCTCTTTCCTTGTGAATAAAAAGAACTCAAATAATGAATATTATCCGAGGAAAAATCTTCATTTCCTTTTAATGTGACTATAAAATATTTCATTTAAAAGGATAAACATTCAAAAAATATTTGATGTAGTTTATATATTAGAAAATAAAGCTTTATATATATATATATATGTGTGTGTGTGTGTGTGTGTGTGTGTGTATAATACATTTTAACCCTTTAAACTACTGTTGTACGAAATATATTAAAAATTTATATACTATTTTAAAAAAACATTAGAGAACTGCATTATAATTGCATAGTTATAATCAATTCAGTTTTGATACATATAAAATAATAATAATAATAATAATAATAATAATATGCCATTTCTTTATGCAAGGAATATCACATAAAAATTAACAATATAAATTTTAGATCAATATACGACATGCGTCAGAAAAAAAAAAAAAAAAAAAAAAAAAAAAAAAGTCAAACATATGCACTTATATAAAGCCAAAATAAGCTTGAAATTGCGTGCCATGAATCGTCTGCATCTCTCATTATATATATATATATATATATATATATATATATGTATATATATTGAAAACCTTTTCAAACATTGAATAGATGAAAACAAGAAACATTGAAAAAGATAAAACAGAAAAATTCAAAAAGAGATTGCGACTATCAAACATCCATAAATGGAAACATGCAAATTCATTACGTTTTCAAGGGAGCAGAATGAATGTTGCATGTAAAGTAGGTGTTATTTCTGTCTTGTTGTATGCAAATTGCTAAATATTTACAACAAGCTACCCCCAAAGACACCACAAAAAAAGAGAAAATTAAAACTGAAAAGTTATGAAAACCTTATTAAAATCAAACATTTTGATTCATGCAGCAGTATACAATATTATTAATGGAAATACTAATAAAAATAGTTAAATGAAATACTAGTAATAATTAATAAAACTAAAGTATAACATACATTACACCTGAAAAACTTGTATAAGAAACTTGCACCCATGCACGTAAAACTAGAACACAAGACCTACATGTGGCTGTATACAGTTAGATTCACAGTTAATTTTGGAATCGTATTAAATAACTGAACGATTAATTTATTTTTCAATTTGTATTAATCAACTGAACGATAAAGTTGAGTGAACTGTTTGATTTTAATAATTAACCTAAAAGTGATAATTTAAAATTAAATTTTGATTAAAATTGAGTGCATATATGGTTTTGCAGATGAGGCACATAAATAAAGAAACATGTATGAAAATAAATACATATTTAAACAAAGTAGGGGTGAAAAATTATTAAACAAAATTTTCTCCTTGTTAAACCAAGGATTTTAAAAGTAGAAAAAAATTTCAAACAAATACCGGTATGAATTCTGCGCCAATTTTCCACCCTTGAATAATGCATTTTAAAAGAAACTCTCCAATACTTTTAAAGGAACGTTAACGAATATTGAATAGTCGGGCAAAATGTAATACCGCTATATCTCACTTGTATAGTTGCTGCAACTTATTGGAACCATGTCAACGATCTCTACTGGGTCTCAAATAATAATGAATCTTGCGTCAGCGAGAAAAGCAGTTTTTGAGTCATACAACTCCTTTTGTTTATCACGATTAAGGTCTTTTTTGGAAAAATTATTACGAATTCTGCAATCTATTTTCGAAACAATAAAATGAGTAAAAAACCTAGTGTTATTTCTGGTAGTAAAGTTGAGTTAGTTGTCTGATTCCCAGGAAGTTTTTTCTACTAGCAGGTGGTTGAGATTGATTGATTACCCAAGGTGGTGATTCGGGTAACATGCCATACCAACCATTCCATATTAGTTGGGATATTTATAAAACTTGAATGTGGATACTTTTTATTTTTTACAATAATTTGAAAATAAAACATTTATATTGCAATTTTTCATGATTTTCTGCAAAAATACGATTCTATATTATATTATTATTTAAGAAAAAGTTTATTCCATGTTTTTCTTCATAACTCTTCCATATTACCCGCTCGGTTATCATCCTTAGGGGTACGTCCCAGACCGTCGCCAATTACCCATTACGCAGACGTTAAACTTAACCAATCAACCAACCCGCTTGATTCACACAATTTGCAATTAGTTTTTCTTTTACATGCAAACTCTTTTTTTTTTTTTTTTTTTTTTTTTTTTTTTTTAACATAAAACTATTAAAACAAATTACTAACACTAGAAAGTTCACAATAGTTAAATGCACAATGATCAAAATATTTCATTTAATAATGGTAAATTCTAATAAAAGGGATTTTCTATATTTACACTTTTTCCTCTATAATCTGATATAAGAGAAATTTAAGTAAATTATTATACAAACCACACATTTATAAATTGAAGTGCGTTATAATATTCGTATCTTGCGTCAAAAAATCTTTTAATTCAATAATTTTTGAACAGCTAAATATATTTTTAGGTAAATTACATGCGGGATTTTATTTTTATTTATTTATTTATTTATTTATTTTATTTTATTTTATTTTTTATTTTTATTTTTTATTTATTTTTTATTTTTTTATTTATTTATTTATTTATTTATTTATTTATTTTTTTTTTTTTTTGTAATTATAATTAAAACTTTACAATTGACAAATTTTATTCAGAGAATTCGTAGAAAAAGTAAAAAAAAAAAAATAATTATTTAATTAATTAAAATTAAAATTAAAATAATTAAATTTTTATCAACGTAGCCTTATTTTGCACGTTTTTTAACACCTTTTCTTCTTCCATAGCCCATTTATCCATGATAAATAAAGAATTTATAAAAATTTTAAATTTTGAATATCTCTACATAGTGCACTATATTTAAACATATATTGTGTAGATCATATTTTGAAAAATTTTAGATACACTAACTTCGCTGTATGAGTAAACTCAAGATATGAATCTATATTTACGTCTAGAAAATGTTTATAAATTTGTCATTTTTTGTAATGTAGTCAATTTATCTTGCTGAGAATACTAATGCGTCAACGAACTATAGAATTTATTCAAGTATAAATATTTTTATATACTTATTTATTCAATTATTTATTTAAAAATTATAAATAATCAAAGCTGTAAAAAGTTTTTATACTTAAAGTTGTACAAGATAAACATTTAAATATATATATCATAAAATTATTCAAAAGCTAAATGATTTTTTAGATCAAGTTCGACTGAGGAACATAACATATGCTTAATATTTCGATACTGCTAGTATTTTTCACGAAAATACAGATAAAATTATAAAACAATGATGGTATAAAACAATGAATAGTATGATGGGAACTAAAAATGGAAAATACAACAGTTTTTTCAATATTTTAGAGAATATTGATTTAGAATTCTTAATGTAAAACCTTAAAATAAAATTTATTTAAGCACAATTTTACTTTTAAACCATAAAAGTGAGTTTAAAAATAAGTAAATGAAATAGAACTTATAATTAAATAACATTAAGTAAGAAATAATAACGAAAAATCAAGCGCCTCGCATTGATAATGAACACTTTCCAACTCAACGCAATCTTTCCAATTCAACACTTCCAACAAACTTTCCAATTCAACTTTTAATCATCGAAGTTCTTGGGCTACGTTACCACGCAACGGGCTGACACGAGAATAAAGAAACAGTCAAACAGACTGATACAACTCATTATCACCCTTTAACAGTATTGAAAAGTCTTCCAAATCCATAAAACAAACGGAATGCAATTGCATTTTTTTTTTTTTAATTTTAATTGGAAATGCATTTTCATCAATTCCAAATTGTAGCCCTCAATATATCTAAATATTTTAGTGTAGCCCTATAAACTGAACATACCATATGATATACAAAATCTTTTTCAGCTTATTAACTATGGACACCATTTTTATTTTGATTTTTGTAGTAGAATGTTATCTAATATCATTTATAAAAATGCCTTTCATAAAACATAGTATGCTGTCATTTTTTGGAGTATCTTTGTACACAAACCGACTGTGATAGTTATACTATTTTAAATAGGGAATATGTCATAGTAAAACTGAATAATAACATACATCATTTTGAAGAAACTCTGAAAATATTTACGAACACTAAAATTGAATAGACGAATAGTCTGTTAGAGGTGAACAACCAGATTGTCAGACGGAAAATATATAAACCTATGGATTAATTAAAATCATAATCATTAATCAGACTTAAAGATTGTTAGAAAGTGTTAAAATACTTACTAAAAATTACAATGCAATACCAAGAATTTTTAATTAAAGTCTTTAGAGTATTTGAATATTTTTGCGTGGCCCTGTAAATCTAAATCAAATTAAACTAAATAATTTATTAGGAAATTTTGTGCATATAAATATTGAATTTCAATTTTATTAAGATTTGTGCAAAATAAGGTTTATGTACATATTTCTCATAGAACGCAATGCTTTGGAATAGTTTTTAGTGTCCATGTACACACACCACTGGTGGTATTTACTCCATTTTCAACAGGGAACATATCTTAGTAAAAAATAATGTATATCAATTTCAAGAAATTTGATTAATATTTACGGAAGACAGAGAAGGTACTTTTCAACTTTGTTGGAAAAGACGGAGAAAAACACACACACACACACACACACACACACACACACACACACACACAAAAAAAAAAGAGCGGAGAATCATTTAGCAGTAAATTGCAGCACAGTAATTATGTATGAAAGTGAACATTAAAATGAAATGCTATTTCTTAGAAAAAGAAATTGAATTTTACATAATTTATAGACATTATTGTAAAAGCATATTTTATAAATTAACTTTAATAGAATAAAACGTTTTTATTGCTTTATCTTCAAGTCAAATGTTAATAATTACCCGATATGTATGTATATATATTTATATCTATATCGATATCTATCTATCTATCTATCTATCTCTCTCTCTATATATATATATATATATATATGTACAAATTACAGTTTTGTAAAATTATGTGACTTTTAAAACTTTATCTATTTTGAAAACATTAATATTTCATGAAGTACAGATAACTTTCTAAACGACTTTATCTCACATTTAACGATCTACTCTAATGTCGCTGTATTTGAAATAAACTTTTTGAAGGACTGTAATAAATTTATCTTATAAAATACTTTTAGGATATATCGGAATATATTTGATCCATTGCAAAATCCTTTTTCATTTCTTAATTTCATAAGATTGTTAAATCAAATATTTTGAGCGATATCGTATAAAAAACCTACAAAATGAGCTAATAATGATTGGTTTTAAAAAGCAATTTAGCATGTAAATTTTTACAATGCAAATTTAAATTAATACTTAATAAAAATTTATTTATTTCTTATAATTTTATAATTTATATTTTATAATTTCATTATTTTAATAGGCCTAGCTAGATTGACACACATTCTTGTCAAATGAACACTAAATTTACAATGAAAAATTTATATCTAAAAAAATAAATTTTTATGTTATAATATATGTATCATTAATTATTTAGTCTTAAATATTTTATCTGTACATTTGTACCCATTATACGTAAAATGGAACACACAAAACATGTTAGATTTTCTAACTTCACACATAATTAGTTATCATACTTGCAAATATAGCCAGTTCTATGTAGAACATGAATTGGAAAGTATGCAACAATAACACAAACGCAGAAATTTGACGCCAAAACACCAGAGCCTTCCCATTTTATCCAGGAAGAACTTTGAAATATCTAAAAGACTTTTTAAAAAAATTCGGGAGTGACTCCAATCGACTTTCTGAATTTGAGGATATTAACGGATGTTTAAACTTGTGGATTTGCACATCAGGAGACTAAGGTTAAACATTAAAAAAAAAAAAAAAAAAAAAAAATTAGACAACTCTCTACCTGCCTATAATATATCCTGGAATGTCCTCTGACCAGTAACTATCAGCTTAAAAAGAATCTACGACAAAGTTTAATCAACTGGATAAAATCAGTAATGCGACACTGAAGCTTGAGGCTTAGGATAAAAAATTGTAGGAACTATACTGAAAATAATGATTTTCAATTTCAGGCCATTATCTAAAAACAATAATCTAATGTTCATTCCCTAAAAACGATAATCTTTACTTGTGGCATAAATTTGATTATTATAGCAATTCTCAAAAATAAATAAATTAATAAAATAAAATAAAAGTGCTGTATGAGGCAATTAAATCCAAGAGGTTCTTACATTTAACGTTTCGTGCACGTGGACATTCAATGACGCATCATGTTATTATACTGATAAGGCAGTTTAGCTTCGACCATGGTCTGGTGTCCTCTTCTGTCATCAGAAGATAAAGCCCAAGTTTTTCTATGAAGAAAATTGGTTACAGAATTAAACATTATCTAATGTAATTTTTTAATTCCGTTTTCACGTATTTGAAATTAGCAAATGTTTAATTGGAGCTCATTATCAGATTATCATTATCATTATTATTATTATTATTTTTTCATTAAGTGCATTTTCATCATATTTTAGTTGGGAAATAAAATGCAAAAAATGTAATAAAATATATAAAAAAAAGAAAAAAAAAAAAAAAAAAAAAAAAAAACGAGAAATAATTTAACGGTTGTAAATTTTCCGATTGTGAAAACAGAATTTTAAAAAATACATCAGGTAATAAGTATTTCTATAAACAAATTTATCTTTAGGGTTACATGTTATTTGGTGACTGGAGATAGGGAATATTACAAGAGGTTGAGAAATCCTTAAGATGCAATAAATTATTTAAAAATTTCTTTGACTCATATGCTCTATTATTGATTTTTATTTTAAGCATTTAGGGTGTGTAATGTTGAAGATATTTCAGCCTTACATTTTAAGCAGGAAAGTAATACGTAAAAAAAAAATATTTCTATCACATTCAAAATCTAAAACTTCTTATAAAACTCATTCTATTTTTCTAAAGTACAGTCGGTAACAAAAGTATCCGAACACTAGCAAACATTCCTATGTAAAAAGAAGTAGAGTTAATACTGATTTGTTATATAAATCCTTGTCGAATCATGTTCTTATACTGACTAAAAACATGATTCGACAAGTACTTATTTAACAAATCAGTATTAACTCTACTTTTTTTTACATAGGAATTTTTGCTAATGTTCGGATACTTTTGTTACCGACTGTACATCAATGTACATGTCATTTAAATCATTAGTATTGTTTGTTTGAATTTTTTATAGGATAATAATAATGATAATGATAATGATATTAATCCATTATTAAGTTGATCAAACATACAGTCGGTAACAAAAGTGTCCGAACACTAGCAAAAATTCCTATGTAAAAATAAGTACACTTCATAAAGTTTTGTTAAATAAATCCTTGTCGAATCATGTTCTTAGTCATTGTAAGAACATGATTTGATAAGGATTTATTTAACAAAACCGTATGAAGTGTATTTTTCTTACATAGAAATTTTTGCTAGTGCATGGACGCTTTTGTTACCAACTGTATATGTTTTATTATATTTATTTAAAGAATAACGTATTCTATTAAGTGCAAATAATATAAACATTTTGAAAATTCTATTTTGTAGATTTTCAAGATAGTACTTACCCTAAAATTAATTATAATGATGATTTCAAGCATCAATAAAGAAAATTATGTAATTTTCGTATTTGAAAACTCGTTTCGTGATATATTAATGTAGTCACGCAATCAGAGTTCTTTTTTAAATTTTAAGTATCATGAAGATTTTCCAAAACGATTGCATTTGTTTGAGTAAATAATGAAAATGGTTTAATAATTCCGAAATTTTGTTAATTTCTAAAAATAAAATAAAGTCATTACGATTAATAGTTTAATTGCTTGTCTTATTTATAAAAAAAAAGAATTTTATTAAAATATATATTTATTAAAATAGAATAAACAGTAATTTTTAAATTAAAATATATTTTTATAATATAATATAAATACTTATATACAGTCACCAGCAAAACTACTGAAGCACACATCCACTTTTTTCATAGATTTTTTATTAGTTTGATCGCTAATATTTATCATCAACTTACTTTTCTATAAACAGCATAAGACTCAGATAATGACTCTAAAAATATTAACTTAAAAAAACAGTATTAGGTGCTAATCGTTTAGGTAAGAATTATTGCTAGCGCTTCAATATTTTTGTTGCCGACTGCATATATGGTTTAAATTTTAAAAATTTTTAAATTATTAAAATAAAGAAACAGCGAACATTAAGTTCGGGCAAAATAATTTAAAAGAATCTTCTACAGTTTCTCAGATTAATTCATGAACTAGTAATTTATAACATACTTTAATTAAATACATTCCAGTTTCAAAATAAAATTTCTTTTTTAAAGAAATTTAATACTTTTTAATTTAATTTAAAATATCTCTATCATTATTATTGTTGTTGTTGTAGCTTTATTATAAGATATTTTATATTATTAAAAAGTTAAAATTAAGAAACAACCATTGTTTAGATTTTACATTTTGGATTGTAAATGAATAACATTAATTTTACATAAATAATTTATCAAATATAACGTAATTATTTATGAAAGTTTTAAAAATTCAAGATACTTGCAATTTCATACACATTTACACAAATTTTATTTCTTTTGAAGTAAAAAAAAAAAAAAAAAAAAAAAAAAAAAAAAAAAAAAATGTCAAGTATTTGCTTCAAAACATATTGCCCGAATTTTTAAAAATATGCTTTTTTTTTCGCCATACTTTTCATTCTACGTTTTAGCAATCATGATTATATAGGAAAAATTTTACTGATAAATTAAAAATCTACCGTAAATCGCGAAACATAAGAGGAGAGAATGTCTTTAAAACTATATAAATTGTAAATTGTATTGTTTTCATATATTTTTTTTTACTCATTAATAAAAATAAAAAAAATCTGCATGATGCAAACTCAAATATTAGTGAAAATTGGACATTTTGAGATGTCTTGAGCACGATTTGGAAATCTTTAGATGATGTCTGTCTGTGTGTTTCTTTCTTTCTTTTCTTTTTCTTTTTTTTAATTCAAAATTTTGTTCTAAAAACATCTGGTAAACAATCGTTAACATGTGAGGTTGTCATCCAATAATATAACATTCAGGATTATTACTTCATCAGATATTTAATTCGAAATTTTAAGCAATTATCATAGCTAAGAGGATGTTAACGAGTAAATAAAACGATTAACATAATTCTTGAAATATAATGAAACAATTTAACTTTAAAAAATTATAAATTTGGAATTGAATTATTTTCATATTCACGAAAATTACTTTTACTGCCTAATTTAAATACTATCATTTTTAGATCTACGATTAGTGTTTCCAAAGTAAGGGACATTTTTCCATCTCGCATCATATAGTGCCATATTGGGATATCAAAAAGTGTTAAATGATAAGAAATATTAAGCAATTCTAAGATTAAATCTAACTTAGCAATGCAACCTGTAACAAAATCACTTGTAACAAAAGTCAAGCCTATTCTACAAATATCATATAATAAGCTTCATTTTTTTTTTCTTTTGCGGAAAAAAATAGATAAAGTACTCATAAAATAGAGAGGTATAATTTGGTAAATATATATGTATATATATTAATCAATTTTGAGCTCATTAATAAATTAAGTAATAAAATAATGATAATAAATGCTGAGAATGCCTAACAACATTTCAATATATAGGTACACTTGAAGTTCCCGAGACAAACATCAGGCATCTTTCATACGTATTAGGTATGTTATACCATTTAAGATAAATGCAATATTTTAATGTTGCTGATATGGAACGAGGGACTCATTACAACAATCCTATTAATACAACGATAATGCAGAATGCTACATGTAAACAGATTCGTGAGAGATTTTGAATTGAGTGTTGAATATATACATATGAGAGCGAAATAATGAGTTTGGAGATAACTATACATGCAGTTATATTTATTACATTGGTTTTTAGTTCTTTTTTAAGGTAATTCTGTTTTTTAAATGCATCCATATTTCGCTCTTTTTTAAAATGCAATATAGAATGCTTATTTAACAACTGTACTCTTTCATATAGGTATATATCTGGCCCATTTAAAAAAAAAAAAAAAAAACGTTATTTATAAATTAAGAATGCATATATAAAGCATGTGAAGCCTATCCATAAGAAATTACGAAAATATGTTGTTCTGCTTTAAATAATCAAAAATACATAAAATAAATGCCTTAAATCATTAAAAAATAGTCACTTTTCACTTTTTCATCAGTGCCTATTTTTTAAGAAGTTAGTTCAACGCTCCATCTTAACAAAAGCTTCGTAATCCAAGGAACAACACACTTATCAATGTCACCGATCTACCTCATTTAGCACAGACTTGTTAAAGAAGCGATAGAAAAAATACAATATTTTTTATGCATATAATTAGACTATGATTAAAAGAAGGAGAAAGATCTAATTCAAAGACATTAAAAAATAAATACCTCCCGTTATATTTAATTTCGATCTTGCTGTTTTATTTGGTTCTTTTATATGTAATTAAAATGTATATTTTGAAAGTGCAAAATTACAGTTTGGAACATTTTCCAAGATTAAATATAGAAATATCATTCCGAAATTTTTTATTCGATTAGTATCTCTGAATATATAATAATAATAATAATAATAATAATAATAATAATATATACATGGTGGGTGGAAAGTAACTCCCTATTTAGAATTTTGAATAGGTATTGATGTTATGTGTAGATTACAATGAAAGTTACCTTGTTTTGTAGACTGTAGTGTGGCATTATTTGTAATATTTTTTTTTCCTTTTTCATATCTCTAATACAGTGATTCTCAACCACTGTGCCGCAGCACTTTTGTGTGCCGCCAAATTCTTAAAGTGTGCCCCCAAATTTTAGAAATGTATACAGAACCCGACTAACCTCAGATGGGATCCTGGAGCAGATCTTCTCTTGGGGGCTCCTTTCCCACCCACTAATTTTCTCTCTTTTCTGAAATATAATTCTTAAAGTTTTAAAGAGTTTTGTCAAGAACCACCTGTAAAAACTGTCAGAAAATCCATATTTATAATTTAATTGTTATAAATAAAATATACTATTTATGTACATGGATACCCTCTAATATGTAAAACCATGAATCTGAAATCAATTTTTAGATATAAAGAATAAAATTTACTGTAGTAAAACCAGTAACAAAAACATTTCATTCTTTTATGGAAAAGTACTTTCTTTTTTATCCCTTCATTAGTTTAATCGAATTTTCAACTTTATCTTTTTTCCTCTAGACGGTACGATACATTGTAACTTTTATATTATTAGCACAATTGATATAAATATTGGTATTTCTATTAAGACTAAAAACTGAAAAAAATATTCCATACTTTGCAGTTAGATAATGTTATTACAACGCTTTTTAAAATATTTCGAAAAATCAAAACAATGTTATTTCAGAACAAGAAATTGCATTTTTGAAAAATTTGTATATTCAAATTTAAGAGTAAGTATACGTGTAAAGTTATAAATAATCTCTAAAAAATAAAGAGTTAAATTGAACACGTGTCATTTCTTAAATATATTTAAAACACTTTAAACACACGTAAATATAAATTTATTTAAAAGATGTTAAAATTTTTTTTATCCAAAGCTTTTCGCTTTAACATTAAAGCATCATCAGAGATTTATGATTCGTTTCCATTGCGCAGTTTTAAATATGTTTTCTTTTTACAGTCAACAGTTAAGTCTTTTAATAACGTGATATATTTTAAATATCAGCAAAAAACAATATGAATTCCGGTAGAGGTTGGACCAAGGAGTTAAGAAAAATGAGATAAGCTGAAACTATTGAATATCATACGAGATTATTGTAGGAGAAAAAACATCATGAATTAGCAGAAATAAACTATTAACTATTTTATAATATTGTGCCAAATTATTGGTAAAATTGCAGCATCTTTGGAATTTATTGCATTTTTGCATTTAATTATATGAATAGCTTCGGAAATGTAAAGTTCTTGGATAGTAGATGGTCTTGCAGATATACTTAGCCTGTATTATAATTAAAACTAATCCTATTGAAAATTTTACTCGTAAAATTCAAAAGTTCATTCATAAGTATATTGATTTAATTGCTCCACAAAGTATCAAAATTCCTTTATACCCGTCTATTCCTAAAATATTTTTTTAAAATTAAAACTCATAAAATTAACCACCCGTTTCGTCCCATTGTTTCCAAATGCAATAAACCTTCATTTTTTCTAGAAAAATTTCTTGCAAATTTACTTAAACCATTAGTACTTAACGACCCACATATTCTAAAATCCGGTTTGGAAGCTAAAAGTAGAATTCTAAATACTACATTTACCCCTACAGATAATTTTTTCAGTCTTGACGTTGTTTCCTTATTTCCGAATATTCCTTTAGATTTAGTTAAATCCATTATCCTTGATAAATTTACTGCTACACCATCACTTAACCCTTTTCTCAAACTTATTTGTGAAGCTTTTGACCTCATTAATGCTAATAATATCTTTTTGTTTAATAAAGTGATATATAAAAAAACTTTTGGAGCCCCGATGGATTCCCCTCTTAGTCCTACTTTAGCAGATTTATTACTCATTGAATTAGAAAAACGCGTATTTGAAACTTCCATACTCAAACCTACTATATATTTGCGATATGTTGACGATATTTTTATCTCCTGGCCTTATTCAAAAAATGCACTTCTTAATTTAATTGATTGTCTCAACAACCAATTTCCATCGATTAAATTTACATTTGAAACTGAGATCAATCGTACGCTTCCGTTTCTTGACCTTAAGATACATCGTTAAGAAAATAATACAACTATATGGTTTGACGTCTTTTCCAAAAACACATTTATCCCTTTACCGATCCCGGCTGATTCAGCTCATCCTACTAATTATAAAAATGCTTTTTTTTAATTCCTACATTACCCGAGCTATAAATTATACTACTTTTAAATTTAATGAAAAACAACAAATTAACAATATTATTCAAATAGGTACTGCTGCGGGATATAGTAAATCTAATATTATAAGATTAGTTAATAGAATAAAAAATCGCATGCTAATTAAACCTAATAATCCCACTCTAGATTCAACTCTAAAATTTCGTTACACTAATAGTCTCCCTTTCTGTAAAGAATTCTATAGCTTTAAACATTATATACAACGTAAATTTAATTTCTTTATCCCATTCAGTTCTCCTATAACTATTAAACAATTAACCCTTCAAGACCGCGACTTAAATGGACCCACTGGAGGAGTCTATCAAATTCCCATAGAAAGCAATAAAGAACTTTTCTATTATATTGGACAAACTAAGAGGACTTTAAATAAAAGAATACAAGAACATATACGAAATATCAAAGAAGCAAATAGTTCTACTCTAGTCGACTTCATTTATGCCAACGCAAACGCAAACCCTATATGGGATAAAGCCAAAATTATTACAGCATCATCTACTATCCAAGAACTTTACATTTCCGAAGCTATTCATATAATTAAATGCAAAAATGCAATAAATTCCAAAGATGCTGCAATTTTACCAATAATTTGGCACAATATTATAAAATAGTTAATAGTTTATTTCTGCTAATTCATGATGTTTTTTCTCCTACAATAATCTCGTATGATATTCAATAGTTCCAGCTTATCTCATTTTTCTTAACTCCTTGGTCCAACCTCTACCGGAATTCATATTGTTTTTTGCTGATATTTAAAATATATCACGTTATTAAAAGACTTAACTGTTGACTGTAAAAAGAAAACATATTTAAAACTCCGCAATGGAAACGAATCATAAATCCCTGATGATGCTTTAATGTTAAAGCGAAAAGCTTTGGATTAAAAAAAAAAAAATTAACATCTTTTAAATAAATTTATATTTACGTGTGTTTAAAGTGTTTTAAATATATACGTGTAAAGTATTAAAACAAATAACAATTACATCAAATAACGTCAAGAATAAAAGGTGCGAGTGTCGGATATAGTTTAACTTTGCATTTGTAAATAAACGAAAGCGACTCGCTGATGAGACCGCCTATTATTATCTGTAAAGTTGATAGAATAACAAAAAACGTCTTTCACATGGAAAATCATTCCTCGCACATAGCCGATAATGCTCGCCTCCAAATTTTAATTGCTTTGTTAAATAAAACATAAATTTTAAAAGAATATCTCATAGATAATATTCTCTATATATGTGATTTGGGGCCCCCTTCAAGTGGGGAACCGGGGCAACTGCCCCGTTTGCCCTAGCGGAAATCAGGCTCAATGTATATAGCAAAAATTATGTTTTTTTTTTTTTTTTTTTCATTATTACGAGCAAAGTTTGTTTAAATTAAAGAAAAGTACACTGTAAAAAAAACTGTTGTTTTTACAGTTAAATACCATATGTTTAACTGTTTTTATCTTCGATAACTGTGATATTTCATAAGGAGAAATATTTTTCCCAAGTTAAATGTGTGCCGCCAAATTTGAAATCGTTAAAAACGTGCCCTGACAGAAATAAAAAAGTTGAGAATCTCTGATCTAATATATGGCAGTGGCATGATGAGTAATTCCTTGGACGCTGGATAGGCCGCCGACACTCCACTGAACGGCCTGCGCGTAGTCCTGACCTCACCCAAAACGATTATTTTTTATGGGTGTGGGCTAAGGAAGAAGTGTACCTCAGCAAACCTCAAACTCTTGGTGACCTTGAGAACAAAATCCGTGAGGTCATAATTGATGTTCCTGATGAGATTTTGCGGAAGGCCGTAGCAAACGAACCTGTTCGTTTAAGACAGTGTATAAAAAATACTGGGGCACATATTGAATTGAAACTTTTGTAATTATCATGCCACACAATAAACTAAATGTGTAAAAAAAATTGCCTTCATACCTACATTCGTTTACAAGAAAAAAAATATATTTCCAGTAGGGTGTTACTTTCAGCTCACCCTGTATATGTATATATATATATATATATATATACCTTATTAATACTTTTTTATATTTCTGTATTATAGTAGAAGATTTATTAAAATTTTAATAAAAAAAATCTGATTTAAAAGTAATACACCGAAAATGCATTTTAGCATTCAGTAAAAATGCTTCAGCAATAAAAAAATTAATCAAATATTAATAACTGCATTTTTCCCCATTTTAGTACGTAGGCTACAATTTCGGTGCACTACAATGTCGATTGAAAATAAAAAATAAGGATAGAGTGTGAGACTTTAACTATATCGACGATAACTTTTTGAATATTCATCATACACTGATGGAAAAAAAAAATTCCAACACCAAGAAAAAATTATTGTACAGTAATGAAATTTCAGCAATACATTTGTCTAGGTAAATTATTCAATTGATTAAAGTTTCAAGATCACAGATAGAGCCATTGGCGAGAAGAGCCATTTCAAATGTGAAATGTTGGTACATTAGTAACCGGTGTAACCGCCAGAATTTTGAATGCAAGCATGCAAACGTGCATGCATTGTGTCGCACAGGTATCGGATATCAGTTTGTGGGATGGAGTTCCATGGATCATGCTGGAGTTGTCGTCCAATGATGTCCCATACGTGCTCGATTGGAGAAAGATCTGGTGATCTAGCAGGCCAAGGCAACATGTCGACACTCTGTAGAGCATGTTGGGTTACAACAGCGGTATGAGGGCGAGCGTTATCCTGTTGGAAAACACCCCCTTGAATGCTGTTCATGAATGGCAGCACAACAGGTTGTATCACTAGACTGACGTTCAAATTTGCAGTCAGGGTGCGCGGGATAACCACGAGAGTGCTCCTGCTGTCATACGAAATTGCTCCCCAAACCAATAACTCCAGGAGTAGGTCCTGTGTGTCTAGGCCGCAGACAGGTCGCTAGCAGGCGTTCACCTGGCCTCCTTCTAACCAACACACGGCTATCACTGCGACCAAGGCAGAACCGGCTTTCATCAGAAAACACAACAGATCTCCACTCCGTCCTCCAATGATCTCTAGCTTGACACCACTCACGTCGCAAACGGCAGTGGTTTGGAGTCAGTGGAATGCACGCTACAGGGCGTCTGGCTCGGAGCTGTCCTTGAAGTATCCGATTTGTAACAGTTCGTTGTGTCACTGTGGTGCCAACTGCAGCTCGAATTTCAGCTGCAGACGCAGTACAATTAGCCACAGCCATACGCCGAACACGGCGGTCTTCCCTCTCAGTAGTTCCACGTGGCCGCCCGGAACTCGGTCTTCTTGAGGCAGTACCTTCCCTTGACCACTGCTGCCAACACTCATGCACAGTAGATACATTCCTGCCAAGTCTTTCTGCAATATCGCGGAAAAAAAACCCACCTTCTCGTAGCCCTACTACACGACCTCGTTCAAACTCAGTGAGCTGTTGATAATTGCCTCTTCGTCTTCTTAGAGGCATCATTGACTAACATTAACTCACTACGTCAAATCTCAACTGTAAATAACGATCACGAACCTTACAGCGCTTATTTAAAGCAAACCTCATTTGCATGTTCATAGTGTCCACACTTATGCGCGTAGCTCGAAATTTGAATCGACGTCATCTTTCAGATGTATAAACACGCCTACCAAATTTCGTTTATCTAGCACAGCTCCTTCCTGGTGTTGTGATTTTTTTTCCATTAGTGTATTTGTTTCAATTTTGTTTAAAGTATCTTTTAAAACTTGCACATAACAATATTTAGCAGAAATATTCATGTTTAATTAAATGCTGAATACTTTTGTATTTCGGTTACAAGTTTTTAATGTAGTATGTCAAGATTTCTAAAACTGAAATTGCATGGAGTAGAGATATTCACAAGTTTAAAATAAAAACTTTCCAAAACATTATTAAAAAGATAAATATTCAAATGTAAAAAGCTTTACCGTGGTCCATTAACTCAGTTGGTTTAAGCGTCATGCTAATAACGTGAAAGTCGTGTGTTCAATCCTCCACACTTTTAGAAATAATATACTCAATTTTGACGATTCAGATATCCTCGGGCTTAAATTCGTTGTTTTTGACAACCATTTCGTCAAACAACCACGTGATTTTTGAGGAAACCTCAACTCTCAAATATTCGACGAAACTATTTACTCACAATAACATGTGCTAGCTTTCATTACCACCATATTCGTTTTTTTCCTGTGTTCTTTCGACTTTACGTTACAATAACTTTTATTTTCCGGCCTGGTGGTTCGGTCGGTATGGTGCTGACTTCTGGATTCCCACATCCCGGGTTCGAATCGCAGTGCGGGCATGGATGTTAGTGATGTCCTATGACAACAAAATATTGTTTGAGTTTCTTTCTGTGAATTTTTGTAAAAATGTGGATCAATTGAGACAAAAATCATTGTGACCATCGGTCTCAAAACTGTCAAATAAACGTCCAAATTGTTTTTATTTGTTTGCTCTGTTTTATTTATGTTTTAATTAAATATAATTAGGATTTAATGTCTAAAGCAACGAACTTGCAAGTAATTTTATATTTCTATAATTTGTACTTTATTCTGTATCACGAAACTAAGATGAAAAAATGTATCTTTACTTTAGACGAAATTCGTAAGTTCAAATAAGTGACGAAAGCAATTTTCCCAATTTGACGAAATAAGAAGGAGATTTTTTTTTTACGAAATTCGTATTCTCAAATAGGTAACGAAACAAATTTCATCAATTTGACGAAATGTTCGCTCGGAGCATATCCCTAGAAACACTTTCGTCAAAAATGAAAAAAATTTCGTGAAATTTAAGTATCCATTTCTGAGAGTGCAAGCAGCAATATTTTCCTTTTCGCATGTAATTAAGAAAAAAAATTCAACTGATAAAAGAAAATCTGTCAGTGTTTTCACATTATCAACAACTGTATGATGACAAAAAAGTTACAAAAAATAATGTTAAAGTTAGAGGTATATTGGTTGTTATGCAGGCAAATCGTCTGATCTCAAAGCTACAGAATATCGCATGGAGTTTCGTTTTGACTTTATGTACTTCGGAGCTCAATTTTTGAATTTTTGAATTAGTTTTTTTTTTTTTTTTTTTTTTTTTTTTTATATATAAATTAAAAACTTTGAAACCATGGAAATTGTTTAGTACTGTCATCTATTTTTATAGAGCGAAAATGATAATTCGTTTGATAAATGTCTCTTCAAAAACTAAGTTCTTGATTAACAGCAGTGTCAGTTATCGTCAGTCAGCATATAAATTGAAATATTCATTTTTGGTGCAAATTCAAACAATAGAGACCTAAATTGAGGTTTTAAACAATTTCAATGGACTATTTTTTTTCACGTTTAAAGTGATTTCAATTCTAACAACTAATGCTTTATTTATTTATTTATTTATTTATTATTATTACTTTAAATATAGTGACTAGCGAAGCAAGCAAAGATCTTCTAACAATAAAGTAAAACAAAAACAAAAACAAAAATATAAAATAAAAATAAAAATAAAAATAAAAATAAATAAAAACATGCATTACACAAGAAATATTTTCATATGGGTGATATTTTCATAATAGCTAATTTACATGAAATAGCTATAAGGAATTTTACACGAACAGATCATATAAAACCTGGGAGAACATTTATATATTTCTGAAAATTTGTTTTAAAATGTAGTATTTATTTTTCCAAATATTTTAAACGTAACTAAAAGTACATATAAAAATACGTATTAAAAACAAATGCGAAAGTTTTAGTCAAAGCTAAATATAAAAAAGTCTTAGATTTAACTATTAAATGCATTTTAAATAAAAAGATACAGCTTTGTTTACGTTAGGAAAAAAAATAAATAACTTAAAGTACATTTTAAGCATTTTTCTTTATGTTTCGTAATGTATTTAACATTGTTCTCAGAATGCTTTTAAACATTGAACAAAATATAAAAATATAAATCATATTTAAAAATTCACACTCTTTATGTTTTATGCATTTTTATTACAGATAATGGAAGCTGTCACGTTCATTATTTACGAGAAGGAAAAAACAAAACTTTCTTTTGTTCTTTGAATCCGTCTTTTCCTTTAAATAAAAAGAATTCATATCGGGAATGTCATCCGAAAAACAATACTTTATTTCCTTTTAATGTGACTGAAAGAATCTTTTACATAAAAAGATAATTATACAGAAAATATATATTTGTTCCATAGTTTTCTTTGTTGTTCGATTTTTTTTAGATAATGTAAGCTATTTCCTCTAAGTTTTTCAAAAATTTTAACTACTGGTGTATAAAAATATTAAAAACTAACGTCTTAATTACAAAGCTACATTAATATTTTTAACTATAGCTAAATTACATTTATAATAATATTCTTAATGCATATTTTTGCTAAAAATTGAATCATTTTTATAGCTGTAAAAAATCTTCTGAAATTTGTAATTTTGTTATTGGTCAAAGTACACCACAAAGAAAATAGTAAGTTTTATCCTATTCATTTTATGTCTCATAAAACCGCCACACAACAAAAGAAACATTCTAGCTATGAGCTAGAGGTGTTAACTCTAATAGAATCTGTCAAGAAATTTCGCACACATCTTTGGAGTTCTAAATTTCCTTTTGCCACAGACTGACAAGCCTTCTAATAAACACTTCATAATAAAACAGTAACTCGCAAAATTGCCGGTTGGGCATACAGACTAATTGTATTCATAACTACTTTTAAACAATATTCGAAAGTGTTAAAATTGTTTAACGCAAAAGAAAATGCAGCCCTGAGATCCTAATTGCAGCTCTTAATGTATTTGAATATTTTAGCGTAGAAATGTAAATCTGAATAAACCATATCATATTCTATACAAAACATTATTTTAGCATATTAACAATAACTGACAATATCTTTACGAATTTTACAGTAAAAAGTTATTTGAATGTGATTTATAAAAATGTCTGTCTAAAACGCAATGCATTTGAATTTTTCTTTGGATGTCCCTATATACAAACTATTTGTGAACGACCTATTAAAACCATTATAAATAGGAAACGTTCCATAGTGAACGTGAATAACATATATCAATTTTTAAAAATCCTGATAACATTTAATGAAAATTGGGAAGGGCCGACAGAAAGATAAGAATGTGGACAGCCGGACAGAGATACATACATTGAAATCGTATTCAGAGTTAATAAACATTCAGAAAGTTATAAAAACGTTTAATATAAACGAAAATGAAATTCCAGCAAATTTCCAATAATAGCCCTTAATGTAACTGAATATTTTTGTGCGGCACTGTAAATGCAATTCTAACCACGGTGTATTTAAAAAAAAAACATTATTTGTGCATATGAATAACATATTTTAATTCCATTAAGATTTGTGCAAAGTAAAGTTATTAAAATTTGATATATAGAAATACCTCTCGTAGAACGGAATGCATTGGAATAATTTCGGGTGTCTCTGTACAAATATCAAAAAGCATTTACTAGATTTTCAATAGGGAACAAACAATAGTGAACATGAATAATATATATCAGTTTCAAGAAATTTCATGACTATTTACAGGAGTTAGAGAGCGGATAGACAGTCAGATACACAAAGGGAAATCATGTTCACAGTTAAAAAACACATTTAGAAAGGAAAAAAAAAAACGTTTAATATAAAAGAAAGTGCAGTTCCAGCAAATTTCAAATTATAGCCCTTAAAGTAAATAACACATTTTCAATAAAGAACAGACAATAGTGAATTTGAATAACATATATCAATTTCATTAAGATTTGTGTGAAGTAAAGGTATTAAAATATGGTTCATAGCAATACCTGTGAAAGAACACAATGCTTTGAAATACTTTCGGGTGTCCCGGTACACAAACCAGTAGAGGTATAAACTCCATTTTCAATAGGGAACATTCGATACTGAACCTGAATAACATACATAAGTTTCAATAAATTCTATGAATATTTACGGGAGTTAGAGCACGGGAAGTCGGACAAACAGACAGGCAGACAAACCAAAGTCATTAATACATTTCAACATTGTTGGAAAGTGTTAAAAATTACGAAGTAACAATTAATAATCAATTGCGTCATTATAATTATGTAAGAAAATATACATTAAAATATAACGCTACTAGGTGAGATAACAGATTAAAGTTTACTTTATGAATAACATCAATTATTGCAATATTATATTTCATGAATTAATATTTATAAGAGTAAAACGTAAGAGTATAACAATTATAAACCAATCACATCACTATAGTGATTATGTAAGAAATTAGACATTAGATCTAAAATAAAATGCTATTAGGAAAGGTAAGAGATTAAAGTTTACTTTATGAATCACATTAATTATTGCAATATTCTATTTCATGAATTAATATTTGTAAGAGTAAAATGTAGTCAGTGCTTTAATCTTATTGTCAATCCATAATTTATAATATCGCTCGATATATATTTTTTGTACCTGTAAATTATGATTTTGTAAAATGATGCGACTCTAAAAATTTTATCTACTAGGAAAACATTAATATTTCATGAAGTAAAGAGTATTTCAAAAACGACTTTGTCTGACATTTAACGATCTACTACTCTAATGTCAGATTATTAGAAGTAACTTTTTTTTTTTTTTTTTTTTTTTTTTTTTGAAGAACTGTAATTAATTTATCATATAAAATATTATAAAAATTTATCGAAATGTGCTCGATCTATTAATAATTTCCTTTTCAATTTCTAGTTTCTTTAGATTATTTAATAAAATACTGACATCATATACAAGTGTATTATGTTATAAACAAATGATGATTAATTTTCAAGTATAGTGTAACATATAAATTTTAATAAATAAAAGTTTAAATCCTTTTTATTAAATTGCATAAAGTTCTATTTCAAATCTTATAATTTTATAACATATATTTTCTTTTTTTTTTTTTTTTGATAAAAATTTTATAGAAAGCAACGTACTTTCCTCCTAAATAAACACTTATTTTGCAATGAAGTGAATTATCAAATACTCTTGGGTTAAAATTAATCAGCCCCTTTTTTGAACCAAGATCCAGCCAATACACAATTTTCATTAAATATATATATTTAGAGAATATATATATTTATAAAATGATAATTTTTATTAGTTATTATTATTACATATGTGTTCCATTTTTAACGAATGTAAGTTAGAGTTTATATAATTGTCAAATGTGTAATTTATTTAGTGAGAATACAAGGTTTAGTTTATATATATATACATTTATATTTAGTTTATATAACTTTATTGTATACAAAATGTATTAACATATTTAAAACTTTCGTTATATGTTAAATTTCTTTAATAGTAAAAAGCTTATAAAATTTAGTATGCATTTATAAAGTGAGACATTTAAAAAAAAATTAATATTATATATGTGTTTACGCCGTGTTTTTCATGAGATACAAATGTTAAAAAAAAATCGGTAATAGAAACAGATACCTGGAAATCCAGATAAACAGACATAAATATTCTAAAAATGTGTCTATTATGTTCATGGCATCTCATATCGTATAAATTCAACTACACTCGTAGTCAAAGATTTTCTAGATATCAATACATTTGTCAAATGTGTACAGAAAAAGTACATCCTATATACCACACTTTAATTAATATATATATATATATATATATATATATATATATATATATATATATAACTTAATGTTTTGGTAATTAATTTGTAAATTACAATATTCATAAGTGCAAAATCGTGTGTACTGTTAACGAATATACATGTATAAATATGAAAAAAAATTACGAATATAATTGTATTTAGCAGAATAGTAAAAATGAAATAAATATTGTCTTGTTGATTTATTCGTATAAAAAATGCAAGAATATAATTAATTTATATATTTCATATATATATTGTTACAAAATTGTAAATAATTGTGTTTATTTTTGTATAAATTCTTTCAAAGAGGCTTAGTAAGTTGATAAAGTGCTAATTTTGTGCATTTCTAGTCGTTTTAGCGTTGAAATAGCCTTAATTTCCCTTAAAAATGCATTAAAAAGCCCCAGTAATGCAGGTAATGGATTTGGCGCCAAATTTGGCGTCTTTCTCCCACCTTGGCGATTTTTTTAGCGACCTTGGCGAGAAAATCCTTATATGGGATATACCAAATATGGAAGCTGTAAGTTGATTGGTTGACCACTTTCTAGAGTTTTCTCGAAAAATCTGGGTTCCATGGAATAGTATATAAGGAGTGCTTCCTCGCCAAGGCAGTCAGTTCAGTTCAGATCTCAGCCAGCTTGCTAATGCTTGTATTGTTTGAGTCTCTTTGAAAGAGACTTGTTTTAAGTGTTATTGCTATACAGTTTGTACTGTGGATTTGCTATTGACAGCTGTTGTTTAAGCTGTGTTTACTAGTTGAATTGAAGCTGATACTTGGTTTATAGACCTGTATTTTTCTGGAACTTTCTGTGAATAAAGTACTGAATTTTTGTACGTTTGGCTTTTCATTCTCGGACAACTCACGAACCCCCAAGTACGCAACATTTCTGGTGTCAGAAACGGGATTGTCTGTGAATGGTGATAACGAGAGCTATGGAACAAGAAATGAAGAAATTTCTAGAAGGACTCACTGCTCAGATGAATGAGTTAAGATCTGGATTGATCGAAGAAATGAAAGAAGGACAAAGAGAAATGAAAGAAGGACAGAGAGAGATGAGAGATAGCTTGAGTCAAGAGATGAAAGAAATGAAGGCAGCACAAGAGAAAATGGAAACTGTGCAAAGAGAGTTGAAAGACGGGTTGACTGAAGAAATCAAATCTAATCAAGACGAGATGAAGAGAGAACTTTCGACAGTAAAGGAAGTGATTGAAAGTAAATTATCGGATATGGGAAGCAGAATAGATGGAATAGGAGAGAAAGTTATAAAGATAGAAGAAAATTTTGAAGAGAAAGTTATAAAGATAGAAGAAAATTTTGGGGAGAAAGTTTTGAAAATAGAAGAAAGTTTTGAAGAGAAAGCTATGAAGATAGAAGAAAATGTTATGAAGGTTGAAGAGAGTGTTACGAGGATAGAACGGAGTGTCGAGGCGAAAGTTAAAGAAAATTTTGACCAGGAACTGAAAGGAAGGTTTTCAGAGATAGAAGGTAAACTGAAGAGAATAGAAGAAGATCTGGAGAGAAAAGTAGAAGGAAAGTTAGAATCCATGCCCCAGGAAACTGAAAAGAAAGAGAGAAGAATACCGAATCAGGAATTTATTAAGCTATCTACCTACGATGGCAGTTCCTCCTGGCATGTATATAAGACGCAGTTTTCCATCGTAGCTGAAGCTAACGGCTGGGACTCTACCGCCAAGTCAGTCCACTTAGCAGCAGCATTACGGGGAGATGCGGCCGAGATACTGAGAAATGTTTCTAAAGAAGAAAGGAAGGACTTCGAGGCCCTGACTAGAGCACTGGAGCTATGTTTCGGGGAGAAGTGTTCTAAGGACTATAGTCGCCACCAGCTAAAATCTCGTTACCAGAAAACGGGCGAAAGTTTGCAAGAGCTGGCAGCGGACATTCAGAGACTGTCACACCTAGCATTCTCAGACTGTCATGCTGACACTCGTAACGACTTAGCTCTTCAGTACTTTATCGATGCTGTTCGTGATCCAGAAATTCAAAAAGCGCTGAGACTCTTGAACATCAGAGACGTGGAATCAGCTTTAGGCTATGCACTTAGGATAGAGGCAGCCCAACAAGCCTCCCGTAAAGACCGCCATACCATAAGAGCAGTCTCATTAAATGATACGCCTGCTGGTGAAAATGAAATGAAGAAAAGTATCGAAGAGATCTTAAAGAGATTGCGCAGCCTGGAGAATAATAAGGAAATAAAGGACCGGAAGATAAAGTGCTGGGGCTGTGGAGGGGATGGTCATGTAAAGCGGAACTGCCCTGTACGACCAACTATAGGAAATCACCCGTCTTCACCATCACTAAAGAGAAACTAAGAGGAGGCCATCTCGCGGGGCGGAGGTCGCCTGAAATTAAAGAGCCTCAATTTACAGTATTTCATGTTTCATCGATGAGTGGCGGCGATAATGGACTTCACGTCTATGGCCAAGTTAACAACACCGCCTGCCGGATGATTCTGGACACAGGAGCCAACGTGACCATCAATAGAGCAGATTTGGCTCAAGAACTAAAAGAGAAGATCATCTGGACGCCGCCCTGCGTTAAACTCCAGACTGTGGCCGGAGACGAAATCAAAATATATGGGAAAATGAACTTGACCATCACGTTTGGGAATGCCAGTTACCATCATATGGCATATGTGGCTGATATAAGGGATCCTTTAATCATTGGAATTGATTTCCTGAGAAAATTTAATTTTCAGTTGGACTTCAAGAATAATGAACTGCATTCGAGTTCGGAAGACATCTCTGTGTTCAACGCTGAAAATCAAGACATTCAGACAATTTGCCAGATAACAGCTAAGTCTGAAATTTTCATCACTCCACACACAGAGAAAATAGTTTCAGGAACACCTCCCACAAAGCAATACTTCCGCTATGGACTGATTGAATACCCGAATACAGACAATAACCCAAGAGGATTTCTGGTAGCTTCATCTCTAGTTGATCTCTCAAAGAGTAATATTCCTGTGAGAATCGCGAACATCAGCGATAAGGTCCGAACAGTGAAGAAGGATGAGGTGTTAGCAACCTGCACTCCTGTTACATGCATCAACCGCCCCACGCAATCAACCGAATCCAAGTCTTCTGAACAATTAATAACGGAATTACTCAAGAATGCAGAGTTAGGAAAGGAACAGAGATGTGCTGCGGAGAAGCTACTCCAAGAATTTAAAGACCTTTTTTCTCGAACACCTGAAGACGTTGGGAGAACGAACATCACCCAGCACAGAATTGATACAGGAAATCATCCTCCAATCAAACAACATCCAACAAGACTTCCATTTGCTAAACAGGAAGAGGTCACTGAACTTCTAAGTGAAATGCAGCACAATGATGTCATCGAGCCATCAACGAGTCCTTGGGCCTCTCCCATAGTTCTGGTGCGGAAAAAGGATGGTTCAACAAGATTCTGCGTGGATTATCGTCGTTTGAATGACATCACGAAGAAGGACAGTTACCTTCTTCCCAGAATTGACGACACATTAGACACACTTGCTGGCAATAAATGGTTCTCGACTTTGGATCTGAAGAGCGGTTACTGGCAAGTAGAATTACATCCTGATGATCGTGAGAAGACTGCATTCACCACGGGACAAGGACTGTGGCAATTTAAAGTTATGCCATTCGGATTATGTAATGCACCTGCCACCTTCGAACGCCTGATGGAGACAGTGCTAAAAGGACTTTCCTATGAAGCCTGTCTGGTGTATTTGGATGATATTATCATTGTGGGGCGCACCTTTGAAGACCATCTACGAAACATCCGAAAGGTGCTGGAGAAACTCAGAATGGCTAACCTCAAATTGAATCCAGGCAAGTGTAACTTGTTCCGTCGTGAAGTGAGCTACCTCGGCCATAACATCTCTGCCGAAGGTGTGAGAACTGATCCTGAGAAGATCTCTGCAGTCGAGAACTGGAGTCGCCCTGAAAATATACACCAACTACGAAGTTTCCTGGGGTTATGCACTTACTACAGGAAGTTTGTCAAGGGTTTCTCAAATATTGCCAGACCACTCCACAAGCTGATGGAACCCAAGCAGAAGTTCCTGTGGACAGATGAATGTGAAAATGCGTTCAAGCGACTTAAAGAGGCCTTAACATCATCGCCTGTCTTGACGTATCCACAGCACGACAGACAGTTCATACTTGATACAGATGCCAGCCATGAGAGTGTCGGTGCTGTTCTGTCGCAGGAAATTGATGGTCAAGAACGTGTCATTGCCTATTGGAGTAAATGCCTGTGTAAACCAGAGCGAAATTACTGTACCACCAGGAAAGAGCTACTCGCCATCGTAAAAGCCATAGAACATTTCCATCATTACCTCTATGGCAGAAGATTCATGCTCAGGACTGACCATGCATCCTTAACGTGGTTGCTTCAGTTCAAGAACCCGGAAGGACAGATTGCCAGGTGGATACAACGCCTCCAGGAATATGACTTTGAGATACGTCATCGTAAAGAGACTCTACATGGTAATGCAGATGCCTTGTCACGGAAGCCCTGCTCGGAAAGCTGCAAGTACTGCTCTAGAACCGAACAGAAATACCTGCCGATAAATCCGGTTGCCTGCCAAGTTACTGTCTCAACACCATCAGATCAAGATCCCGATCCCTGGAGTGACGAAGAACATAGAAAAGCCCAGTTGGAAGATCCTGACATAAAGCCAATATTACAGCTGAAGGAGACGACCAGCAACAGACCTATCTGGCAGGACATTTCCAGATTTAGTCCCATTACGAAAAGTTATTGGGCACTTTGGGACTCTCTTCATATCAGAAACGGCGTATTATACAGAGAGTGGGAATCTGATGATGGGAAAAGTTTCAGATGGCAGATTTTATTACCAAGATCAAAAATTCCAGCTGTTTTAGAACAACTGCATAGTAGCTCTACCGGAGGCCATTTTGGGGTAATGAAGACTCTGCAGAAAGTTCGGGAACGCTTCTAGTGGTGCAAGGCAAAGGAGGATGTGGAGAAATGGTGTAAATCCTGTGATGCTTGTGCGGCACGTAAAGGCCCGCAGAAACGAAGTCGAGGAAGACTGCAACGGTATAACGTGGGAGCACCATTTGAACGGATTGCAATCGACATCTTGGGTACTTTGCCACGGACCTCCAGTGGAAATAAATACTTCCTCGTCGTGATGGACTATTTCACCAAGTGGCCTGAGGCATATCCCATTCCCAATCAAGATGCATGCACAGTCGCAGAGGTCCTAGTGCAGCAATGGGTGTCAAGGTACGGCACGCCCCTACAACTTCATACCGACCAAGGTAGGAACTTTACCTCTGATGTTTTCAAAGGACTGTGTCAACTACTCGGCATAGACAAAACCCGGACAACACCCTTACATCCCCAGTCGGACGGCATGGTCGAGAGGTTCAATCGTACCATCCTGAATAACCTCTCTCTTCTAGTATCAAGGAACCAGCAAGATTGGGACTTGAAGTTGCCAATGTTCCTGCTGACTTTCGAAGTGCTGTCCATGAAACCACCGGCTACACTCCAGCCCAGATGCTGTTTGGACGTGAACTTCGTCTCCCTTGTGATCTCCTGTTTGGTTGTCCACCCAATGCGCCTTCATCGCCTGAGGAGTACATCCAAGATCTCC
Source organism: Salticus scenicus (assembly GCA_963930645.1). NCBI lineage: Eukaryota > Metazoa > Arthropoda > Arachnida > Araneae > Salticidae > Salticus > Salticus scenicus. The sequence goes on from OZ005659.1 coordinate 65,951,119, forward strand.
AGGCACGATTTGAGGACGTACACAACTTTGCTCGGGAGCGGATTAACATGGCAACGGAGAAAATGAAGACAAGGTACGATCTAAAGGCTACACAACATGAGTTCCAGGAAGGAGAGAAGGTCTGGTTGTGGAATCCTGTTCGACGCAAAGGACTCTCTCCCAAGTTACAGTGCAACTGGGACGGACCATACACAGTCTTAAAAAGGCTGAATGATGTAGTGGTGCGGATCACTAAAACACCTTCATCAAAACCGAAGGTGGTGCACTATAATAGGCTAACCAAGTACCACGAGTAACGGTAATATTAAAATTAAAAATGTAAATACTGGTAAAATTTGCGCATGTGTAATGTAAATATTTGTATATAGATACTTGTACATATTTGTGAATTTTGTAAATATTTCTCACTTGATTTTTCTTTCTATTTTGTTGTTATATGCAACTTAGTTTTGTATTTGAGATTGTGTAAATTTGGTTAGTTTCGCCTCTTAACCAAGGGTTGCACTGCCCATGACGTGCATTCCTTGGGAGGGGGGGCAGTGTTACAAAATTGTAAATAATTGTGTTTATTTTTGTATAAATTCTTTCAAAGAGGCTTAGTAAGTTGATAAAGTGCTAATTTTGTGCATTTCTAGTCGTTTTAGTGTTGAAATAGCCTTAATTTCCCTTAAAAATGCATTAAAAAGCCCCTGTAATGCAGGTAATGGATTTGGCGCCAAATTTGGCGACTTTCTCCCACCTTGGCGATTTTTTTGGCGACCTTGGCGAGAAAATCCTTATATGGGATATACCAAATATGGAAGCTGTAAGTTGATTGGTTGACCACTTTCTAGAGTTTTCTCGAAAAATCTGGGTTCCATGGAATAGTATATAAGGAGTGCTTGCTCGCCAAGGCAGTCAGTTCAGTTCAGATCTCAGCCAGCTTCGCTAATGCTTGTATTGTTTGAGCCTCTTTGAAAGAGACTTGCTTTAAGTGTTATTGCTATACAGTTTGTACTGTGGATTTGCTATTGACAGCTGTTGTTTAAGCTGTGTTTACTAGTTGAATTGAAGCTGATACTTGGTTTATATACCTGCATTTTTCTGGAACTTTCTGTGAATAAAGTACTGAATTTTTGTACGTTTGGCCTTTCATTCTCGGACAACTCCTGAACCCCCAAGTACGCAACAATATATATATATTTCAAAAGTTGTGTAACGAATATTTTTAAAACTAAATAATTATGTGTGTGTATTTGTCTACACACACACACACACACACACACATATATATATATATATATATATAAAGTGAAGAATTCAATAACATTAAAAAAAATTAGCAATTACATACATGATTATACCAACAATACTCATATAAAAGAGATTGTAATTTAATTTAAATCTTAGAACATATTTGTGATTCATTTACAGTATCAATTAACAGATAAATTCATTTTAAATTACATACTGTAATGTTATCAATTAGAACAAAAACGCCAAGTTCAACAAGGTGTGATATTTATGATGCGAAATTGAAGAAAGTTATCAAACGTAAACCAATAATTTTATAAAAATATGAAAAAGGTACCTGGAGATGAGAACTGTAGCAGGACATGCTCAAAAATAGAAGGACTCACGCTTCAGAGAACATGCCCTTCTACGAGCAGAGATATCGCAAGATTTCGGAAAACAGTGTAGCTAATTCCAGCCAAAAAATACAGTTCGTGTTCTTATCTTGAGAAAAAATCCAAATTAAAAAAGTAATGACTTAAATTTCAACAAATCTTAACACAACCTAAAAATGAATCAAGATAAAAATATAAATTTTAACTACATATCAATCGGACACCAAACTCAGAGAGTAACACATAATAAGTGGCCAACAGAACTATTCTAAAATTTAATATCGAGAACAATCCCGATTAATCGATAAAGGTACTTTAAATGCGCAGTTTCATTAATAATTAGATTCACTGTTTCAATGTAGTTTTATTTTAATAATTCTAAAAGCTTTAAAACATTCAATAATTAGAGTTTAATAAAATATTTCAGTTACACATTGTTGCCTTTTAAATTTCTAAATATTATATGCGAGTTTGCGCCATCTGGCGTGAAAAAAGATAATCATTATTAATCAAATCAATGGAGTTTTGATAAAAGAGGTTTATTTTACTTTTGTTTATATTTATTTATTTTTATTTACATTTATTTATTTACTTTTGAGAAAAAATAATAAAGATTAAATTCATTTAATTTAATCCTGAGGAAAAAATAAATTAATTATTTTTATTAACTGTAATAAATTATAGGGTTTTATAAATTAGTCTCTGTTGATAATCTTAAAATTCTACATTATTTTATTAAATAATTATATTTACATTTATTTTTTATTTTTTTTATTTATGAATTTTACTATTATTATATTTTCTTTATATTTCTTTATTTTATTTCTTCATTTTATTATATATATATATATATATATATATATACATAATATTTATTAATTTTATTAATTTTATTTATTAATTTTATTTATGAATTTTATTTATGAATTTTTTTATTATTATATTTTTTTTATATTTCTTTATTTTATTTCTTTATTTTTATAACTGAAATAGATAATTTGTACTGATTAAACTTAAGAATCCACCAAAAGCTATTATGCATATAATTAATTGTAACGTGTGAGGAGTTAATATTTCATAAAATCAACCAGAAAACTATGAAGTATACCGTAATAGAAAGTAATCTTTCCTTCTAATTATTATTTAATTCATCAACCCTCCGAACCAACCAGCCGAACAACAGCACCCAACCTCCTTAATCAAACATCTGCCCTCCCAACCTCCACCCTTTTTATTTTGTTTTATTATTTTTACATATTTTTTATTAAAACATTATACATGTATATATATATATATATATATATATATTAATGTTAAACAGAGACACTTTTTGATGTACAGGGTGTTTATAAAGTCCCAGACCCATTTTGATGTTTAATAACTCATAAAATAATAAAGATAGATTAAAATTAATAACATAAATGGTTAGATAGACTCAAAAAGTTTCATGACTCTTGTCAGTGAACTTCCACGTGTTGTGCCCCCTTCGTCGCACGGAGAATATCAAGTCGATAGTAAATTTCACGCCAGGTAGTGGCAAGAATGTCGGCATCCACAGAGGCTATTGCGGTTGTAATTCTGACTTTTAGGTAATTATTCGACTGCCGCTCGAATAAAACATCAAAACTAGAACAAACACATCAAATGTAAACATAACATTGCAATAGTTGCCAAAAACAAAAGAAAGAAAAATGCAATTAATAAGTAGACGATATTAAGAAAAGTACAGATATTTAGACTGGAAAATGAAATTATCTGAAATTAACCACACGCGCAGACGATATTTACAAAAGTAAAGATATTCAAACCTGTAAAAAAAATATATGAGTTATTCCATCAATAAATGCCATAAGTTTGTTTATACCTTCAATATTTTATAAGTTATTAAACATCAAAATGGGTCCGGGACTTTATAAACGCCCTGTATTATCGAAGAAATAAAATTATTTGAATAACCCATTTTTGTAGCAGCTTTAATGACGTAGTTGATATTTTTGTTTTTATACTTAGATGAACAAATATTATATATTCGAAAGAGGTGATTGAGAATAATATTCCTGAACACAGACAGACGAAGACAAAAAATAAAATGCGTAAATAAATTTATATTTACAGTGTAAAATACAATGCGTATTACAAAGCAGAAAAATAAGTGGAATAAATCACATATAAAGAAGAGATTAAAAATAACTGGGTAAAAAAAAAATAAATAAATAAATAAATAAAAAAATAAAAAAATACTTTAACTTTTACATTAACTTTTAACAAATTGTCAACATCAAATCCGTATTATTAGCTCTGAGTTTGAAGAGCATATCTTTACATATTAATAACATACTTAAAAAGAATTTCGAGATCTTAAAAAATTACGCCAAGTTATGGATTAATGTGAGTTCGATGATACTTTATTTCAGGTCATTAAATAAATAACAGATGCCTTTTCCCAGCGGGCTTTTCGTATTCCTTGAGAACCTTTTTAAATAATTTTGAGAGATATCTAAGTGCACTCTAATCTTAATGGCTTGATCATCTTTTTCCTTTTACAAAATATTTTGTAAACGGAAATTTAAGTTTATTATTTAAAAGATACATCAGTTTTAAAAAAAAAAAAAAAAATGCATTTTGAGTTTATTATTCCAGAAGTTATTTTATTAAAACTTACACAGAATTATTTATTTTACAAGACAGGATGTAATTTTTATACTGTATTATATTGTAAAATAAATATTGGACAAATATTATGCTATAAATTTGTATATTAATTAAAAAATATTAATATATGTCATAAAAATATATTTTGTATATTAGGCGAGACGTAGATAAATCTCGACGATAGCCTCGGGGCCCCTATGCCCGACCCTTCCTCGGCTTCGGTTACTTTTTTTTGTTGTCTTTTTTTTCATCTTATTTTAGTACTGTGTCAGGCTTATTTACTTCCTCAGACTTGTGATTGTAAACTTTTTTGTTTTCATCCAATGCTATTTTATATGGATTTTTTTTTTTTTTTTTCTTTTAAGTTCGGTGGTTCCTGCCTGACCACCCACAGCACCGCCAGACGTAGATAAGCCTCGACGATAGCTTCAAAGCCTCTTTTTTCTATCCTTTCCCAGCTCTGATTACATTTTCTTGTTTAGTTTTACTGTAATTTTATGCTGGTGTTAACCATTTTTTTTTTTCTTATTTATCAATAATTTTTTATAGATTGTAGAAAAATATAGATTTAACTGGAAATAAATTAATACGAAATATATTAAAGTTATACGTAACATTAAGTATTACACAAAATAAATAAAGAAATACATAAAATATGCATTTCCTGAATTTTTTTGTACTTATAAGTACAGGGTGATTATAATTAAAGTTACGATTTCAAAACGCTATAATTTTAAAATTACCCATGAGAGCAATTTGATGTTTTACTAGAGCAGTCGTTAGGCAATGAAATTTTTTTGCGAAAAAAAGAAAAATAAAAAAAAAGTACTGCTAATTATCCGTAAAGTATTTGTTTCATGAAGCTCCTCTTTTTCTCTTTTCATTATGACTGTTTCCGCTGTAAACTCCTATTCTTGTGTTTTTGCTAAAAAAATTGTAGGGTATCCCTGAAGTCTATTGTTTCCTGCTATTCCATTGTGTTACTAAGAACATTCCTGTGTTTAATGAGTTCATTTAGGAGTTTCTCCTAACATTACCCTGACAGCGCCATCTATAGGAACATGTTGAAACTACTTTTTTATCCCCAAAGAAAAATTTGTCACCTCGCGATTGCTCTAGTAAAATATCAAATCGCTCTGATGGGTAGTGTTAAAATCGAAACTTTAATTATAATCCCCCTGTACTTAAGATTAGATAGCAATTAAGATAAAGTAATTAAGAGAAGTTTTTTTTTTAATTATCATCTATTTATTTATTTATTTTATTATTTTATTATTTATTTTATTTTGTTATGATTATTATGATTATTATTATTTTGTAGCAATAAATTGATTACATAGATATTATTTGTGTATAATGAAATTAGTAAAAACATTCATTATTCTTAAAATCAGTCAATTTATTCGGTTTTTCTTATTCGCTTATATTTAAATAAATAAAATAAGGAGAATTGTAAACAGTGCAGTAATATTTTTAATTTATTTATCAGTAAGAAGTCAATATATTATTTGAACTCGAGACTAAGGACAATTTTAAATACAGTTCTATTTTCATTAACCTGTAAAAAAAAAAAAAAAAAAAAAAATTGTTTTCGTAACTGTTGAACAAGGTTATGTCTATCTACTACAACGTTTTGATATAATTGTACATTTTTAATTCAACATTTTTTTCTTTAAAATGTCAGATTTTATTTTTGCCGATACATGCATTACGCGCTAGAATACAAACTAATGATACATCGCAATGCCTTATAACTAAAATGGTGAAAAATAATTTTGCTGGAAAACTCCATTATTTTAAAAAATATTCAATAATTATTATTTAAAAATATATTTTTTCTTTTTTCTTTCTTTTTTTCTTAATTCTGCTTACAATTGTAATAAAATGCTAGTTATACGTCACTGTATAACTGCACTTCTTACGATAGGGCAAAATATATTCAATTTTCGTCAACGTTGACTGAGATATACAGTTACCATACAAAGAATATTTATCTATCTTATCTCTCTCTATATATACATTAATATATTACAATTATTTTAAAGACTGTAACAGACAAATGAGATATTTTAATATTTAAAAGCTTATATCTATTAATATTTAAAAGCTTTAAAAGTTTTTTTTTTTCTTTTTAGTCGTTAGTAGTAATAGTTTTGAATAATTAATAATTATATAAAGTTTAAAGTTTTGTTAATTATTCACTTTTTTTTTTTTTTTTGTATTTACAATTGTAACATTCTTTTAATGTAAGCGAATTATTTTATAGAAAATATATATACATATAGAAATCTGAATTTCATTTACAGATAATTTGTTTAAAATACTTTTACATACACCGCAAATAACGCAGTCTTAAATTAACATCAAAAGAAACGACTGAAAAGGCCTTTAAGACACGTAAATATTTTAATATAGAACTTAGACGTAATAAAAATCTTAATTTAGTTCAATTTTGTATCTTAATAAATCTGGTGGTAGAAATGAACTAATATAAAGAGTCTTAATATTGTGATATGCCTTAAAATAAGTTATTCAAGTCAAACATCTTAAATTTTACAATGTCTTAAAATAAGACATTTCGCCTTTCTTCACAGGCTGTTTGGTGGGATAGCAGAGGTGCTATATTTGTACTGATAAGTATAAAGGATTTAAGTCCAAAAATGTCGATTTTGAGTTAAGTACATAGTCAGACTCAGAAAAAAATTCTCTGTCGATTGGTATAAAAGATTTAATTTCATACCATTTAGTCTTTGAGAAAATCCATTGGTAAAAGAAGATTCAAAACAGAAATTCAGCATTATTCTTTGGTATAAGATATTTAATTCAATTTTTTCCCTTCATCAAATGAAGATTGATAATCACTGAAAGGTATAAAGGGTATAAATCAACATAATCCCTTTTTCCTAATCGATTCTTCTAAGTAGTTTTTAGTTAGTTTAACTTTATTTTTCATCTCCTGAAAAATCAAGACTATGGATTTAAATCCTTTATACTTATCAGTACAGATATGTTCAATTGAATTATGTAAAATAATTTCACTCTGTCGAATTTTAATAAGTAACCCAGGAAAATATTTTAATTTGTAGTATTTAATTCAATATGCTATCTACATTTACGTAGAAATAGTGCTTCAAATAATGAAATAAACTACAAAAAATTGCATTATTTTGAAATGTTCATCTATAAAATTTAAAATAATCTCAATATAAAAATTTTAGATTTAACATAGCAGATGTGCGTAAGTGGTAATTAATGCGTAACTTATTTTATAGAATATATTTGAAATAATTAATAAAAAAATATAATTTGACACTTATTTAGTAATATATATATATATATATATATATATATATATATAATCCTGTTATTTACAGTTCTCTCATATAATTAGATGAAAAAATATTAAGATGAACTGAGCAAATAACTTGTAGCTAAGAAAGCGAATTTGTAACTGAACAATATATAACGATTTCTACAGAGTTGCCCCCTCCTTCTTTTTATTTATTTATTTATTTAAACTCTTTTTTCTTCTCTCTTTTTTTTCCACGTGTACTTTTCCGCATCTAAATGTAAAGCAACAATTTTTCTATTTGTCACGTCTATATATATATATATATACGCGTGTGTGTGTTTTAAATATCAGCTTATAAAAAGAAATCACTTTGAAAACACCAATAGGTGAGATTTGATTTATTTGTTTTATATTTAATAAAATTTTAAACATTTACACATAAAATTTAATAAAATTAATACATATTAAGCTTTAGATATGACATCTCATCAGTTCTCATCGGATTTTCTCATCAGTTTTAAGGCAAAAGGTATCAATAATAATATAAAACTACATTTTTTTTTCTTTTTTTTTTTTTTACGAAAACTATATTATAAATTATTATGCATACCATTCAGACTGTGATGTGATGGCGTGATTAGGAAAAGCTCTCGTCTATGATATCAAAGATAGTGGATACAATTCCAGGGACTATTTACTTATTGATATTTTACTTTTGATCTAGAAAATTCTGATATTTATTTTTAATGGAAAAACAGAATCATGCGCCACCTTTATTTATTTACTTGTTTGTCTATGAAAAGCCTGCAAAATGACGGTTTTTTTAAGCCTGAAAAAATGCCAGCGTTTTAATACATTTGCAATGTCTTAAATTCAGGTGCAAGAAGACTTTTGTTATCGTTTAAAATGTGATCAATTGCTTAAGACACTTTTTGTCTGAATTTAAATCGTTTGCGTTTGTGGTATAAATGTATTTAAAATTTAAAGATAAAAAATAAAAATAAACATAACATTAAATAAAGATAATAATAAAATAAAGTTAAAATTAATAATAACTTAAATAAAGCAGCAAATATATATACTAAACATAGATAGATGTGTGTATAGTATATATTTAAATTACTATAAATATAATCTTATTATTTAGTTGCATTTTAATTATCTTCTTATTATTTTTATTTGAGTAACTTATTGCTTTATCTTAAAAATACTTTTATTATAGTCAAGAACTACGCTCACTTATAGATCAGGGAGAGTTTATTGAATATTTACTTATGATCACTAAATAAATACATTATTACTTTTTTTCCAACGGGCTTTTCGTATTCTCTGATAATGTTTTTTAATTACATTTGGTAAATATCTAAGTTCACTCAAAACTTAATGGAAGGGTCATTTTCTCCCTCGTAAAAATATTTTATGAATGGAAATTTAACTCATTATTAAAAAAAAAAAAAAAAAAAAAAGATAAAAATGCATAGTTTGAGTTTACCACTAGAGAACAGCTATTTGATTAAAACATGCAATTTTGGAAAACATTTTTTAATTTTATAAGAGAGAGTAGGATATAAATTTTGAATTTGTATATTTTTGTAAAGTTAGTGTCATACAAAACATATTTTACGATTCACTAGTTTAATAGCAACAACAAATATATATATATATATATATATATATATATATATATATATATATATGGAGTGACTGTAATCTACTTTCCTAACGTTAAGGAATTAACGGTTGTATGAATAAAGTAAGAGATGTCATTAAATTAAAAAAAGAGAAAATTATAATAAGGTATGTAAGTATTATTCTCTATGTAGTATGTTCTTTAAATTAACGCTATTGCCTTTCAAATATTTTGAGTATAGATCATGATGATAAAGAAATTTTCGTTGTGTCCCTGTGAAATATATAAATGCTAGACTCACTAAAATCTATACAGTTCGTGTGAAGGTCACCTATAACAAATATATAAATTTTCAGCTTAATCGAATGACGCGTTCAGACGTTATCGCACTTTATATAATTTGAGACCATAAACCATAATGATAAAGAATTTTTATTTGTGTCACTGTAAAAAGACTATTAGTGCTATATTCTACAAAATTCCTATATTATGTTTGAAGGTGTTCTATAACATGCATGTAAATTTTCAGCTCAAATGGATGTAGCGCTCAGACGCTATCGAAATTTTAACGAATTTGAGCCTACAGGGTATATTGATAAAGGATTTTTCGTTGTGTCCCTGTAATAAATAAATAAATAAATAAATAAATAAATAAATAAACTATACGTGCGAAATTCACAAAAATCAGTGTCGTTCGTGCAACGGTCACCTATATTACGTGTATAAATTTTCAGCTCAATCGAATAAGACATTTATTCGCTATCGAGCTTTAAAAAAAAAAAATGGGTCCATACAGCTTGTGCAACTGTGACATGCACAGTATGTGTAAAATTAATTTCAACTCTATCGCATGAGTCGTTCAGATGCTATCGTATTTTAAATGATTTGAGATCATAAGGCACGATGATAAAGAATTTTTCTTTGTGTTCCTTATTAAAAAAAAAAAAAAAAAAAAAAAAAAAAACTGTAAGTGCTATATAGGCCTAAATAGATATAGTTTGTGTAACGGTTATCTATAACATGTATATAAATTTTCAGCTGAATCTGAAATGGCGTTTAGACGTTATCGTACTTTAAAGAGTTTGAGGCCATAGGGCATAATGATACAGAATTTTTCTTTGTCTCCCTGTAAAAAAATTATACGTGTGATAATCCCTAAATTTAGTAAATTGGCGCAGCAGTGACATATAGGATGTGTATAAATTTTCAACTCAATTGAATAATGCGTTTAGACGCTATCGGAATTTGAAGAATTTGGGCCCGTATAGACCATAATGATAAATAATTTTTCTTTCTGTCTTTGTAAAAAAAACATAAACGCTTGATTCACCAAAATTTATACACTTGATGCGACGTTGACTCATCAAATATGGCATTTAGACGCTATCGCGTTTTAAAGAAATTTGGCCCATGGACGATAATCATAAAGAAATTTTATTTGTGTCCCTAAAAAAAAACCTTTATGAGCTAGATTCACCAAAATCAATAAGTTTCGTGATATGGTGACATATAACATATGTATCAACTTTCCGCTCATTCGAACAAAGCGTTTTAAGCGTTATCGTTCTACTCACATACATACAAGCATACATCAACGTAAAATTAGTAAATATGAATTCAGGGAACCCCAAAACGTGTGTAAACGCCAAAATCTCAAATTCGAATTATTGACATGATTACAATACTTTCCTCAATATAGTGTTCAGAAAGTTAAAAAAAAAAAAAGTTTTGAATTTCGTATATATATATAGTATTAGTAAAAGCATTATGTATTGCCATTTGTTTACGAAAAAAAGCTTTTTGTTTGTTTATTTTATGTTTTGACAATAAAACTATTTGAAAATAAATAAATGAATAAAGCGAAAAATGTTACAGCTATAACATTCAAAATGACAATTTTAAGTAAACAGCCTTTAAAGTTTCTAATAGTATAGTAGAAATTCAAACAGCTTTTCTAACGATATTTATTTTAAACAGCGTTGACGCTGAGACATAGTATTTTTAAAGACATTTATTTTACAATTAAAAAATTCTGCTAAATATGATAATATTTTTTAAAAATAAATAAAAACACTAAAAGTAGTAAGACAAGAAAAAAGTATTCATAAATAATACTTATGTTGTCAGCTTATTTTATGCAACGCTTCAGGTTAAATCAGTTTGAAGTAAGGGAATAAAAAAAATGCATCATCAGATAACTTAGGATATTTCCAAGATTAGTCAATTTATTCACGTACGCAGATTTTTTCTTAACTATTTTTTACCTATCAATATCATATTATTTTTTATGGTTCCTGCTTAATTTCGTTTTTACTTTATACGAAAATATAATATCATGTTCTGTTTTTTAATATAAGTCATTTAGTCATTTCTAATTAATTATTAAAGTATAATGTTGCATAATCGATTAATACCTGTAAGCATTTAATTTAGCCAAAGTTACAATGATGGTAAATAAAAGCAGTTTAAAAAAGCATTAGTTAACGTAAATATCTTATTCATTTTATTAGTGTTGACACATTGTCATCTGATTGTTTTCTTACGTTGAACAATAAGCCCCGCCTTTTGGTGTTCCTCTAATACGTTACATTATTTATTGAAATTATTTTATGTATGTATGACTAAATTATTCAAATTTTATTCTTACTAATTGGTTCTGTAAATGTCACTGGCATCATAATTTATATATGTATGCCAACAGCATACAAAATATTAAACACAAACACTTTTTTTTTTTTTTTTTTTAATAAATAAATTTTTTTTTAGAGGAATGCCTGGAGGCGGGGTTCATTTTTTCATGAAAAACGTAATTTTACGTGACCCACACACAAAGTGTTAAGCTCATTTAAATAATAAATTGAAGTATTTATTATTTTTTTTTTATTTAGTGGATTATTTTAATTTGTTTAAAAATAAAATTAAAATTTGTTAATTAAAATTTAATTTTAATTAAAATTTTTTTAAATTTTTTGCTTCAAAATAGTTAAATAAAATAATTTTTAAAAATTAAAAATTAATAATTTAAAATATTTATAAAACGTTAAATCTCGAAATATTTTTAAAGAAAATTTAAATACAATAAAACTGAAAAAATTTATTACAATTTAAAACCATTTAAAATATTAAAAAGCATGAGATAAATCATAAAATAATACACGAAACATAAATATATGTTTCGATCATTTTTTTTTTCTCTTCATTAGTCCTATAGTTAGATTCGGATTTTTCATGCGATTATCATATAACTTTCTTAAAAAAATAATCTTAAATTTTTCAATATTTGTGCTAAATTATGGGTCAATGCCAGTTCAGTGGCACCTTACTTCGGAACATTAAATAAATAACAGATGCCATTTGACAGCGTACTTTTCTTATTATCTGTGAACTTTTTTAGGGATTAATTTTAATGGCATAATCATTTCATTCATTTTAAAAGCATTTTGTATCTGGATGTTTAACTTCATTGTTGAAAGAAGTAAAGAAAAAACATTTTGAATTCATCATTAAAGAAGAGTTACTTTATTAAATTAAATAAATTTTGTTCATTAAAATTTTTTAAAATAAATAATAAACAAGACGCATGTTAGGCAACGCCCTTTTCATTAAGGAAAATAATAGTTCATAAAATATTGTTTTAAGTTTGATCAAAATCATTATTTATTCAAAATGCCTCATAATAGTATCTTGCAATAGTTAGCAATGTTGCCAAATTTAGGAAAATTTGTATTCAATATCTACCACTAAATTTTAACTTAACGATTTCCTAATCACTTTAAAGATTGATCGTCTATTATGTATAACAAATATTATCGTCTATTATGTATACCAATTATCCTCAAAATTATTGATGATTATTGAAGAAAAAATGTCCCTAAATTTTGCAACACTGCTGAGGGCACAGCAATGGGCCATACTGGGATTATTTTTGAGTAATCGGGAATAACATGTGGTCACTTTGAATGTTCATGTTTCTGACTGCATGTACCATTAGTGTTCATCGTTTCTGAAATTTTATACAGTGACATATATATATATATATATATATATATTCCTTGGAAAGCCCTTCGCTTAACCCGTTAGTAGTCGCTATAAACAGCGCCACCTATTACAGAGTGCACACTTTTTATTTAACTGTCACCAATAATTTTAAGAAGTGATGTGACCGACGTTCCTTCGATTTTATTCGTGTTTTATGTATATCAAATGCCACTTCTAAAAATTTTTGGTGGCTATTGAATAAAAAAATATGTCAACACTAAAAGATGAGCGGCAAATCGACCAACTAGCGACTACTAACGGGTTAAATTGGTTTCCAAATTGCAATCGTGAATAATTCAAATATTATTCGTAAAAATGTGCTAAATAAATGTTATAACCTACTTTTTCTTACAAAATGGTGTTCCAAGTGTATCGATGAGCGCTACAATGTACTAATAAAAATTTAAGTAAAAAAACATTTTTTAACAGTAGAAGCTTTTTATTGTGGAGCCCTGAAAAGTATTAAAAATTTTTATTCTTGCAAAGACATGCTATAAATAAATGAATGTTTCAACACTACTAAAATTTTAGAGAAAAATATAGTTATTTCACTTTTGCAAGAGATGAAAATTTTTAAATATTCAAAATGTTTTAAAAAGCTATCGAGACCAATTTTCTTAGTCATTAGTGCCTACATAAGTATTTGTTTAAACATTAATTTCAAAGGCCTGAAAAGTTTTTTTTTAATTTTTTGAATCTTTAAAAATTTTCATTTCTTGCAAAAGTCAAATATAATTTTTTTTCTCTAAAATTTGCGTAGTGTTGAAACTTTCATTTATTTATAACATGTCTTTGCAAGAATATTTTTTTATTTTTTTGCTTTTCAGGGATCCACAATAAAACCTTCTACTGTTACTTATTTACTTTTTACTTAAATTTTTATTTTATGCTTTTTAGTTACTATTAAAAAAGCTTCTAAAAAACGAATGAAAAATTCTTAGGATAATGTGTATGCTTTGAAAGATTTTCTTTTTTCATTTGACACCTTTTCTATTATCTGCAAAAATTAACACATCGGCCCTTGGAGAATCGAACCCACGACACGCTCTAACTGAAAGTCAAAGAACAGTAAAGAAATGTCATAGAACATGCTAAAGATTCCAACAAATACTTATGCAAAAAGATTTTTTTTTCTCGAATGCTTTTTAAATTATTTTGAATATTTAAAAAATTTTATCTCTTGCAAAGTGAAATATTTATATTTTTCTTTAAATATTTATATTTTTGTGTTTCAAAAGTTTTCTTGTTATTGAAACTTTTATTTATTTTTTTACAGTATATCCTTGCAAGAATATTTTTTAATGCTTTTTAGGGCTACAGAATAAAAACTTCCAGTTCTTTTTCAATTAAATTTTTATTCTTGCGCGTTTTAGTAACTAAAAGAAGCTTCTTAAAATAATAATAATAATAACAATAATAATCAAAAATTTTAGGATAGCGTATAGGCAACAAAAGATCTTTATTTTATCATTTGACATCTCTCCTACTTATTATATGTAATAAAGTAACACATCAGGCATCGAACTTCCACCCATCGCGCTATCAACATGATTGAGCTAATTGAGCTAATATGTGACGAAAAAAGGTGCTAACGTTTACGTTAAAGTGGAGGCGTTTTGTGTTTCAGTGTAACACGAAAACACGATGACAAAATCCAATTTCAATAAAAATCTTCCAAAAAAAGAAGAAATATATATTTATGTATTTTCTACTTGAAACTTTTTATTTTGTACTTTTTAATATCTAAAATATTTTGTATTTTTTAATATCTAAAAAAAAATAAAAAATAAAATAAAAATAAAATAAAAACTCTACAAAAATTCTAAGGATACTGTGTAGTCAACGAAAAATTTTCTTTTATCAATTGACACCTTTTCTACTAAATATCTGCAAAAATTAACACGCCGGACGTTTGGTGATCGAACTGTCGAGCACTGTGTTATTAAAATGACGCTATAAGCAACTAAGCTAAGGAGCAACAAACGGAAAACCTTATATTTACTTTAAAATGGAGACGTCTAGTATATTAGCGTGACACGAAGAAACAATGTCGAAGTCAATTTCATATAAAAGCTTCTAAAAATAAGCAATCACCAATCAGTGTGTTAAAGTTATAAGCGACAACATTTAGAATGATATTTAAAGTAGATGATAAATATATATATGTACCGCTTTCATGTAGAACGAATAAGTAGCCATTTTCTTTAATCCCTAACAAAAAAATATAGATTTCCAGCTACTCATAAAAGGTAAACAAAAAACCTGTATACACGAAATGATCAAAAATTTCTAGTCTACATTTTTCTATATGATGAAACAACATTATGAATATTATGAATCCTTTGTATTGTGAGAAATTCGCTCTTGATTTTCTAGAATTAGGTTATAAAACAAAATTATAGTTACTAAAACTCGCCTCTTGTATTCGCATTTATTTACAGAGATTTTTAGATGAGATTTGTCACGAGAATATAGGAAAACGCTCTAGAATTCTAACACATGTGTTTAGAACTTGCTAGAAAAAGGGGCTAGAATTTATAAGAATAAAAAAGAACTAATTTTACTAGACCTACGATTTAGATTCTAGATGCTAGTCACATAATTTTTTCTCAGTGTACTGAAGTGAATACCATAGCATCTCCAACAACACATATTTTAAACTACAGGGTAAGTCAAAATGAATATAGCGATTACAAACGGTTATAACTACTTAATGGAAAAAATTATCGAGAAGATTAACACAGAATGTAGATGGAACTTCACAAAATTTAGTATACATACGATAGAGATGTTCTATGTGACTTCCCTTGGTCATACGGACAACATCTAGGCGGTAGTCCATTTCACGCCATACACGCAAGCGCATTAAAAATGAGTACTTTGAGTTCTTCAGTTGTTTTGGGCATGGGAAGCACATACACCCTGTCTTTTACATAAAACCATAGATAAAAATCGCAGGATCTCAAAGTACGCATTTGTAATGCGCTTGCGTCGGTGACAGCAGACATGCTTCAGAATGTATGGCGTGAAATGGACAACCGTCTAAATGTTGACCGTGTGACCAAGGTGTAGTCACATAGAACATCTATGACGTATGTATACAAAATTTTGGAGTTCCGTCTATATTCTGTGTTAATCTTTTCGATAAGTTTTTTTTTTTTTTTTTTTTTTTTTTTTTTTTCCATTAAATAGTTATAGACGTTTTTAATCGCTATAATCATTTTGACTTACCCTGTATGTTTAAGATAAAACGTAAATTTCATAGATTTTATTTTTTGATTTATATTTAATAACAATAATAATAATAATCACAAATGCAGACAGTATTTTTAAAATAATAAATAAATAAATCGAAATGGAAATGTTATAAAAACAAGAAAAATAATACTTACAAATAATACTTGTGTTATCAGTTTATTTTATGCACGCCTCAGGGAGGATCCGTTTGAAAGAACAGAAGAAAAGAGAACTGCTTCATAAGATAATTAATGATATTTCCAAAAGAGAGCATTTGAATTGATTTATTTGCGTACTTTTATTCCTTGATTCTCTTTTCGTTATTCGTTATTCATTTCATCTTATTTCTTGTAAACTACACTTAAAATCATTTTCCATTTAAAAGTGAATATGATGTCATTTAGTTATTTGTAATGAATTATCTTTTTATAAGTTTGCAGACAAGAATAGTACCTGCAAGCTGCTAACTCGTGTTTTAAAAAAGTCATAAAACCAATTATTTAATAAATTGTAAAGTTAAAATAAACAACGATTAAGTTTATTATTTAATTAACAATTGTTAGATATATTGAACTGATCAATTCAGCTATTGTATTAAGAGAGTGTTTTATTAATTTAATCGATTGATTAATTATAACAAAATTTGTAGTACGATTGCTAAAAACACATGACTTATAAAAATTATATTTATTATTAATATTAATATTATTATATATTTTTTAGCATAGACAGCTTCAAAAAAAGTGTTCATTCATAGAAAGTGCTAGCTCAAATAACTCCAGTTAAAATAAGTAAATAAATAAATAAAAATAAATAAATAAATAAAAATTAAAAAGTTATTTTTAATTATCTTACGTATCATTTTATTTATTTGAAATTGATAATTTCAAAAGATGTGCCTTCGATGCGCCATTTGGGAATTTTTTTTAGAGTTTAAATATTTTAATGAGAAATTATAATTTAGACGTACTTGGGTATGCAGATCGTTCTGTCGAAATGTAGAAATAACATCAAAAATAAAGTTTTTCATGTACACATTTTGGATTTCATCTGAAAGTGTTTAAAAACTTCGACTGAGACTAAAAATTGCTGAGTTTTTCAAAATTTGGTAAAAATTTTTAGTAGATCTTAATTTCTCTTTGGGATTTCGATAATAATATCAGATATGGTTTAAATGAATCAGTATTTGAAAATTATATAGATTTATTAAGTAGTTTTCTAGTAAATTAGGTGTACGATATTATACGGATTCACATTGTAAAGAGTGAGAAATAAAAATTTGAAGACACAGAAATTCCTAATTTTCAGCGCAAATTTTCAATCATAGTTGAAACTTTATTAGTACTGTCATTAATTGGATAGTAGGTAGTGTGTTTTTTGCAATGTTTTACGTCATTGTTATATAAATCGCTGAGATATGTGCCAGAAAGTGGAAACAGAAACGTGGTTATCTTCTTTAAACTGTAAGGATTCTACTATTTTTTTTAAACATGATTGAAAAGAAAAATTAAGACTCTTGTATCAAATTTTTTTTTAGATTTTTGCTGTTTTGTTTTAAATTCTATTAAGAGTACATCAATTATTCTGCTTCGTGTAGTAAACATATAATAAAAATGATTGCTTTCGTCAAAAGTTTTGATTAAAAAATGCTATCTCCTTACATTAAATTAGTTTGAGAATTTATATATATATATATATATATATATATTAAACCAAACTCGATAACCGTACATGTTATCTTTCTAAAAATAAAGAAATAATTGATTAATAAAGAAATATTTTTTTAAAATGCATTTGAAACAAAACGTAAATACCTGTGTGCATTAATATCCAAACATGCCCAAGCCTGCGTACACATTCACTCGTTGGTCATTGTAATTCCGATTTAGAACAGTTGTCTGATAAACCATAGCCTCCTAAACTAGATGCCTGTCGCGTGGCTCGGAAACTTAGCAACAGTTGAAACGGTAGACAGCGCCACCTGGTACAGATTGAGCGACGTTTTTATTCAACAGCCACCAAAAATTTTTAAAAGTGGGATATGATATACATAAAAGGCGAAAAGAATCGAAGAAACGTCGATTATATAAATCATATACTATCACTTCTTAAAATTATTGGCGACAGTTGAATAAAAACGTCGCGCAATCTGTACCAGGTGGCGCTGTCTACCGCTTCAACTGTTGTCAAGTTTCCGAGCCACGCGACAGGCATTTAGTTTAGAAGGCTATGGATAAATAAAGTCCAAGGGAAGCCTTTGGTTGTCTGAGGCAATAGGGATTTTGAACCGTGATAAATATTTAGAAAGACGCTGTCGAATGCAGTGGTTAACCAAAGCACGTTTGTGAGCGATTTACATGTTGTTGCTTTTTTTCGCTTCTATTTATAATGTGAAAATATAGATTCCTTTTCTGTTTAATGCATTTATATTTAATGACCAGCGAAGCGGACAAAGCTTGTTTTATATGTTATGCATATAGGGATTATATTATATGTATTCATTTTTAACATTTATTATTAAATAAATCTTATAATTTCTTTAATGCATTAAAATTAGATAAATGACAGTTTTTTGAATACTTTTCGCGAATATACACAAATCTTCAGTTTAACATTCCTTTAAATTTATATTTAATGTCTTCTAATATATATGGATTGCATTGTTGTCATGTTTTGAACATTAATACATCAAAGAAATCGTATTTATAAAAAAAAAAAAAAAAAAAAAAAAAAAAAAAATCTTACAATTTATTTAATGACTAAAAATCAGATAAATCACCATTATTCAAATATATTTAAATCTTATATAAGAAAAAGTTTTAACTTTGTATAAATTTATGTTCTATATGTTCTATTATTTATGGATTATCTTATCGTTATACTTTAAACTTCGACGCATCGAAGTAATCTTACCAAATCTTAAAAATTATTTAATCCACTAAAATCCGAAAAAAAAAATATTATTTAAATACATTTAAAGGATATTAAGAAAAAGAAACTAACTTCTAAACTTTCATTCAATTATTTATTTTAATTTAAAGTTTAATTTTTGCAAAAAAAAAAATAATAATAATAATAATAAATTTTAAATTTTACATCTACTTTTTAAGATAGCACGCGTCATGTTTTATGTAAAAATTAAATGATTAAATTCATTTTTTTTTTATTTTATTTTTTTTATTTCATATTGCTCGCGCACTTTTTATTTCCTAATTGATGGTTTGACTTTCTGTCGTCATTCGAGGTCATGATGAAATTTAACCTATAGAAGCCTTAATTTACCCCACAAATAAAGGACTATAGCCAATCATAGCGCAGCTTTTCCCCACAAACAAAGAGAAACTCCGCCTCCTTCTAGTCGTCCATTCAAAATTATTTTTAAAAAAATTTCGATATCGTTTGTAACGATACTGATTATTATTAATTTTCTTTTCTTTTTCTTAAAAAAAAGAAAAAATTGTTGAAATTTTGGCAAAAGCAGAATTTAGTTTAGGACGGAGGACTATTATTTTTTTTTTTTTTTTTTTTTTTTTTTTCGAATTATATCATCGTTTTCAAATTATTCAATTATGTAAATTTTAGATTTCGATAAATGTTCAACTATCGAAAAATGACACTGCAAAAATCCCAGATTGAGACTAATAGTCCTCAGTCAAAAAAAAAAAAAAAAAAAAAAAAATTAGTTAAAAGAAACCAACAACAACAATAATAATAATAATAATAATAATAATAATAATAATAAAGTTGCTCTTTTTAAACTTTAATGTGTTATCCTCAAAATTATTTATTAATACGAAAAAACGAACATTTTTTATAAATCACAAAGATTGTGTTGTCTGTCTGCTTCTTAAATCCAATTTATCTTGTTTACTGAACTAGAAATAATTTATATCTAAAATGATCAGAAAAATATTATCTTATTGTCAGAAACTCAAAGTATTGTTTATATTTGATGGGTATAAAATATTAAAAAGAAAACTTTTTAAAATTGTATTTTTAAACGAAATGTGTCATTAACTTATTTTTTCCAATTTTAAAATAAAACACTATTTTTTAAATTGATTTTTTTTTTTTTTTTTTTTTTGGTAGTGTTTAAACACAAGTGATGCTACAAAATAGATTCTATGGGGAAAACCTTTCCCGATAAACAGCTAAAATACTTTCTTTTTTCTTTTCATAAATATAAGATATTAATTTAAAAAAAAAAAAAAAGGTTTCAAACTTTGCTTAATTTTAAATGAGGTCTATGTTTAAGCTATCAAAAATCACACATTTAAAATTAACTTTAAAATAACCTCCTTAAAAAAATAAAAAATAAATAAAATAAAATAAATGTTTGATCTGATAATTTTTATGCATAAGAAGGAAACAGAGAAAAATAAAATAGAATATTAGAGAGATACCATACTGTGGTATGATATATACTGTGGTTAGAGTGTGAACACAGATATTACATATTTCCTTACCTTATGACGTCATTTTTCACTTTTTCACTTTTCAAACTTGTGGGATGTAAAGAACATACGTCATGCCTTATATATTCCATCGAAAGTTTTGCTCGGAAGGCAAAAAAGAAAATAGTAAAAATTTAAACAAAAACAGAATATTTGGGATCACCCTTGGCAAAACAATGCTTGGAATTTTCTGTCTTTATAGCATGTTGGTATAATTTTTTTAATATTTATTTGCATAATTTGTATTTAAATAGGATTTATATTCAAGGAATTATAAAAGTTTCTTTACAACAACAGATTTTTTTTAAACCTCTTTTGATTTACAATATGTTGGGGTTTTAAACCAACGAAACGTCATTTTCAGTGAGAAAGTACACACAGTATACTATATTCAGAATGTAGAAAAAATAATAAGCAATTTTTTTTTTTTACTGCGCATGCGCAAACATTAAGAAAAGTGATTTTTGCAGAATTTATTATCCAAATATATTGAGTTTAAAAAAATCCATGCAAATATCGGAAAAATTCAGAAAGATAGCGTCACCGATACAATGGGTAGACTTTCAGTTCCTCACAAAAGAAAGAAAATCTATAAGCGGTTTTCTCTATACTTTAATATTGTATCCTATACACTATATTGTCGTTAACTGGTTCAAAATAAAAATGTGAATAAAATCCTTTATCTGACCTTTTTTTCTTGGGGGGGGGGGGGAGGGGAGATTAAATTTAACTTATTTTATCGCCGACATTTTTAGAAAAATTATAATTTTATAAATATAACAAAATAAAAAAAAAGTTTTTTTTTTCTATTGTTTTTGTTTTAGTCATAATTTAAAATACGCCAGGATATTCTTTTAAACATTATTAACTTCTAATAAGATAACTAGTTTTTTTTTTTTTTTTTTTTTTTTTTTAATAGATCCTAATATTCTAAATTTCATCTCAGAATTAAAAAAAAAATATTTGTTCAATAATTTTTTTGTTTTTGGAATGACAAATTATTAATCACTTTATTTTTATTACAGTATATAAATAAAAAACTTAAAGAATATTTACTACTATAATTAATAAATGTGTACACTGTTTTTCTTTTTCTTTTTTCTTTCTTTTTTTTTTTTTTTTTTTTTTTTATCATGACTGTAATATTAAAGAAAACAAGTAAATTAAAAAATAAAAAAAAAAAAAATATGAAGAAAAAATTAATAATGATATCACTTTAAATTAATGTTTTATTATAAAACAAATCATTATAATTAACATTATAATTCAACTCATTATTGCACAATACTTTTATTTATTTATTTATTATTATTATTATTATTATTATTATGATAGTTCAATTTATTTAAATGGCCTTGGTTAAGGGAGCTAGAACTTCAATAACTAAATATTTCTATTTGCATAAAAATTTCTGTAATGAATCAAAGGTAAAATGTATATGCTTTTGGTATTGGTGAATCTCTGTTTAAAAAAGGAAACTATCGATATGTTTTCCGATTGGCTCAACTTTTGTTTATATTAAACGAGTTAATCACATTTATTTGTATATATATATATATATATATATATATATATATATATATATATATACGTATGCATGTACATAGACCATAAATTCACAACCCACAATAACACACTCTAAACGGTTTGCCACTAAACTTGGAAACTTCAACAAATTTAAAAGACTCCTAATGAATTTCCACCCCACACTAACGGACGAGCTTAACTCAGTCAACGATATCAAACAACTAGAAAACTTTACAGTCAACCTAATTGTATCCATTCAAACAGCCGCGACTGAGGCCTTCAGGCTCAAGAAATCGGGACGGCAGTATGCCTACTCCTTCTGATCTCCCCAGCTCCGCTCCATGCGTAATCACCTAACCGCACTACGAAGACAAACTAAATGCCTTGACCCGACACTAATTCAACAACACAGACAAAAAATTAAGCTCCATTCGGCCATCTTCAAAAAACGAATCAACGAAGCAAAAAATAACGTATGGAGGAAATTCTGCACTTCTCAAACACAAATACACGGCACAGCACAAAAATTTTATAGTCGAAAATTCTTCACACCACCCCAACTGAAACTGGAACGTCCTCCAGCTCTCTCCTCCAAACGCTAAAATCTAGAGTACCTAACAACCATTCTTTTCCCACAAACCGCCTACCCACAACACCAAGCACCACTTTTCTCGGCTCCCTTGGATGTTCCCTTCACGGAATCCGAGGTCAAAGCCACTCTCCACAGTTTTAACATCAACAAGGCCCCGGGTCCAGACAACATAGACTTTAAAATCCTACGTAACATATATAAAACAATGCCTCAAATCCTTCTACAATGGACCAATCTATGTCTCAAACACCAATACTTCCCCGAGATACTCAGAAGAGGCGAGATGGTGTACTTTTTGAAGCAAGGGAAACTTCCCTCTGAACCCTCATCCTACAGACCGATCTGCCTCCTCCCCACCTTAGGCAAACTACTCGAAAAACTAATTGTAACCCGTTTAAATTTTCACCTCGAAGCAAACAACCTCTTACATCCCAACCAATTTGGGTTCCGAGAGGGCAGATCTTGTGACCTAGCGTTGCAAGCCATTAAAAGTTCCTGCGCCGTCAGCTGTAATGCCTCAAATTATACCACCATCGTCTCACTAGACTCTAAGGGAGCCTTCGACAATGTGGAGTGGCCACACATCCTTCGTGCCCTTCAAGAACTCATCTGCCCGGGTAATCTTTCAGGAATCATCCGCTCCTACCTATCCCATAGGAAAATCCTAATCAACTGGGGTGACGGCACCACAGAGCACTCCCAATCTGAAGGCTGTCCCCAGGGTTCATGCCTTGGCCCAGTCTTATGGATTCTAATCGCAGATAGTATTCTCAAGCGCATGAACTCTGCAGGTTTCACCACGTATGCCTATGCGGATGATTTCTCCTTGATTCTGTCGGGTCGCACAAGAAGAAACCTGGAGGACCAGGCCCAGGAATCTCTATCCCTCTTTAGCGCACTACTAAAAGAATTTGACCTAAAATTATCCCCATCTAAAACCAATGCTCTAACCCTAGCCTTCCCAAAAGCCCTCAAAAGGAATCGGAATCCCAAGATGCGGATAGATGGCATCAGTGTTAACCACGTAGACCATATGAAGCTACTAGGTATAACCTTTGATAGGCACCTCAACTGGCTGGCACACGTTAAAGAACTCAAACTTAAGACCTTAAGTATATACCATAACTCTGCAAAAATGGTGGGAAAGAGGTGGGGTATCTCCACCTCTCTCCTCAAAACATGGTATAAAACCGTTATAGAGAAAATCCTAACCTACGGAACCGCCATTTGGGGTGGTCACCTTAGAACTGACGCCATCGCAGGCTTAAATTCGGCCCAAACACCCTTCCTCTTGCAAATTGCAAGAGGATACAAAACCATTTCAACTGATGCCCTCACCGTAATCACAGGGATTCCTCATGCCCATCTGCAAGTCTCCCAAACCTACATAAAAACCCAAATTTTGCAACTCAAGAATACTGACTTAACAAACATCGTCTTTCCACAAACCCCCATACAAACTCTGACCTGCAGCTGGGAAATTCACCCAGGCAAGGATGTTGCCCCAATCATAACAAATTGCCTCAAAAACAGCTTCTCTCCCTCTGCTCCGGTGGCTATCTACACGGACGGTTCCAAAACGGAAACCGGGGTTGCAGCAGCTTTTTGCGTGCTGTACTGGGGTTCCGTGGGCCATCGGTGGGCCTGCAGGCTCGAAGACTATAACACGGTTTTCCAAGCAGAAATCCACGCAATCGCTGAGGCCATACAATGGGCCAGTGTCTCGTACACTAATCAGCGCTTTAACATCTATAGCGATAGTCTCTCGGGCCTTCAGGCTATTGCTCGGCATCGGAGCAGACATCCGCAAATTTTGCACATTAAAAAACTTTTAATGAACCCAGACTTAACTTGCTCCCTGGCACACGTTTCTGCCCACAGGGGCGTAGCTGGCAATGAACTCGCTGACTCCCTTGCAAAAGAAGCAACTGATTTCCCCACCAAGTGTTCCACAATCCCTGCCCCACCCTTCTATGTCAAAAATAGAATCAAACAAATTATCAATCTCAAATGGCAAAACCTGTGGGATAGTTCAGAAAAGGGTAGGCACACCTTTTCGCTGATCCCACAGGCTCGTATTAATTCCTGGACCATAACCCCACCTATCACGGCTTTTTTAACAGGTCATGGCCCCTTCCCATCCTACCTTTACAAATTTCATTGCCGACGCTCTCCCCTGTGTTCTTGCTGCGAGGAGGGAACTCCGCAACACTATTATTTCCACTGCCCCTTAACATCACAATATCATATCAGAAATCCCTCTCCCAGACCAATCAATTGGCTGGACAACATTTTAACAAGGAAACCCTTAATTAATAAATTAAATAAAATTTTCTCATTCCTAATGGATTTATGTAACCTAACTAACTAACCTAAAATCACAACTAAAGAAAAATTCTTTCTTCTAAACACATTAACACATTTTCTTGTTATCTTCCCGTGTGCCCGTGATGCTGCTGTAGCCCTCATAAATGAAAGGGTCTAAACTGGTAGCGTGCCGCTTGTCGCGGAAGGCCACACAGCCTGGCACCCTCTCTCATATAATCAAGCGGCGCCCCGCATCGCGGGCAGACTTGTGTCTGGCGCCGATCTTGTAAATAACTATGCCCACTTGCATCGCCCCTTGTCGCGGGTTGGCTAAGCCAGGCGATGTATGATGTAAAAAAATTTTTTTCTTTTTTTTCTTTTTTTTTTTTCTCAATAAATGTCGGAGCAGCTCACGTGGATTTTCCTAGAAGCGCTCAACACCGCTCCTCGAGCGGTGAGCGGGGTCTGCTCGCTGTTCAAACATATATATTTCTTGGGCTTATCAGAGACTTCTCTAACAATTTTGATGAAAATTTAAGGTTAAGGGTTTTGAGACTAAAAAATTAATAAAATTTATACTCATCTTCACAAAAATAAACGTGCGTTGTCAACCTTTATTTGCATGCTGAAAAATATGACAAAAATATGATTTATTGGATAATGGATCTAAATAATTTTGTAAAAAGAATTTTATAAGATCCATTACTGCATAGATTATGCAAATTATAAATATACTACAAAGGTATTGGCTATATGAGAGCCACACAAAAACAATCCATTCTATGTTTTTTCTGAAAAAAAAAAGAAATAATTGATAAAAATAACTTTTGCGAGCTTCTTTTTTCTTAAATGGGCTTTTTTAAAGTGTCAGCATGAAGGCAAATATATTGAAAGTTAAACGATATAAGGGGTATGCAGACTTTGAAAGAATCTATATAACCATCTGTATTTTATGCGTTCATAATCATTTTTAGTATTTATTTATGCATTTAATGAATGTATAAATAAAAAAAATTTTTTTTACAATGCATTTTGTTTACGTAACAGCCATCTACTATTGTATTTATATCTCCCCCCTTTTTTTTATGTTACGAATTTTTGATGGACACATATGTTTTGTAATCAATTCGATTTAAATAAGTGTATTTTAACAAATACATTTTCCTATAACCTGAAGCTTTTTTTATAAATTCATATTTAATAAACTTGTTACCTTCACCATTGCTCGAAATTACATATAAAATTTAGTAATAATTCGAATTATATGAATCTATCCGCAAAGTTCTAAAGAGAAGGGTGCGTAGCATACTTGTAATAGATATTTCTTTACTTAAAATTTCGAAAAATACCATGTATTTAATCATAATTTTCAGATTGCATTAACATCTGTGCAACAGCATACAACTTATAAATATCAGCTACTACTTCGTAGTAAATAATTTTGAAAATTGTTTATATGAATGGGATCTTTCTTGTAGTCTAAAATGATTAAGGACAACTTCAGTTCCTGTAAACATGTAAAATTAAAACCTTATACAGGCAGTTTCAAAACCTTTTCAAAAATGTAAAGACAACTATTGAGGTGTGGTATAAGTAGATTTAGTATTGTGGTGCAAGAATGATATGTTGATGCGGTATTAGATTAACAGGTAAGAGCGGTTCTCCGTGTGCTAATCGTTATTTCCGCCAAGGATTACAAGCTGAATACATCGTCTCATGTTCTTCATATATTAAGAAAATTGTCTACAACTATTAATATTTGAGTCCGAGGACCATAATGTATATGTTTGTATAAAAAGTTAACATTTTGAAAGAAAAAAAGGAAGCAATGGAAAAAAGAAAAGTTTAAAAAAAAAAGTAAAAGTTGCATATTTGAAAAACAAAAACAAAAACAAAAAAATCTAAGCATTTATCTGCTATCAAATTGTATAGAATATTTTTGCTAAGTTTCACCCTTTAATTCATGCTTACTACTAAAATGCACTACTACATACTTATAAGGTAGCTCATGATTTCTGAAAAAACTGGTTGCTGCTAAATTGACCTAAATTTGCCATTTTTCTTATTTTTATTTATTTATTTATATTATTATTATTATTATTATTATTATTTATTTATTTTTATTTTTATTTTTTTGCGCCTCTGCTGGTGAAATACAAAACTGGATTGCTACTGAAAGTATGAACGCCAAGACTGTTATTTTTAGGTAATATGCGTAAATTCATGTGTCATCGCTGTGAATCATCTATCTATTTCAAAACATTTTGTTGCTAAAACTTTTGTTATATATATGTTTGTATAGATATCCTTTATGTCGTTTCTCTTACACGATGAATTTTTAAAATTATATTGCTATACCAAATAGGCATATTTCGGTATTTTCTACCTGCTCTTTTTTAGAGACTTTTTAAAATTATTCAATACATCATTGCATGGTTTACTCTAAAAGTTATCGAAGCAATTTAATATAGTATTTAAACATAAAAAAATTTGGTATTTAAATAATATTTTTCGGGTTGGGTGGGTTTGTTGGGATTAAGGCCAATTGATTGCACTAGGGTCCTAGGTCTGAGGGGAAGTGCCCTCCGTGGGAGTCTTTTTAAGGGTTCCTAGCCCGTATTTACGCATGTTTTGGAGAAAACCACTAAAACCTTCGAACAATTACGGCAGAGAGCGTGAGTTGGGGTCGAACCCGGCACCTTACGTCTACCAGCTTTAAGCACAGAACCGCTCGACCCTTGGTGAATGATATTTTTGGAAAAATAAATAAAGGACACTAAAATGACATGACAATAAATATTTATATGTAGTTTATAAGTATTTTATTCCTTCGTCTTTCAAGAACTTTTCTCCTGTATTATTAGAACTGGTTCTTTAATATAGCTTTATATATAATTAATATACCTTTGCTTTTATTTATTTATTTTTTTAAATAAAATTACACATTTTCCGTAACACATATACAGTAAATAATGACGTAATATGCATTAAAATTAGAATTCAAATAAAAATAAAATCTTACAAATTAGACCTCTGTACATAAATTATTTTATTTAAACACATTTTATAATTACACATAAAATATTTACTTTAGAAAAACTGAATCGACTAACTAACTAAATTACAATGTGAACAAGAAAATTAATGTACAAACAAACTTTTTTTATCAGGAGGAGAGCAAAAAATATGAAAAAATGTACATGAAAACATATTATTCTATTAATAAGAAAAATAAATGTCAATTAAGCATTTCTAAAAGTTTAAATTTTAACTTCTATTTATCAGGTTTTAAAAGTATTCTTTGAAGGAATAAATAAAAAAATATAAAAAATGGCTTATATACTATCTTTTTCTGAGTTCTAAAAAAATCTGTTAATAAATAGAAGCTTTGTATGTTTTTTTTTTTTTTTTTTCAATTAATTGTAAAGTTTAGCTATTGCGTATAACATTTATTATGTATCAATGTAAAAAAAAAAAAAAAAAAAAAGAATAAGTGTATGCGTGTGTGTGCGTATACACACATATATATATATATATATATATATATATATATACACACACATTGAGTAATTTACATTTTTGAGAAAATACTTTTCGTTTAAAATTTGTATGTACATTTTGTTACATAAGTTGTAAGAATTAAACTGTACATTAATTGCATTAAAAATGTATTTGAATATCTATATTTAAAAAGTAATATTAGGTTACAAAAAATTAGAAAGCAAAAATTTTGTAACTATATTTTTCAGTAATGCTGTAAGGAAAAAAAAATCCGAATGTTACTTGGAGCACTGCTTGGGGCGTTCAGTTACTAAACGTTTACCAATAATTTTTCTGAATTATATCAGTAATCGCCAATCATTGCTTTGTATTAATTATGACGGTTTATTATATTTGACTGAAGTTGAAAAACTAAAATAAATCTATAATGTACATTCTATTGTTATTTAGGGTATTTCATTATCGTTCAATTTGTTTATAGATAATTCCACGATAAAAAATCTTCCAGTCCGTTGATATATATATATATATATATATATATATATATATATATATATATATTATCCAATCAGGTTCTCATTTTAACAGTATAACTGAATGATACTACATATAAATAATTTGGAAACTGTCAAATTACATGTATTTCCGATGGTACCAGACCTGGAGTGTATGGAAGAGAAGAGTCCATTTAAGTCATTTTGTTTGAGATTTTAAATTGTAGCTTTAGTGTGATTTGTGTTATCGTTCGGTAAAAGACTACAATTGGTTTATGCCATCATCATCGCTTTATTGCTTCGGGTTGTTCTCGGAAATGTTAAACACAAATCTGCAAATAAAATTTTTTGTCCTGTTTAAGCAGTTCATAATGAATTATGGCTTTCCGGTACGAACATTCGTTTACAGTTTTGCTTCGGAAACTGCTTGTATTTTCACTTCGATCCATTCGTTTCATTGGGTGCAAAATGTTATTTAAGCGTACAAAAAGAAAGTTATTTTAACTCTCTAGCTTACTATATATATAATTGCGGACGCCAAATAAACTTAAAGCATACAAAAGAAGTTATTTTAAACTCCTAAGCTTTCTAAAAAACTAAATAATAATTTCTAACAACAAAATCTACTTGCTGCTTTTATTCCATTGAAAAATTTTAATACTGAGAAAAAAAAACTAGATGCACGCGCACGAGCATCATCTGAATAATCTTTTTTTTTTTACAATAACAAAAATACATCACGTGAGTTAAAATATAAAAAATGAGAGAAATAAATAAAACATGGACAATATCTAACAGAGAATAAAATAAAACATGGACAATATCTAACATCCTCCCACCTTTTGATTATATCTTATAATCAAAACTCTATATTTTGACATCTCTAGAAGATTTCATAAACTTCATAAAACCAGTCTATCTGGCATTTTAATTAGTCTTCCATATCTAGACTTTCTAAGTTCCCTGCAGGACTTATCCTCCAAAGGCTTTTCAATTTGTGCTTCCTTCACAGCTGGATTAGGAAACGTATTTTCAGCACCGTCACTAGATGATACTTCTAGAGGATAGATTCTTTGTATTGGTCGAAGTATCTCTGAATGAGATGTTTGTAACTTTACGAGGCGCACTTTTCCATCTTTGCCATGAATAAGCTCTATGATGCGTCCTAATGGCCAGTGCATCCTTTTTTTATTGTCCGCTCCCACCAATACAATGTCCCCTACAGAAACTGTCTGTTGGCTTCTTCTCACATTCGGTCGCTGAATAAGTAAACCCAAATACTCTGATCTAAATCGATTTCTTAAACTTTTCTGCAATGCTTGTCTATATTTAAGCCTTCGTTTGAAAGACTTTCCCTCGATTGCATCAATGTCTGGTACAATATATTCATGAATATCTTTCAAAAACATGGCAGGAGAAATTGGTTTAATAGCTTCTTGCTCTGACATGTAAGTCAAAGGTCGAGAATTGATAATGCTTTCGCAATCAGCCAATACAGTAATCATTTCTTCATAATTTAAGCACGCTCGCCCAAGGACTCTTTTTAATAGATCTTTCATCAGTCTGATGAGCCTCTCCCACCATCCGCCCCACCACGCCGCAGTTGGCGGATTGAATTTCCATTCAATTGAATTGGTTGCTCCATCCTTTTGTATATGATTCCAGTTCAGTCGTTTCAAATAGTTGGCTGCACCAACAAAATTAGAGCCATTATCGCAATATATAATGGAACATCTTCCTCTACGAGATATAAATCTTCTTAAAGCCATCAAAAAAACCTCGGTAGATGCTGATGTAACAAGTTCAAAATGTACTGCCCGATAGATAGCACATGTGAACAAGATAACCCAACTCTTTTGATTGTCTTTCAGAAACAAAGGACCAGCCATATCAATACCAATGATCTGAAACACAGCTGCATCTTTTACTCGATTTTCTGGTAGAGAAATAGGCGAAGATTCCACGTTCTTAGAGTTGAATCTTTTACAAGTAGTACATTTAGATAAAACAGATGTCACAGTTCTTCTTCCATTCAAAATCCAATATTTTTCTCTAATCAAATTTAAAAGTATCTGAGGACCTGCGTGGCAATTTTTCAGATGAAAATATGAAATTAGTCGTTTAACAACTTCATGATTAGATGGTAGAACGATAGGTGTGAGAAAATCCTTCTTGTCTTGTCTATACAAAATTTTAGTTTTCACGCGGATTATATCTTCCTCATCTTTGAAACTCTCAAGAGTTTTCAATTTCTCATAATCTTTAGAGGAAAAAGCTTCCTTCTGAATCATCCAAGCTATTTTCATTTCTGCTTTGTGAAATTCCTGACTTGTCAATTCTCCTTTCACTTTGTCCTTTGGATTACAAGTATTATGTTTAAAACGGAAAATCCATCCAACAAGGCGCACGATTTTCTCATAACATGAAAAATATTGATAGTACCACGTATTCTGTGAATTTTCATCTACATTTATCAGTAATTTTGTAGATTTTAACTTTTCTCTTTCAACGTCTTCTTCATTTATATTCTGGCAGATGAAATCCATATGTTTATTATACTCATATGGATTCTTAAGCCACGATGGACCCTCCCACCATTTGAGAGAGACAAGTTGTTTGGCTTTACAACCTCTAGAGGGTAGATCCGATGGGTTCATTTCACTGGGTATATATTTCCATAAAGAAGGATCAGTCAAACTCCTGATTTCTTGAACTCGGTTCCTGACGAAAACTGACCAGTTCTCTTCTCTGATTATCCATGCAAGAACTGTCGTGGAATCACTCCAAAAATATCTTTCCATATTTTCCCAACTGAATGCATCTGTTACTGATTTCGATAATCTAGCACCAATCAAAGCCGCTAAAAGCTCCATTCGAGGTATAGTTGGGCACTTTAAAGGACTGATGCGGGATTTGGCAGCCAGAAGGAATAATTTCACTTGATCAGCTTTTTCTATTCTCAAAAATACAACAGCAGCATAAGCCTGATTACTAGCATCACAAAATGTATGAAGAGTACATTTTTTTAAATTATCGGGAGTGACTTGAATGTATCATGGAATCTCAATTTCTTCCAATATATTTAATTCACGAAACCATCCGATAAACTCGTTTTTTAGATCCCCGGTAATTTCTTCATCCCAGGTTAAACCAATTTTCCAGGTTTTCTGTAGCATCATCTTGGGGCAAATCATGACTGGTGAAGTAAAACCAATTGGATCAAAAACTTTATGTGCCACTGATAGCATAGTACGTTTTGTTATTTTCTCCAGATTTACATCTTTCGTCCAGGATACATTGACCTTTAAAATGTCCGAAAATCTGTTCCAGTGTAATCCAAGTACAACAGCTTCTTTACCGTGTTCCGTGTCCTTTCTCTCTTCTGTATGTTCCCATCCTCTTAGGTCGAATCCGCCTTTAGACATTAGGTTTTTAGAGCAAGTAATAAATCTCTTTAACTCTTCCTCTGTACGGACACTCGTAACAACATTGTCAACATAGAAGCTTCTCAACAATCTTTGCTTAAGTTCTGTGTCGTATTCTTCATCATTTTTAATATGGTATTCTATTACTGAAGCTAGCAAAAAAGGTGAACTCTTGACTCCAAAAACGACTCTAGCATGACGAAATATTCTAAGCTCACTTTGTTCTGGATTGCTCCACCAGAGGAAACGTAAAAAATCCCGATCTTCTTTCCGGATGCTTATTTGCAAAAACGCTTTCTTGATATCAGCTAAGACACCGAATTTATTTTCTCTAAATCGCAAAAGTATGTCAGGAATTAATTCAATGAGATTTGGACCGCAGTGTAGACATTGATTCAAAGATGGATGGTTTTGGATTCTTGCTGATGCGTCAAATACTGGACGAATTGGAGTAGTGCTATTCTCCTTTATAACTGGTCGATGAGGTAAGTAGTGTCCATAAAAGGACCTTTCACATTCAGGGACCTCTTCAATAATTTTGTCGCCAAGCCATCCTAAAAGTACTTCCTCATATTTTCCATAAATATTACTCGCAAGTAGTTTTTGTGTGACATTGGTTAACCTTTTCTTGGCTAAACACAAATTATCAGGTAAAGGTGGTTTATCTTCAGCCCATGGCAAGGATATTTCATAACGACCGTCTTTATTCCGTGTTACTGTCTGTAGAAAGTGCTCTTTTACTTGACGATCTACTTCCATCTTACATAGCTTTTCGATTGGATCACTTATTCCAAGTAAATCTAATCTCCATAAGTCAGAAATTTCTGCTTCTTTTACAAACATGGAAGTAACTGATAGAGCTAAATTTTCTTTAGATGAACTTTCTTGAGGAACTTTTCCCATTAATGTCCAGCCAAAAAGTGTTTCCATTGCAACTAGCCCAGAAGACAACACTTCTCTTCGACCTGTCAATAGTTTACCGATTATATCGGCTCCAATCAGTACTTGAATAGACTCATCTGCATCGCCAACATCTGTCAAAACAATGCCTTTCTCGGCCAATTCTTTCAGCCAAGAACCTTTTCCCACAGGCTTAACATTTTCACATATAATATTTTGATCCAAAACTTCAAAATTGCATCTGAATTTCCCTGTCAAATCTCTTAATCTTATTTTATAAAAGCTATGTTCATATTCTTTGGTTGAGACTCCGCCAAAAAGTGAATGTACAACCTTTTCTTTTTTAATGGCTGCATATTTCATTTCTTCTGCTAATTTCTTCAAAATATACGATCTTTGTGAACCAGTATCTAAAATTAGACGAATATCCTTTTCTTTATTATCAGAGACGACTTTTGCTTTGAGAGTTTGAAGAAATACCCTTGGATTTTTATTGAAATTTGCCATATTTACTTCACTTTCATTTGACTTTTCTTTCTCTTCTCGTTCATTTGTTTTGCCTTTATCAAGACTTTGGCACATCACGGTGGAATGTTTTCTATCACAGATAAAACACTTCAGGACAGCTTTACACTGTTTGGTAGTGTGACCTGACCCCAAACAGAGGAAACAGCACTTCTTATCCTTTAGAACATTCTGTTTCTCATTAAAACTCATCTTTCGTGCCGTAAAACAGTCTGAACTCATATGCTTTCCATTACAAAACACGCAATTTTTCTTTAGATCCTGTTTAAAAGAAGTCGTTAATAAAGTAGAGGCAGTGGGTATAGGCTTAACAACATCAGTATAAGTCCTTCTTTTTCTATAATTTCGGTCATCATTTTTCTTCGCCAGACCAAAACCTGCTACCGCCAAATTTATTCTTTCATCTCCTTCAACTTCGCATTTGAGAAATTGCATCAAATTGTCCAACCGTTCTTTCGCATCAGAACTAGTAGAAACAATGTTACTTCTATTCCAAGCTTTCAAAAATTCAGCTGGAAAACAGGATTCTACCATAGGATATAATATAGAAGCGCATTTATCAGTAGTGACACCCAACGTTTCAAGAGCCCTTAAATATGATTCAAGTTTATCGTACAATGAAGTAAGAGAAAAGTTTTCTTTTGTATGAGCAACTATAATTAATTTTAATAATTCTCTAACGTACACTTCAACTAGAAGATCATCTCTTCCATAACGAGCTTTTAGACTCTCTATAACTTTGGCATAGTTGGCGCCAGTTGGCGGAAAACTGTCTACGACTTCTCGTGCTCTGGAACCAGCGACCGTTGCTTGAATGAGGTACTGGAATTTGTTTTCTGGAGGAATATCGTTATCTTTATCTATCTGCTCAAACTGACTCCAGAATGGTAGCCATTCTTTTAAATCTCCATCAAATTGTCGAAATTGCAACTTGGGTAAGGAAATTTTTCTTCTAGATGAATTATTTTCACTAACAGTTAAAAATGACTCACCCTGATTGTGTGCCTGTGACTGTATTCTAGCTAATTCCAACTGTTGGTCTAATTCCATATTCTTTATTTCTAATTCTTGTTCAAGTTTAAATTTTTGTTGCTGTAGATCTTTTTCTTGCTCTAGTTTCAATTTTTCTTTTTCTTGCCTCTCAACAACAGCCGTTGATAGAATTTCTTGCACAAAATTGGGATCATTTTTATATTCGTTGCTATTCAAAATAATTTCCTTCAAGGTAGCAATAGTACATTCAGGAGGAATTATTTCGCCAAGCTCTTCCGCTACAAACTTCAGATCGGCTTTTCTAAAACCTTTAATTGCTTGAAACATTGTTTTACTTCGTCCTGTCGCGTAGACGTCATTAAATGTTATTTAAGCGTACAAAAAGAAAGTTATTTTAACTCTCTAGCTTACTATATATATAATTGCGGACGCCAAATAAACTTAAAGCATACAAAAGAAGTTATTTTAAACTCCTAAGCTTTCTAAAAAACTAAATAATAATTTCTAACAACAAAATCTACTTGCTGCTTTTATTCCATTGAAAAATTTTAATACTGAGAAAAAAAAACTAGATGCACGCGCACGAGCATCATCTGAATAATCTTTTTTTTTTTACAATAACAAAAATACATCACGTGAGTTAAAATATAAAAAATGAGAGAAATAAATAAAACATGGACAATATCTAACAGAGAATAAAATAAAACATGGACAATATCTAACAATAATGGCGCCAAGACAACTTTTCTCATCGCCAGTAAAAATACTGAAAATTAAAGGCTGTTTAGGATCATATCTATCAAGAATATCTATCATATCTATCACATCCAATCAAGATATCTATTCAAGTTAAGCAAATTATCGACTATTGCAGAGAGTTCATTTTTATAATTTTTATTCAGTATGTGTCAGCCACGATCGAAACATGTGTGCTTTTCTCATTCAGTAAATATGGTTCACAATAGTCTTCGTGACACTTCGAGGAATTTTCGTTGAAACTTCGTAAAATGGAAAGCTGCAGACAAGCCGAGTCTGTAGGAAGTCTACGATATGATTGCCAATCATTGGCAGTTGGGAAAGAAAACTTCGGGCTTTCAAAATTTATCAGATATTTGGGTAAGTTTGTTGGAAAGCAGGCAGCGTGAGAATACAAATTGATTCTAGTTTATAAAATCCTGTAAAGAATGAACTTTAATTTCAGTTAGAGTGCAGTTCTTATGAGTAAATTTGAATAAGCTGCTGCATGGTTCACAACAGTCTTGTTGATACCTAGCTGAATTTCCGTACGGAATTTGTAAATTAGAAATTAGCTTTTGAAAGAATTCACGTCGCGTGTAGTTTATTGGTAATATTAAACTAATTATTATCTCATATTTAAGCGCATATTTAAGTCACTGAATTTCACAACACACAATCCTACGAATATTCCCTGTCATCTTCATTTGAGTATAAAATATAAATTGGTTTGATAATTCTACTTTTGTCTCTTCACTTCCTATATAAATAGATCGCAGGATGGTAGATAATTCATGTTGTATTATCTACAATCTACAAAGAACGAATTTCCCCTCTGTTTAAAACAGTCCATAATTTAATCGTATGTTCATTATATCATTCCCT
Source organism: Salticus scenicus (assembly GCA_963930645.1). Classification (NCBI taxonomy): domain Eukaryota; kingdom Metazoa; phylum Arthropoda; class Arachnida; order Araneae; family Salticidae; genus Salticus; species Salticus scenicus. The sequence continues at coordinate 65,987,913 of OZ005659.1, forward strand.
CACTGTGCATATACTCAACTGAGTAGATTATGCGTTTGTGAGAGAAATATTCTACTGATTTTAATAATAATAATAATAATAATAATAACAATAAACATTTCCGCGAAGAAGTAAAAATATAAAGCATGATTCTGTAACAAATATATATATATATATATATATAATTGCAAATAAAATATTTTAAAAAGAAACAAACCACCCACTTAAAATCTTTCCGAAGTGATTAGACAATAATTACAAGAAAAAATTATAAATGGTAGAAGAGTTAAAAATAATATAGAAGCAAATAAAGAGAAGCAAAATCATTAAACAATTTGGAAATCTCAGCCTTAGAGTATTTCATTATTACAGTATTACAGTACTAGAAAACTTTTAACTATTAATTATGATGACCATTATTTAAATTAAGTACACTTTGTTGTTACAACTTCTAATATGATTTTTCTTTCTCATCAATAGTACAAAAATTGCCAATTTGCAAATATTTATTCGTATATATTAACAATTTAAAATACTTCGCATATCAAAACCAACAGATGTACAGCTTTGCTTTTACTTGTAATGAAAAGATAAAAATAATATTAAAAAAAAAAAAAAATAGCTAACTATAACCATTTTTTTTCTTGACGAATCACTTTTTTTTTTCAAATATTGTTTCACGAAAATAATATTACTACCATTGTACTTGTAGTGCAAGTAATTACATATTAATAAAACTCTTTAAAACAATAAAAAGAACTTTAAAAATTAGGCTGAATGATGGGTCAATCTAAATTCAATAATACTTTTTTTTTAGGTCATTAAATAAATAAAAGACGCATTCTACCATCGGGCTTTCCACATTCTTTGTGAGGGCTTTTAAATACTTTTGTAAAATACTTAAATGCACTCAACCTAAATGCCATAGGGATTTTTTCTCCATAATATTGTAGTGTAATTGGAGATTTAACTTTATTACTAAGATATACAAGTAAAAAAAATATTTTTATGAAATTCTAATAAATATTTTATTCATTTGATGTAATGTTAATACATGCAAATTTTGTTGCAATTTATTTATTTTGTGAGGAAGAAAATGATGCAAATCCCTTTATTATATAAACATTAGAAACAATAGGCTTTTTTTTTCCTACTGAAATATGTCATGTATTTCAGGAAAATGAATATAAATGTATTCTTTTTCATGTAATATTTTAGTAAAAATATTCAAAATTCTTTTGTAAAACTGATTCATGAAATTTTACATTTCCATAAAATAAAAATACGTATAAAACTTATTTTTTCTTTCTGTTACGCATATGTTTGGAAAGAAGGTGTTACTTGGGGGTAAAATTGTCGAAACTGACTTTTTGGTAGCCCTGAGTCAGAAAATCATACTTTTTAGTGGTTGGTCTCTGTTTGTGTCTGTTATCAACATATCTAAATAAATCATAGTACCAGAAAGTCCAAACTCTTTATTTTAAATCTTTATCATATAGTTATGCAACATTAAAATATTTGTTGAGATCAAGCAAATGGTTCGTGTACGAGGCCTTTGAAGATAATTCAAATACGTTACATGTGTGGGCAAAAATTTTGGTAGTTTAACATCAATATACTGTACTAAACCAAATGAAATGAACATTCATTTCTTCTATCTACATAGAAGCATGTTTTGTGAAGAAAATTGTATGAAAATCATTTACTATTCGTTTACAGAAACTAGAATATAGAATACTATTAAAAAAAAGAATATAGAGGAACTATGCTTGATAACTGCTGAAAGCGTATTAAAGGTTGCGCTTTGTGTTTTTATATAGGATTATATTTAACCTGCCAGTACACGGTTTGGATCTGTCAGACCCATTTTATTTACTAGAATGCAATATAAGAGAAACATTTTATATATCATGTGAAAAAAAAAAAAAAAATATATATATATATATATATATAATGTGAATTGTTTTGCACCATAGTAACACTCAGCAGACAAAAGATAGATGAAGATACCAGCACAAAATAAATTTTAATTGAGATTTAGTTCGATTAAAATTAGTCACAGTATTATTTTAATTTGATTACCAATGATTAGTAAAAAAAGTTAAAGTACTTACTCAGTAGAGAAATGACACTAACATAACGCATAAGCCTAACGATGAGATAATTTGTAAAAACTTTAAATTATTAGTAACAGTCGACATTTGAGAGAAAAGAGAAATGATAAAATCACCAAAGAGTTCCGTTCAAAGGAAAAAAAAAATATGGAATTCAAATTGGAATTTTAAATGCTGAAAAATAGAAATGTACTCATCAGGAAACTTGCATTTCTATCAGCACATGCAAGATTTCGTAAAAATTTCGTAAAACTGTATAGCTAACTCCAGTAATATACAGCTCAAGTCTCTATCTTGGAACATAACACAAAATAAAGAAAAAAGAAAATTGAATTAAATTAAAAAAGGAATTTAAATTATTCAATAACACAAATCAATATTTAAACAAGGAATAAATAATTTAAGCAATCCACATGTTAATCGTGTAACGACCTAGTGGACGTCATGATCTTTTAACTTTAGATTTAGCTTAAGTTAATTACTTAACTACTTAATAAATAGAGCACAAGAGCTTGAGTATAAAATAAATAAAGAGCTTTTATTTACAGCTTAAATGAAAAGGTGGGCGTTGGACTATAATCACATTCAGTATCTTTGTAAACTTAAAGGGCAGCCTTCATAAATACTTTAACTGTTAATAGATAACCATAATTAATCTCAACTGCTTCAACTAACTTCGTTAACTCTCACGACTATACTCGTCTTTCGTAAGTGGGAGGATTCCCTTAACCACTATACTACTAGACTGACAAACTTCTACTATGGCCGCTCACTACTAACTCCTTTAACCTCCTCCTACTTCTAATTCATTATCACTAACTCTCTGCCTACTCTCAGCAGCTCGCTTAGCAGCCTCCTTCTCTGCTTCCCTCTCCTAAGCAACTAACAACTAACTCTGAACAGCTCCAAAAAACAATCTTCCTTCTTCTTTTATATAAATCACTTTCCAAAATATTAGCATATAACAATTTTGTTCATCCTAGGAACTAACTCCATTCATCAACTGAATCCTAAACTCGACACATTCACGTGTAGTGCGAACTTCATTTGTAGCATTACGCTAACATTGCTTTACCTCACAATCGGAAATAGTAGAATTAAACAGGTTGGCAAACGAACTTTAGTAAAAAGAAAAGATTAAAAATTTAGGAACGTTTAATCGATTGAGGTGCTACTGAAATACTTTAATTGATTGCATTATTTGATAATTCTGTTTCTCTAAAAACTTTTAACAATTTTAAAAAAGGTGATTTTTAATTTTAACGTTAACCTTTTTAAAGTATATATATATAATAAACATAAAATTTTATACTTTGTAATTTTATTGGGAGATTTTATTTTGTGGGTGTTATATTGTAACTATTCAAATATTGAAAGAAAATTGTATCTTTTCCCCACCCGTGCACTGGCTGGTTAAGAGTGCAATGTTGTGTGCACATAATTTGTAGATGACATACAGATCTATCAATAATTAAGAAAAAACGCTCATTTCTGGTGAATGCAATTTATGGAAGTGCTTTACTATGATTTACCACGTCCAGATAATTGTTCGTGACTGAAAAATAATTTCATATACATATACGGTAAATTAAGTATGTCTTGCTTAAAGTATTTCTTTAAGTAACTTTCATTCTTCCTAAAAGTACATAAAATAAATAAAATAAAAGTAATACTATTTAACAAATTTAATATTAAATTTGTTTAGTGTCTAATAACTAGGCAATTATGTATGAAAACATTTAATTAACTCAAATAATTATTCTTAATTATTAAAAAATTAACAATAATGTGGTAAAACATACGGAATAAAATAATTTTAAAAGGAATTTCAACTAAGGCACATTTATAAGCATATGTTATAATTAAAAAGCTTTACAACAGATTCGCAATTACATTTTTTTTTTTTTTAATTTGATATGCTTTAAACTGAAGTTACTGACATGCATCTCAGTTAATGAGGAATTAATAATGTCCCGTTTCTTTAAGTGGACATTTTTTCCCGAGGCGTACTTGAAAAGAAAATTTATTAAAATCCCTTTGGATTTTGTTAGTACTAATGACATAAATCGTGATTATTTAAAAAAGTAAATAAAGGATTATTTTTCCCTTGTCAGTTGTATAGAGATTTAATCAATATGACAATTAAATATCTCTATTTTAATTATTGTTATTTATAAATGATTGGTCTTTTATACTTCTTTTTAGGTGGGTTTAAGAGATTTTTTTAATTGCAAAGAATTATTATCTTAATTACAATGACAATGGTATTGAATGATACTAAGTTGCTGTTTATAAAATACTAGTAATTAAAGTATTTAAAGTGTCATTAATTAAAAAATAAATTAAAAATGTAATACCTATACCATGTAATTATTATTATTATTATTATTATTATTTTATAATAGAGTTAAATTACGATTTCATATATATATATTCCATGAGAAGAATTCACTTTACTTGTATTACTTGCTGTTCAAGTTTAATTGCAAATGTGTGTTATATTTAATGAAATATTATTCTAAAACGTTCCATTTAAGACCTATCCTAGCTTTTAAAGCTCTCCAGCATAAATGGATGTAGTAGAGTCTGTTAATATAGCATAAGTTATAGTAATCATATTATTGTGTAATCATATATTCTTTTTATGATTACATAAAAAAATATATTAATGTATACAGTGCGCGAAAAAATTATAAGGACACGCGAAAAATCGCCAAATCTAGAAGCCTTGTTTACAGAATCGTATGCAAATTTTTGCAGAAAAAAAAAAAAAAAGAAGTAAAACTAAAATATTTCATGCGTAAAGTAATTAAAATTTTCAATTTTAAATCTGCTAAAATTTAAATTTTGATTTTTAAACCTAAATGAAAACGGAAAAAAGTATAAGGACATTGCTTTTTCTCCAGTAATTATTTAAAAAATTGCATATTTGAAAGCATAAAATGACAATTCCGAGTTAAATGATTCATTTGCGAAAAGAATTTCCCACTCGGCGACTTTCAGTGTAAATTTTTAACGATGCCCAAAGGAACTCAACCTTCTCACACTGAAAAAGGAAAAATTGTTGCTTTTCGAGAATGTGGATTAAGTGGATGGGAAATTTCAAAAAGAATAAAGAGATCTAAAACGGTGGTTTATAATTTTCTAAGAAATCCTGGGATGTATGGTATGAAAAAGCGAACTGGAAGACCAGAAATTCTCACTCGTCGACAAAAAAGATTGATTTTAAGGAGAGCTTGCGAGAAAAAAGAAACCGCAAATGAAGTTAGACAAAATTTGAGTTTACCATGCTCAACAAGGACTGTTCAAAATGTTTTGAGTAAACATCCTCAAGTTTCTTATGGGAAATTAGTGTCACGCCCCCCTCTTACAAATCATCATAAGAAAGGAAGAGTTGACTTTGCCAAAAAATACATTTCTCTTGGTCAAAAGTGGGCCGATGTAATTTTTTCGGACGAAAAAAAGTTCAATCTTGATGGACCTGATGGTTTTCGTTATTTTTGGTATGATCTGCGAAAGACCAAGGGAGTGTTTTCCAGGCGTCAATATGGTGGTGGCTCGGTTATGGTATGGGGCGCTTTTGCGGCAAATGGAACCACTCCAATTGTATTCATCAACCATAAAATGAATTCGGACAGGTATGTTGATATGTTAGGAGAAAGTTTGTTACCTGAAGCGCCACTAATTACTTCAGGGTACTATATTTTTCAGCAGGATAATGCTTCGATACACGTTTCTAAGAGCGCAAAACTCTGGTTTGAAGCTAATTCTGTAAATTTACTTGATTGGCCGGCGAGAAGTCCCGATCTTAATCCAATCGAAAACTTATGGGGACTTCTAGCCCGAGAAGTTTATAAAAACGGCACACAGTATCAATGTACACAAGATCTTGTCGTCGCTATCAAAGACGCCTGGGAAAAAATATCTGTGGACATTTTAAAAGATCTTTCAGGATCCATGACCTCTCGGCTTATTCAAGTGATAGAAAAAAAGGTAGTTTTCTTGATTATTGAAACATTTTTAAAGTATTTTAGAACATGTCCTTGTAATTTTTTCCGTATTTCCTTTAATGTTAAATTTTGTAAAATCAATATTTTGAAGCTAAATTATGTTTTTTATGTGGTATAAGTGTTATCACAAAATTATGAAGCAGAAGTAAGATATATAAAAATTTCATTTAGGCGAAATGGAAATAAAGCCTATTTTCATGCAATTAAATGTTGTCCTTATACTTTTTTCGCGCAACTTTTACTATTGCTTTTTAGTATACCTCTGTACCGTTTGTCCTCTATTCTTCCCATTCTAAGCTTTAATTATTTTAAAATCATATTTTATCACAGCTAATATGTGATCTGTGTTTTATTTGTACCAAGTATATCAAAATTCATAATTCAATAAGATTTGTATTTATTACTTTTAAACGCCTGACCTATGGTGCTTTCTTTTAATATTTTTTTATAATATTAGGATTAGTGCTGGGCGATATCAGAAATTAAATATCGCGATATATCACCAAGTTAATATCGATATTAGTGATATATTGCGATATTTCTTTCAAGATAAGAAAAAATAGACATTTGTTATTTTTTAAAGACATATGCACACAAATTTTAAAGTATACAAGTATAGAGTGTTTACCATGAATTTTCTGTTATATTACTACCATAACTTTATCATAAAAAAAAAAATGCATAAAAAGTGAATCAATATTTTGTGTTTCTTATAAATTATACTATTGCTTTTTAGTATACCTCTGTATGGTTTGTCCTCTATTCTTCCCATTCTAAGCTTTAATTATTTTAAAATCATATTTTAACACAGCTAATACGTGATCTGTGTTTTATTTGTACCAAGTATATCAAAATTCATAATTCTAGTAAAAATAAAACTTAAGAAAAATTGTCTCATGATGTAGGTATTAAATAAAAATGAAAATATTTTAAAATAGTTAAGAACTGCCCTTGGATACACCATTTTTGGTCGTAGAGAGTAATATTTTTTACTTAAAACTCTTATATGCATCCTAAATGTCAGTTACTTGTCATTTTTATTTTTGTATCTGCTTACCAAACCATTACAATATTTTTTAAATACATATATGTTCAATTCACATTCGTAATAGTTTCACAATAATTGAAAATTGAATTATATATATATATATATATATATATATATATATATATATATATATATATATATATATATATATATATATATATATATATGTATGTATGTATGTATGTATGTATGTATACATTGTCAGTATAAAAATTATATTATTTAAACAAAATTATGTTAAAGTTTCATTTTGTTATTAAAAGTAATTCATTTTGCATTTAAACCAATTTTATTTAACACTAGCAGGCTTCGCCCGCTTCGTTGGAACCTATTTTTAAATGGATCACTATAATTACTGAATTCTCAAAATTGCATTAATTTTTATCACGGGAAAAAAAAGAGCGAAACAAAATCTGATTAGGAAAAATGTCGCACCGGGATCTCAGTGCCTTCGGAAAGAAATTCCCAAAATGCTCTAACTCTTATTTCTGTTATTTTCCCCCTTCGCCCACCTCCCGTCCCTCCTAATAACGTTACATTTTCGAAAATATCCCCATTCGACTTGCAGGCCTCTAAAACCAATCTGTACCAATTTTGAACGGCCTAACTGCATTTCTATTTGTTTTTGCCCATAGCACCCCCTTACTGCCCCTCCTAATAATTTTACAATTTCAAAAATTTCCGCATTCGATTTTAAGTATCGAAAACCATTTGTGTACCAATTTTGAACGATCTAACTCTATTTTTATTTTTTTGCCCCCCCAACCCCTCCCCCCTTCTCGCCCTTCCTAAGAAATTTACACTTTCGAAAATATCCCCATTCGACTTGCAGGCATTTAAAACCTATCTGTACCAATTTTGAATGCCCTAACTGCATTTCTATTTGTTTTTGCCCATAGCCCTACCCTTACCTCTCCACCCCCTTACCGCACCTCCTAATAATTTTACAAATTCGAAGATATCCGCAATCGATTTGTAAGTATCGAAAACCTCTATATACCAAATTCGAACGATCTAACTCTATTTTTATATTTTTTGCCCCCCCCTCTCCCCTCGTCCTTCTCTCCCCTCCTAATAACTTTACACTTTCGAAAATATCCCCATTCGACTTGCAGGCTATTGAAACCTATCTGTACCAATTTTGAAAGGCCTAACTGTATTTCTAATTGTTTTTCCCCTGCTGCCCCACCTGGGGGCTGAATTTTTAAAATTCCAGACATTGGTTTTTAGATATTTGTATTAGCTATATTTTATAGCAAAAATTTCAGGCATACCTGTTTTTTTTTTTTTTTTTGTTTGAAATATATAGGATTATGCGTAATCGCGTTTTACGCATGTGAAATCCCGTTTTGCCCCCCCCCCCCCTTGGGGACCGAATTTCCAAAATTCCAGAAATTGGCTTTTAGACATTTATATTAGCTATATTTTAAAGCAAAAATTTTACGGATATCTGTTTTTTTGTTTGAGATATGAAGGATTTTTTGAATTCACGAAAGAGAAAAAATAAATGCTACATAAAAAAAAGTAATAAACTATCCAATATTATATAATTGTATAAAGAAACTGTCACTGTAAAATTACTGAAAATAAAACTTTATTTTACATCAGTCAGTTAGCACCCTTTCTCCCTTCCCATGTTATCAATGGGATTTTTTTCGCGTCGTTTAAAAAAATATTTTATTAAAAAATGAACTTTTTCGAATTCTGTTTTTTGAATATTACTCTTTGAACAGGTCGTCTTTTAGCTTAAATTCTGTTGTTTGAATATTGCTCTTTAAACAGGCCGTATTTTAGCTTAGTGAGCAATTTTTCGAAAAGATAAATTACTTAGAGTCCATAATTTACTTATTGAAATAAAATATTTAAATAAATGTTTTCAAAAAATTGTTCACCAAGCTAAAAGGCGTTCAAAGAGTAATATTCAAAAAACAGAATTCGAAAAACTGCATTTTTCAATGAGATATTTTTTATAATACGAAGCAACGAAAATATTTTTGGATAACATGGGAAAGGAGAAAGGGAGCTATTTGACTGATGTACAGCCTTAATAAAAAAAAAATATTTTATCGAAATATTTAATAATAATAAAATAATAATAATAATAATAAATACATTCTATAATTGCTTATATTTTCAGAAGTTTTTTATTAAACGCTAAGAAAATTTGCAAAAAATCTCTTCTAGTAGCTATCAGTTCGGCTTTGATGACCTTTGTTAAACACATGTTGAAAATCGCATTTCATTGGCCAGTTAATATCGATAATTTGAAATAGACCAATATCAATGAACCAATAGCAGGAAATGAGCTAAAACAAAAGATATCGTTTTCATTCGTCTTAATAAGCGTTTGTTTTTTATCGCCTTGTCTGTGGTTTTGGTTTTCATCATCTGCGATCCACGAGCGGTGATGTGCAATATTATCAAAGAACTTATACTAACGGTAGTATAAATTCTTTCATATTATCGTTTAGGGTCAGGTAAATGCATGAATGTAGAGTGGGAAGTCAATATACTGTGATAACTTAATTTCTTGATGAATATCATTCAGACTTTTTGGACAGTGATATTTTCGATTTGGTAGACAGCACGAATAAAGTTAAAGAAAATAGATACGCTGCGGTAACTTAGTTTTTTTCTTAATGAAAGAGAGATATCGTTTGGGGTTGGGAGTTGGGATTATGTTTCTCTAGTTTAGTCAGTGAGCAATAGAATAGGAGGGAAAAAGAAAAAGGGTTCCACTATTCAGCTATCTTTTTGTTCGGGCTTTGTTCGGTGCGTGGTGATGCATGCTTAGTGGGGAAAGCAGAATTAGAAGAAGGTATTTAAGATTGGCGTTCATTATTATTTATCGGCACATCGATGGCGCAAGCACAAGGGGTTGCATTAGTATAAGCTATACGTCGCGTCGTTCGCTTTGTTCGGTGCGTGGTGATCGGTGCTAGTCGGGAAAGCATGATTTGAAGAAGGTATTTAAGATAGGCATTAAACAATATTTATCGGCGTATCGATCTATCGCTCAGTGCGCGCTAAGAAATATCGTTAGAGGGATATATCGGCAGAGCAAGATCTTTAATATCATTATAGCGATATTAAAAAAATATTGATACTTGGGGATATATTGATAAATACTCCAGCCCTAATTAGGATTGCTTAATTTAAAAAAGCAGAGATGAAAACATATGATTTTATATAAAATATACGTAAATCATACTTTTAACTAATTTCTACATTCCCTAAAATTTAGCATTATGAAGAATTTAACTAGTAAATTTAATTAATAAATTTAACTAGTATATGCAACAATATAAAAAAAAATCACTTTCATAGATATTTTTTTTTATATCTACTAAAAAAATCCTATCCATGACAATTTTAATTTTTTACAAAAGTGAAAATGAACATTTCATACAACACACACAAAAAATACCCTCATGTAATACCTGCGTTATCAGCTTATTATGCTTTATTAGTTGTATTCTTCAAGGCAGATAAGTGTAAATAAGGGGGGGGGGAGAGAAGACGCTACAGTAGATAATTAAAAACATATCCTGAAATCCATTTTAAATTTAATTATTTATGTATGCTTCAATATTTATTTATTTATTTTAATTATTTATTTATTTATTCTTTTTTTTTTTTTTTTTTTTCTTTTTTTGTTCTTCGATTCAATTATTATTCTTTAATTTATTCTAAATTCAATTTAAAATCAGTTTCATATTGTAAAAATATAATTAAATTTAGCAACACTAACCAGAGAAGTGAAATTAAATAGGACCGGCAATGAGTTAATAGAATTATCATTAAAAAATTAATGCGAGAATTTTATTAATAAATGTCGCAAACATTCGACTTTGCTAACTTTCTAAACTCGCTACTTGTGGGAGAAAATGAATCTATGAGCCTATTATATGTACATAACGTATTCTTCCTAAAAGTAAATAAAATAAAAATAAAGTTATCGAATTATATATATTTCAATAACATCCTTTTATATACTTAATATTAAACATGCTTATTTTGTCTGATGTCTAATTATGCACCTAAATGGTTAATTAACTCAAAGAATTATTCTTAAATATTAAAAAGTAACTATAATCGGAGAAAACATACGTAATACAATAATTTTAAAAGGGATTTCAACTAAAACTCCTTTTTAAATATAGGATATAATTAAAAAGCATTACAACATATTTCATAATTACATTTTTAAATTTACATTCTTTAAACAGCAGAATTTACTGACATGCATTTCAGTTAATGAGGAATTAACAATGCTCCTTTCCTTTAAGTGGATATTTTTCCTCGAGACGTACGTGAAAAAAAAAAAAAAAAAAAAAAAAAATATATATATATATATATATATATATATATGTATTGAAATCGCTTTTGATTTTACTCTGATTTCTAACGACTAGAATCGTGATTATTAAAAGTAAGCGAACGATTATTTTCCCCTTGTCAGTAGCACAAAGATTTAATCAATATGACAATTAAATATCTGCATTTTAATTATCGTTACTCAAAAATAATTGATATTTTATGCTTATTTTTAGACAGGTATATAAAAGTTATTTAATTGCAAAGAATTATTTTCTTAATTACAGTGACAATGATATTGAATGACATTTAGTCGCTGTCTTAAAAAAAAAAATAATAATAATAATAATTAAAGTATAAGCGTCATTGAAATTTATATATATATATATATATATATATATATATATATATATATATATATATTTATACATTTAAAAATATAATACCTATAACAGGTACTTTTAGAATATTTTTTCCAATGAACTGAGTCAAAGCTTGTGATATAAAAAACATCTAAAAACAACATAATTATTAATCTAAAGGTTTATTATTATTTTTTAAAGGATCGAACTTTGAATTAAAAAGCATCTAATTAAAGAACTGAGTTTGCTTGTATTATTTGATGTTGGAATATAATTGCAAATGGGAATTATATTAAGTGTAAAATTATTCAAAAGTGTCTCATAAATATTAAAATATTCCTTTAATAGTGAACATAATTTATGCTAATTAATCAATTATTTTTTAAATACTCTTATTGTAATTACAGAAAAAATTGTATATTGTTTAAATTTTGTTCTAGCTTTTAGAGAGAAATGAAATTAATGTTCGTAATTAATTACAATACAAAAATACAGCAAACTATTAACGCAACAGTTATTTCAGTGGTATTTCACGATCAGTAACATAAATTATTTTAGAAAGTATATATCAACGTTTAACTACCATTGCTTCCAAACTTGCAATTAAATTGTTTCCAAACTTGAATTAACGCAACATAAATAGCTTGAAATTTAGTTTTATTTATAACCTTTGTCAACATTTACATTTTTGGAATAAATTTGTTTACCACTATTTTACACATGTAATCTCCGACAAAAATATCTTAGATTTTATATCATTAAGTTTATTATTATAAAACCTTGTTGTAATATATATAGTAAAAATCCAGAGAGTACAAAAATTGTGAATTATGATTATGCTTTTAAATTCATTATAATTTATTATTTATTTTAAACTGCATAATGTATGAACGGCAGCCCTGATATTTATTATCAGGGCTGCCACAGGCATTTTTTTTTTCGCCCCACTATTTCAAAAAATAAAATTTATGATATATTTAAACAAGTAAATCTGCCCTTTGCTTGCATAAATTATGAAATATTTTATGTTATAGAAATAGTCTTACGAAAAAAAAAAAAAAAAAAAAAAAAAAAAAAAAAAAATATATATATATATATATATATATATATATATATATATATATATATATATATAGTCGCCTCTAGATGGCAGTCCTGATAGGCATAATTATCATTAAAGAAATACATTTAAATAAACATTATTGATTACAAATTAATTTCTTATCATAAATGTTTCTAAGGAAATTTTGTAGTCGGTAACAATAATGCAAAATATTATAGTACGAAAAAACCAGAGTTTTAGGAAGCACAGTACAATTTATCAGTTCTGTGACATCGTCAAGAACTTTGTACTTGACTATTAGTGTGAGGTCCGAGGTGCCTCTCTGTCTACAGGCTCATGGAAAAGGACATTGCGTGCACCCATTCACACTCTCAGCTTCTAAGACACCGAAATTTCACGCTCCACTTTGATAATGCCGCTCCCAGGCGGAGGTTGTACTCAGACATTTTGACGCCTAGCAAGCACCAATGAACTAATTAAACTAGATGTGGACTTACGTATCTCACGTGACCAAAAAACTTTTTGATTTGTATTCATCGTGTGGGAAAACAGCCCCCCCCCCCTTGCACCTCATCAAAAATTTGGAGGACTTAAAAATCAGATAACTCTAAGAACGTGAATGATGAGCATGGTGGAGAGATGTCGTTTTTCTGAACTCCTCTGTTTTTTTTTTTTTTTTTTTTTTTTTTTAAACACATGCTGGGAATCACATATATATGTGATGCATGTTTGTTTTTTTTCTGATTGTCCTGTATGAGCAGGATGTTATGTAATTTTTTTTTTTTACTATTTCTTCTTATTATTAAAAAGTTGTCAATGTTACTTAACAAGAGTATTGTTTTTAGTTTCACTAAAATAATAAGTTTCAATTTTAACTAAAGTGATAATTCAAGTGATACCTGCTATGTTAATGTTATCGAATATGTCACAGTTCGTCAAACGATTAAATAGTATTTAAAATAATAATAATAACAATAACGCATTGTTGTTAAGATAGTTGTAGTAATGTGCGGCTTTGGGCTAGATACCTTGTCACGTGGTAAAAACCGTAGTAAGAACTCTGGCTACTACAGTCGGCAGCAAAATTATTCGAGCGCTAGCAATAATTCCAATGAAAAAATAAAAAATAAATAAATAAGTAAAATAACACTTGATACTGTTTTGTTAAATAAATCCTTGTCGAATCATATTCTTAGACTAACTATGAATATTATTCGACAAGGATTTATTATAAAAATTGGACCGATTTCCTCTTTTGTAAGTTAATAGACGGACATATGTCTTGTGAAAAATTTTATAGTTAAGTCTACAATTAAATTTGTCACTTTCGAGAACTCTATATCAAAAGTTCTACGGCAAAATTTTACGAAAATTAAGTAATAGTAAAATCCGATGATGGAAATTTCATCCAGTATTTAGAAATAATTCCAGAAACCAATACTACACAGCGCATTACAGTTTTATTGAAAATAAAACAAGAATCTACAAAATTTGGCAACTGCACTGTTAAAATTTTCAACAGAAAACTCTGTGTAATCTATTATCTTAAGCCTTACGTAAAATTACAGAGAAAAATAAACAGAGATGTTAAAAAACGTATTTTATACATTCATTTTAATAACTAATATTAATTTAATTAATTATTGGTGAGAATATATTTCGGACTTGGAATGCTTTTTCTAAATAGTCATTTTTAATTTTAAATAAAAAATTAAATAATAAAATTAGGTAAAAATACGGAATAAAGATTAAGAATATTATTCCCTTTTAACTAAGAATTACTGTAAATTTACAGAGATTCGGGATAAATATTTACATTAAATTTATAGAAATTTTTAACAGTGTGGAAATCCAAATAACATTATCTTGTTTGCAAAACCTGTTAGATATGATGTCTATTTTTGTCTGCTACCATATGGAAGCATTCAAATGCATGTTCAACAAATGCATGTTTATGCTTTCAGGTTTGCCCACCTCCAATTTCATAAAGATACAAGTTTCGGGTTCTAGGAGGAGTTCAAATTCGGTAAATATTCATGTGGAATTAAAAATGTGGCTCAACTATATAATGTCTAATGGATATTCGTTTAGGACTTAAAATGGCGATGGACCATCGCAAATGTTTGTCAGCTAGCACTATCAGTTGGAACGAGGTTGGTTAACACTGTCTGTAATACACCGAAAACTAGTGTTGTCCAGGAAAGAGAATATCCTGTTTTCCTTTACTTGCGTCGCTAAGTCATCCACAACCTGTGATGTGGCACATCTCCGTCCTCTTCTTGGCTGAAAGGTCAATAAATTCTTTGCTTCATATTTCTAAATCGTGATTGCTAGTACTTGTCTAGTGAAACTATTTTATATCTACTTCAACAACCGAGCCTCAGTAGCTGAGTCTTTCTTTCTTTCTTTTTAAAAAATACATTTCTACCAGTAAAGCTCGTTCCTGCCGATCAACGTCATCTTACTTGACATGTAAACAAGTATGACTTCGGTTAGCTTATTGCATTCTTATATCGCTTGTCTTGTTGCGCGAGCAAGGTATACTATGGTTACAAAATTTACATATTCCAGACTTTATTATAACAAAACCTTCTATTGGCGGTTTTTAGAACTGAATTTTTTCGCAGTGCATAAATATCCTATCACCTTAATATTCTATTACACAATTGTCATGAAATTCTGCAGCATAGTTTTTAATAAAAGGCGTTTCATTAAGGACAACGTGTATTTCTGAAGAATTGCTATTTCTTTAAAAAGGTAAAAAATACTTGGTATAATGTGTATTTTATACTTAGAATTAAAATTAGACATACATAACTAAATAATTAATGAATAAATCATTAACAACTATTTTTCAATAAACATCGTAAACCTGAAATATTCTAAGTTAAAAATATTCTAAGTCATTTAAAGCATTTTACTTTATATATATATATATATATATATATATATATCTATACATATATATATCAAGGAACGCGGTAGCGTTCCGCCCCGCCAAGCTAAAACAAACACCAGCCAATGAAATTTACAAAGTAGGAAGTCAATGGTGAACGCTACAAGTGTATATTATGTCGACATAGCATCTCGTACTTTTCGACTACCTGTATCTCAGCTCCCTGATCCCCAAGACATATGATTTTTTGCACAGACCTTAAGCATACCCTTAAGACAAAACATACAAACTTGCATGTCGCTCCGAATTAAGGGGCCTCAGTTATATAACTTTGAAAACCCGAAATTTCCCTGTTACATTCTTCTTCTTCTGCTTCTTGTAATTGTTAAGACAAAAACTTTTGACGGCGATTGAGCCTATAGTTCTGCAGCTAATGAGCTGAAAATTTGCATGGACATTCCTTCTGACCTGCACCAGTGCCTTTTTCAATCAAAAATTTTTTTGGTCGGGTTACTGCTGCCTACGGCAGCGTTACCAGTACTCATCTTGCAATCACTTTTTAACTAACTTCCCGACTAGCTAGACATTTGAAACTTTCAGGATAGCTCATAACACGGTGACAATACATTTTTTAACACTTTTAGTCAACTGTCTCAGGTACCTACTGCCTTCGGCAGCGTTTATATGATTCGACAGAAAATTTATTTAACTAATTTCCCCGACTAGCTAGACATTTGAAATTTTCAGACTAGTTCAGAACGCGGAGAAAATGCATTTTTTCATTACGTTTAGCCAACTGCTTCGGGTTCCTGCTGCCATCGGCAGCGTTACCAGCCCAACGCTTGCAATCGATTTTTAACTAACTTCCCGACTAGCTAGGCATTTGAAACTTTCAGGATAGATCAGAACACGGTGACAATGCATTTTTTAACACTTTTAGTCAACTGTTTCAGGTCCCTACTGCCTTCGGCAGCGTTTATATGATTCGACAGAAAATTTATTTAACTAATTTCCCGACTAGCTAGACATTCGAAACTTTCAGAATAGTTCAGAACTCGGTGAAAATGCATTTTTATAATACTTTTAGCCAACTGTTTCGGGTTACTGCTGCCTTCGGCATCTTTACCAGTACACATTTTTACACATTTTACAATCGCTTTTTAACTAACTTCAAGACAAGCTAGACATTTGAAACATTCAGGATAGCTCAGAACACGGTCACAATACATTTTTTAACACTTTTAGTCAACTTTCATAGGTCCCTACTGCCTTCGGCAGTGTTTATATGATTTGACAGAAAATTTATTTAACTAATTTCCCGACTAGCTAGACATTTGAAACTTTCAGAATAGTTCAGAACACGGTGAAAATGCATTTTTACAATACTTTTAGGCATTGTTTCGGGTTCCTGCTGCCGTCGGCAGCGTTACCAGCACAAATCTCGCAATCGATTTTTAACTAACTTCCCGAATAGCTAGGCATTTGAAACTTTTATTATAGCTCAGAACACGGTGACAATACATTTTTACCAATTTGAAAATCATTTGAGGGCAAATGTTCTCGAATTTATAAATTTGTCCTCAAATGGTCGCAAATTAAAGCATAATTTAACTCTGTCCTCAAATGTCCTTTCAATTTGAGGACGCTGCGATGATTTGTCCTCAAATTGGGTTTAAAAAATTTGGTCACTTTAGTGAAACCCAGTATCAACTTGAGTTTCACCAGAAAACTCAGCTTAAATAACAGCTGACAACATATAAATCACAGCACAAACGATACCATAGTCATAACATACAGAAATAAACTACAATTCAATGGTAGAGACTTAGTCAAGCAAAACTTTCTATTTCGTAAATATTAGCGAGAAACTCACCTCAGTGGTCGGAACGGGACTCTTTTTATAGCCCGCCATTAATCCTGAATTTTACAGTAACTTCCGTAAAGTCCGGTTTCCATTGCAGTTGGAACTTCAAGGTTAAAAAAACCATTAATCACGCTCCCGACACAAAGAGCCAAATGTCTTGTCATCAGTTGTACCCTTTTTTTTTAATCAGATTTCGCAGTTACTTGAAAGGAAATCGTGCAAAATTGACAAAGATATCTCTGCCTCTGGCCCCTCAATTATCTCAGCTCGGGGTTAGAGCCAGGGACTTCCAACCGGTCGAACCAAAACGTCAAAGCATTCCAACAGCTTGACCATATCAAAGGATTCTGAATACCGCCGCTCGTAACGACTTCCAACCAAACTCAGTGGAAACTGCACTTAATAATCGAGTTACAGCTTGGACGATGGGTCTATCGATAATAAAGGTTTTTTTCACCAATATCGTCAAAATAGTTGTCAAGGTGCGATAAAGTCACCATATTCATCGCCAAGTCTATTACGTGCCCTGATAAAGTGTGTTTTTAACGGAGAATGGTCTTTTTTAACGCGGAAACAAGCTAGAAAGGCAAAAAATTGACATTTTATAATGTGACTAAACCTTTTAGAAAGAAATCGCATAAAAAGAACTAATACTATGTAGAAATCTGTAACACTATATTTACATCCATGCATAACACGCACGATTTTTTATCGATCTATTACACAAATACATTCATTATGCATACGTATTAAATTATAAAAGCACATTCATAACCTGCAAAAAGAAGTGATATCTCATAAAAAAACAATACTATTGTAAAATTCACCCCGCCCAGCAAAAACTCTTACCTTTCTTATGCATACGTATTATATTTATAAAAGCACATACATAACCTGCAAAAAGAAGTGATATCTCATAAAAAAAAACAATACTATTGTAAAAGTCACCCCGCCCAGCAAAAACTCTTACCTTTCTTAAGCAGCCAAAAAAAGAATTGATATCAAATTTCGCCGCCGCTATTGAATCCCGGGTACTCAATGCCTAGCTTAATGAAGATCTGCCAATAACACTGCATGTATCTTTCTAATATATCCTAATCTCTTTTCAACATTCTTTGTTATCTGTGTTAGTTTTTTCGCTGCATTATAAAGTTATAATGTAAAGTATTTTTACGGCGGGGTGCGTCCTCTATGTAGAAGTTTTAATTAATAAAAAAATTAGTTAGTAAAGATTAAAATATTACGCACCCCGCCGTAAAAATACTTTACATTATAACTTTATAATGCAGCGAAAAAACTAACAGAGATAACAAAGAATGTTGAAAAGAGATTAGGATATATTAGAAAGATACATGCAGTGTTATTGGCAGATCTTCATTAAGCTAGGCATTGAGTACCCGGGATTCAATAGCGGCGGCGAAATTTGATATCAATTCTTTTTTTGGCTGCTTAAGAAAGGTAAGAGTTTTTGCTGGGCGGGGTGACTTTTACAATAGTATTGTTTTTTTATGATATATATATATATATATATATATATATATATATATATATATATATATTGTTTGTTTGTTTGTCTACCACACTTAAAACGAAACAGTTAATAACACGAAAGGTCTTTTCGTGGCTGCAAACTTGAAAGAAATACACGCACGTATAAATTACTTCAAAATTTCTTCAGGATAGAAAATTACAAAGAAATAAAACAGTCTTAAACATTGTATGAATCTATTAAAAGAAAAGTAACATTGTATTTTATAATAATAAGTTGTTCTTTATTATGTAATTTAAAACTGATTCTTTGTAAATATATTCAAAAGAATGAAAATTATAAGGAGAATACCGATGAAGTTTCTGCAGTTTAGAAAATTTTAAAGAATATATGAATTAGAATTTCTTTCCCTCAAAAATGTTTGCTTTGGATTTAATTAAATTCAAAGAAAATTTTATAATAAGAAAGGTGAGGAAAATACTTTTTGTACCAAGACTTTTGTTTAATTTATTAAGACATTTCTTTTTGAGAGTTAAAGTTTTATCTTTATTTATTATTATTATTTTAAACAATGAATTACGTTTGAGAAATTTTAAATTTATAAGTGAAATTATTTTTAACTGCATTTAAAAAAAAAAAAAAATCATTTTATCATTTGAATTTTATCTTCAGATTAGAAAAACACACAAATAATAAATAAATAAATAAGTAAAACAATTCGAAAAACGTCGTATTAAAATAATCTATTAAAATAAGAGAAACTTTGTATAAAATTTTCCTTATGTGATTAAAAACTGATATGTCTAAAACGTGATTATACTGATAAAACATAATACCGTCAAAAAAATAATAATAATAAAAATCGTAAAAAGAATACTGATCAACTTTTGGCAGCTTAGTAAATTTTAAAACAGTATAAGAATGAAATTTTTTCCCCCAAAAAAATGTTTACTTTGGACTTAATTAAATTCAAAGAAATTTTTATATGAAGAAAGGTACGGAAAAATACTTTGCATACCAAAAGTTTAGTTTCGTTTATTTAAGATTTTTTTCAGAGTTAAAGTTTTATTTATTTCTTTTATTTTCTTTTAAACAATGTATTACGTTTTAGAAAATTTAAATGTAAAAGTGAAATTATTTAGCTACATAAAAAAAAACACTGTCATGTTTAAGTTGTACTTAAATTTAAGGTTTTTCTTTTAATTTAGGTTTTTTCGTTAGTTTAAACTTTAATAATAAAAAATAAATAAATAAATAATATTCACGAAAACACACTTTGTAAATATTGCATTTTTTTTATTTGTAGGAAGGAATAAAAAAAAAAGAAGAAGAAAGAAAACAGCTTCTTTAGCCATTCGATGGAGATTTATCTTATATTTATTAAAACTTTACATTTTATTTTGATATTGATATTGACGCTTCTTCTACATTTACATTAATGTACAAGTTATTTACTAGCAATATTGTGGGATAAAAAAAATATGAGTTTTCCAGTGTTTGGAATATAATTTATTTTCATATTTAAAAAAGGTATTAGCCGTAATTTTATAAATCTGATATCAAACCTGAATATCGCTGACACCAATACACATGATTAATATTAGCAATGAATGTAAAAAATAAATAAATAATAATAAATAAGTAGCAGGCCCGTGCGAAATATTCGCCCTATTTCTTTTCTCATTTACCTTCAAAATTTTAAACTCATAAATGTTATACCAATTTCACCACTTTAATTTACCAGAAACCAAATTATTATTAAAACCACTTTAATAATGTACAATAGTGAAACCAAAATCATTCAAAGAAAGGTTTCCTAATAAAATTCATGGTTCACGAGCACTTTTGAAACTTTCACAGGCAGTGCAGTTTTAATATAGAACTCCCACGACGCCTTTTAAATTTTTGTCGCCATTTTGGCGATGACTTTTTATTAATTTTGGTATATTAATTTTGTTACATATATATATATATATATATATATATATATATAAATTAAATAAACAAAATAAAATAAACTAATTCCTATTTTGATTATATTTTTTATGATTGTGTTTTTTAATCAATTTATAACACAAAAGTTCATATTCTGCATATATCTTTAAAATACTGGTTGGTTTAAAATGACGCTTGCAAAAATTCTGAAGAAACAATTGTTAAAAATACATTTTTTCGTAAAATAATCTCATAAGACAAATGTCGTCATTTTTTCTTATTAGTTCATTGAGCTAAATCCACGTGCTTAAATATTGTCCATGTATAAATATTATTTTTTTATCCTCACATATCGTATCGTTTTGACAAAAAATAATTGAAACGGGTTCACATTAGAGAAATATTATATAGATTATATATTAATAAAATGACATCCTGAGAATGTACTGTGAAAAAAATGTGTTTTTAGCTATATGATTGTTGCTTATTGCTCTTATCTTGACCAGATTAGTTTCAGATCAAGATTTCTTAAAAATCATTAGGGAAGCGATAAGGACGCCAAGCGGGGATGCTGTCAAATTCAGAGGCAAAAAAATGGCGGTGATGCGCCGGCCTATTACTTTATTTAGGGGCTCTAGCCTTAACCTTCCTCTGGTCTACGTATTAGCGTAAACAATCGGCCTTTAGAATCTCTTACCTTTCATCCCCCCCCTAAAAAAAAAAGGGTAAAAAAGAGTTAGATTTTATTAAAAGTTCGACTCATATCACCAAAATTTGAAATTGTTTATGGAAAAAGGCTAGTCTGTTTATTTGTTTAAACACTGAATACAATTTAAGTACACTTGAAATAATTTTAATATAGAAAATTTAAAAAAAGGTTGATCTATTAATTTTGAGTTACACCAGAAAAATTTCCTCTTTATGCATATGTAAAATTTAAAAAAAAAAAAAAAAAAAAAAAAAAGTGAAAGACGCCCTTAAACATGTGGCGCCCTTGGGCTGCATCCCAATTAGCCCAATGGATAAGGTGGGCCTGGGTTTTCTGCGTAACTCGCGTACACACGGGCTAGCACTCCTTAGAAAAGACCCATTAAGGGCACACTTCACCCAGGCCTAGAATCTCCGTGTATTCAATAGGCTTAAACACCTGTACCTACCAACGCCCATTTGCTGACCGAATACTTGGTTTGAGATTCACTTTAAGCGATCGGTCTTTAATCTGGGGAGCGGGAAAGACAAATTAGCCAACCTTTATATCTGAATCATATCTTTAATAATGTCAATGACTGGTTTATCGCCTGATGTAATTTACCGATAACCATCTCAGGCCGACCACCCCCGTTGCATTCCCCCCGTTATGGAAGCGGAGCATGGCGACACCAAACTATAGTTAGTTAATAACCTCGGTAAAAAGTCAGCCATGCTGGCAAGAAAAACACATTTTCATGGGCATCCATGCATCGCCTGCTGAACACCGTCAATCCTGATTTCCCTTATTTTCTTTTTCTGTTGTCCGAAAAAAAAATAATTAAAGAACACGCTTTTATAGAAATGTGGACTAAAAGCACAAGATATCTATCTTAGTATTAAAATGCAGGGTAAGAGAAAATCGTGTTAGTGACACACCATAATATTTACATACATTTAAATCTTTAATTAAAATAATTTAGAATTAAACAAAAACCATTTTTAAAAAATCTCCCCTGACTGGGCTCGAACGCTAGACCTTTAGGTTCGTAGCGCGGCTCTTTAACTCGCAGCCACGGCGTTCACGTACGAAAAGTCTTTTTTTACAATAGAGATTTTTTGTTTGCTCCCAGAGTGGTTACAAACATATAAACATACATGCAAACAATCATACATACATACAGGTGAAGCTAATAAAAGCGTGTTAAAAAGAATTGGATTTCTTCTTCGACATTGGAATTTAAATAAATTTACATATTTTGTTATGATTTGAATTTAAAAAAAAACAAGTAGGTTGTATACTGTTTTATTAAAAAAAAAAAAAAAGAAAGAAAGAAAGAATGAAAGAAAATAATTTCTTTGTAAAAAAAAAAAAAAAAAAAAAAAAAGGACTAATGTATGCATGAGCAGCCCCCCCCAAAACAGAAACATTAAATCATTAAATTCATTTTTTTGCTTATTTTTATTTCATATTATTTCACGCGCACTTTTTATTTCCTAATTAAAAATTATAAAAAAAAAAAAAAAAACTTTTTCGATATCGCTTGTAACGATACTGATTATTATTAATTTTCTTTTCTTTTTCTTTCAACAATAATAATAATAATAATAATAAAAGATTTTGATGAAATTCTGGCAAAAGCAGAATTTAGTGTAGAACGGAGGACTATTAGTTTTTTTTTTTTTTTCAAATTATAACATCGCTTTTAAATTATTCAATTATATTTTCGATAAATTTTAGATTTCGACAAATGTCGAACATTCGAAATCGACCTCGTAGAAATCCCAGATTGAGACTAATAGGCCCTCAGTCCTAATAAATTCCTACACATTATAATTTTAATATTCCTTATTTACTAAAATATACCATTCTGAAATGTACTGAATTACAGATAAACAGCAGTATTCTTGAACTAACCAAGCTTAATGTGAAGAATATATATGCATATTCGAAATGACATTATATGCACAATTTGAACAGGTTTAAGAAAAATACACATGAACACGAAAAGCAGCATCTGAAGTGAGTCAAACTTACTAATTAAAAAAGAAATATAAAAGGCCCTGCCACAATTTTCGGCAAAATATATTTATTCTGGAACTTGTGAATTTATCGAATACGGTGCGCTGGTTCTCACGTTGATTAAATAATGTACATGGACTGTATAAAACAATTAAATCACTAAATAAATTATACACAGATTTATTATAGTTTAAGAGAGCAGCTCTTTGCTGCTAACTCGTGCGTGGCTACATCACAGCAACAACTGAGGAGAAAACGAAAACAAAAATACTCACAGCTGAGATGTGGCGCCATCTGGTTAGTAGAATACTTACTCTTTTAACCATTCCAAAAGCCTTGAAACATTTAAGGAAGGTTTCAAATTACATGAAGATTAATCAAAACTGTAACTACAACGAAAGAAAAAATATTAATGCAAACAATAAAATAAATGTTCTATATGATTTGCAGTCAATAGTTTTGTTTATTAAATTCTGTATGAAGAGGACAAATTTTCACTATGAGACGCTTTACTTAACCATGACTAGTTTATGCAGTTACAACTCGAACTCTACCGTCTGGACCCGAACGAATGTCACTGATTCTTCAGTTTTCCAATTTTAGAGAAGGTAAATTTTCATATTTGTCTTATTGATTGAGTGATCACACTAATTCATTGATTGACACATTTTTGTTTTCTTTAAACCTTTTCATGTCTTTGTTGTAGTTGGGTTAAATATTCTCTGCTCCATCTCTTCCAAAATTGCTGCGAGATTAATTGACGCACGTGCCATCGATCTAAATAACATGTTTTGACTTCGCTGAAATCAGGCTCAGTCAAGGCTGTTAATAATGTGCCCAAAATGAAGTGTGCTGGTGTTAGGATTGAATAGTCACAAGTATCTGAAGAAGATGGGCTGAGAGGCTTTGAGTTGAGGTAGGCTTCAACTTGGGCTAGCTATGTAGGAAACACTGGATAAGTAAGTACGGTATCACCCACTGTTCTTTTAAGATGGTACTTCATGGATTTTACTGCGAATTTGCAAAGACTACCAAAATGCGGGGCTCCAGGAGGCTTAAAATTGCATTTTATTTCTTCAGATGCCAAAAAACCTTGAACTTTCTCGTTTTTGTTGAATTGCAAAAAATATCTGTGTAATTCCTTGTATTACAAAGATTCCTTCAAACTGTTCCACAGTCGTTGTTAATGATAGATGGTTTTCCTCTTCTGGATATAAATCGTTTAAGGTGCTCAAGAATGCGTTGGTGGACAAATATTCTGCTATTTCTAAGTGAATAGCCTTCGTTGAATAGCATGCAAAAATACAAACATAACATTTAAAAGACTTTTGACCTGATCCTGTTCGATGCTTGATCATGAAAGGACCTGCGAAGTCCAAACCAATACAATTAAAAGGTCTAGATTAAATTACTCCTTGTCTCTGGAAAGTCAGTCATAATTTGTGTAGCAGCTTAAGCTCGATATCTACAACACGTTACACAATTTTTCACTAGTGATCTGATTACTGATCTGCCTGCTACTATCCAGAAATTTTGTCGTATTAGGGAAAGTAAGAGTTCAGGATCGACATGTAAATACTTAATGTAAAAATGTCTAATGATAATTTCAGTTAAATGATGTTTTTTTTTTTTTTTCTTGAGCAAAATTGGGTGAAATTTCCTGTAACTCTGCGTGCTTTAATCGTCCACCTACTCTCAACAAATTTGCGTTGTTTAATAACGGACACAGCCTTTCCTGATTTCAAATAACGAATTTCATTTTGAAAAGTAGAAACTTGAACAAGTTTAATAATGCAATTTGTTGCATTCGTAATTTCGCTGCTAGTTAGATGCGTTAATGTTCTTTCTGGGGATTTTATTCTTGTATTTGAAATAAATCGTGAACACCATGCAATCACACGTTGCTGTTTTGTATAAGAAGATATATTTGATATGACATGTTCTTGAATTTGAGAGATTGTACATGATATGCTTTTTCTTTCTTCTTTTAATGCTTCTCTATAAATCACAATTGAAACAGAATTGGGAATGTCAAATGTGGATAAACAATGAGGTCCAGACCACCATAGATTGTGCGAAATTAATTCTGCAGGTGGAATTCCACGCGAAGCACAGTCAGCGGGATTTTCTGCACTTTTTACATGTTTCCAATGTACTCTAGGAAATGTTTGAATTTCTGCTACCCTGTAGGCAACTAATGTTTGCCATTTGAAATTTTCAGCACCAAGCCAAGAAAGAACTATGGTCAGTCCAAGCATAAATTGCATAAATGTTTATGTGTAATGCGGTTAAAACAGCTTTAACTGAGCGAGCTAAAAATAAAGCTGCACATAACTGTAAACGCGGAAGTGAAATTGATTTTAAAGGAGCCGCACGCATTTTTGCTGTTAGTTTTTGTATTTTTATTTCATTATTTTCAGATATGGACCTAACAAACCAACAGCTGCATAAGCTTTTTTCAGAAGCGTCACAAAATGCATGCAATTCAATCGTACTTGGATCTATTTCTAATATTTTTCTAGGAATGCGAATGTGTTTTAAATAGGGTAAATTCTCACAAATTTGTAACCATTTTTCATTGACACTATCAGGAGTATGTTCATCCCATGATGAATGTAATTTTCAAAGTTCTTGTAAAAATATCTATACAGATATCATGAAAGGAGCAATCCAACCTAATGGATCAAAAATGTTCGAAATTACTGACAATATTTTTTTTTTAGTAACAGGAGTAATTATTTGCGGCACAACTACACTACGACTAAATGAGTCTTCATTAGGATACCATTCTATTCCCAATACCTTAATTACCTTATTGGGTATCAATTCTGTCTTTTTTTCTTGATTTATTATTCCTGTGTCCCTTAGCATTTGTTTATTGTTAGAAAACCATTTGTGTAATGCAAATCCTCCCTTGAATAGTAATTCAGATATTATCAGTATATTATCAGTAATTTGCCTTCTTCAATATTTGATGCGCCTGTCAAAACGTCATCTATGTAAAATTCCTCTAATAGTATGTTAGTCACATTTGGATAATTTTCACCTTCGTCTATTGCTAATTTTTTTACGCTCTAGTGGCCAAGTACGGTGCTGATGCGGTTCCGTAAGTGACTGTACAAAAAGGGAATGTCTCTAGTTGTCTATTTATGTTATCTCTCCAAACAATACATTTGAATTGTTGTCTATCATTTTCGTGCACCCTCACTTGTCGATACATTTTCTTTAAAACTGTGGTAAATGCGATATTGTGGCAACGAAATCTCAAAATAACTGCGAATAAATCATCTTGAATTTTTGGATCTGCCATAAGCGTATCATTAAACGAAATTTCTGACGATGATTTAGCACTTACATCGAAAACAACACGAAGGCGTGTGGAATATCTAGATTCTCTAAGAACAAAATAATGTGGCATGTAATAATGTTTGTTTTCAACCTCAACAGTGTCTGTGATGGGCTCCATGAGTCCAACGGACAAATACTATTTCATGAAATCAATGTATATTGTTCGTAAATATGAGGCATTTTTAAAAGTCATTTTTTCCAAATTAAAAAATCTACGCGTAGCCATTTCTTTTGAATATCTTAAAATTTCTCAATTAGATTTGAAAGGTAAACTAACAGAATAGCGACCATCATGATTTCTTTTATGTTCACTTTCGCATTGTAACTCGCACATTTTTTCTTCATTTGACATTATATTTTTGCTAGAAACTTCCTCTAACCCCCAAAACCTCTGAATTAAGTCAGTAGTGTTTATACAATTTACTGCGATAGGATTTGATTCACTAACTTCTAAAAAAAGTTGTTCCTGCAAACCCACACTAATTTTGAACTTACAGTAAACGGTAAATTTGGATTTCTTTTAACAATATTACCATTTATTAGTGTGAGGAAAACATTAACTCCAAGTAAAATATCAAATGAATTTGACTTCTCAAAGTGCGGGTCGGCCAAATTTAAATCTCTAAAATGATTTTTAATGTCACTGGGTAATGAAACTTTTGGAGTTTTCCTGTCATCTCGTTGATTACAAAAACCAGTAGAAACACGTAAATCACTCCGAAAGTGAGGTGAAAATAATAAATCGACTTCCCCACTTGTTAGTGTATTGTAGGAACTAGAACCCAAACATGAAATTGAAATTGAACTATTCCTCGCATTAATTTGTAATTTGTTTGCAAATTCTCGCGTAATAAAATTAGCCTGGGATCCTGTATCCAGGACATACCTTCCATAGAAATAATTGTTTGTTGAATCCCTCACCTTAATCAATGCAGTACAAAGAAGCACTTGCTTGCGTTTAGATGGTTCTGAATTACCTGAAGAAGTGTAACTCCCAAAAATAGAAGCACAAATCAAAGGAGATTCATTCCTATCAGTATTTGATTCTGAGGGATTGAAAGTATGTGTCTGAATGTTCAATGGCATGCTACTATTCCCAAATTGTTTTGGGTTTCGTTTGTAAATCTCAAAATGTAAAAAAGAATGATGTGTTTTGGCGCAATGACTACATTTATTAATACTTTTACACAATTTAAGTTTATGGAAATGTGATAAGCAGTTAAAACACAATTTATTACTTTTAACAAATTCTACGCGTTTCTGAACACTTAAATTCAAAAATTTAAACATTTCTGCAGATTATGCTCGTCATGACAAAAAATACAATTACTATTTTTATTGTTATTTTTAGAGATCTTTACAGCTGCTTTTGATGGAGTGTTTATATATATATATATATATATATATATATATAGTTTTATATTTACATTGAATTTTAGCTATTTGAATAATATTTTTTTTTATTTACGTAATTTACGATAATGCCACTTAAAATTTAAATTTGGATTTTTATTTTATTTATTTATTATTATTATTATTATTTTCTTTTTTCAAGAATACAAGAATATTTTTAATAAATGTTAAAAGAATAAGCGTTTCATAAAAAAAAAAAAAAAAAAAAAAAAAAAAAAAAACTAATAATAATTCAGTTTAATTAATTTAACAAATAAAATAATAAATTTGAATAAAGATAAACAAAATACTAAAATGTTTTAAGGTCAATATTATAAAGTAAATTACAGAAAAGTGAAATTTACATAGGGAGTATTGATTTCCTTTAAAAAAAATCTTTTTTTTGTACTATTCAACTTAAACCGATAGTAAAATTAAATAAACATTAAAAAAAAAAAAAATCTGCTGATTTATATTGACAAAAAGAACGTTTTTTATCCGATTGCAAAAATGTTTTATTAAAGTTATTCTTTTATTTAAAAACAATACTTCAAAAAATATAAATTAAAATAATAAAAATTCGATGGAAATTCAATAAAAAATCTATTGAATCTATCAAACTTTTAACCAATCATGCAACAATGTTGTTATTGAATAATTATTGACTATTTTCCCTTTTTATTGTAAGCAGAAATTTTAGATAAAGGTAAATAACCTTATAAAGCTTCGTTAAAACTGTATTATTTTTTTTTTTCAACACATATTTTTGCTTTCATTTTAAGTTGCGTGTATTTTTAAAATTAAACAGTTTATATGATATATATATATATATATATATATATATATATATTAAATCCTATTGAAAAATAAAATTAACTCGAAACTCATATTTAAACATAAAATTCAAGAATAAAACAAATCAACAGAAACTTAGCAAAATTAATAACCAAACTAAAACCGAATAGTGTACGAAGAATAACTTTAACTTTAACATAAACAAAAACTAAAAATTAAACAGGGCGAAATCGAAATTGATATGGAGACAGGCGGCATGGCTTACAACATGCACTGCAGGGTTAAACTAGTTCTACGTTCTACTCACCTGTCAAGACCAAATGAAAAAAAAAAAAAAAAAACTCATGAAATCAATTCTCTAAACCATCCTTTCTTTCCAACAACATTTTCAACTCATTACTCCTTTTAAATTGATTCACGAATTGGTGCGTCATACTTTTCACTAAACCTAGGCATACTAGGCGAGACGTATTAACCCTCGACGATATACTTAACGCCCCAGCCCGCCCGTTCTCTCTGTCCAATGTCTTTTTCTAGTCAATTTTGTCTCTTTATTACTTCCGGTGTGAGCCTTTTTTTTTTTTTTTTTCCCAATAACGCACTTGACATTGTGAGTTTTTTTTTTTTTTTGGTTTTCTTCCCATGCTAGTTCTATGGGGTTTTTAGCTCTTTTTCTACATTCTAAAGTGCGGTGGGTTGTCTTTTTCTAGTGAATTTTGTCCTTTTATTACTTCCGGTGTGAGCGTGTTTTTTTTTTTTTTTTTTTTTTTTTTTTAACACACTTGACATTGTGAGTTTATTTGCTTTTCTTCCCATGCTATTTCTATGGGTTTTTAGCTCCCCCCCCCCCTCTTTTTCTACATTCTAAAGTGGCGGTGGCGAATGAAACCATGCGCTATACTCTGACGACACCATTCTACTATATCCTCAAGCATCTCTTCCAAGTCTGAATTTAATCTAGCTATACGTACTAAACCATTTCTAAACACGTTCTTTTTAACTGAAATATGTACGTTAGATGTAAAATGCATTAGAATAATTGTTTTAAATGAAAGTTGTTTCTTTGTCATATATTCTAGTTACCAGATTTTCATTCTCTAATTTTATATTCACGTCTGAATAATTTATATTTTTACAATTCTTGGAAGAGGGTTCCATCTTTAAATCCTTAGGGTAGTAATGAAAATCAATATCTGTATTTTCACCATTTAACCTGATCAATACAAGGTCACTGATATATTTGCAACATAATGAATTTATGTTATAGTATAATGTTAAGTTATATACATATATATATATATAAAACTTTTTAAACTACATTAAAAATTTTAAAAGGAATTTTAACAAAAAGAATTTTGTTTAAATCTACATATAATAAGAGTTTAAAAAATATTCATTAATTACAACAATTTGCATTAAAAACATATTTATGTGAAATATTAAGTACTTATAGGCTTTGCTCACTTCGCTGGACACAATATTTAAATGAATTCTCAAAAACAATATTTAAATGAATTCTCAAAATTCCATGTCATCTGTAATAATAAATATTAATAAAATTTAAACAAAAATGAAAAAAAAAAAAAAAAAAAAAAAAAAAAAAAAAAAAAATCACTGAATTCAGTCGAAACATAAGTTAAAGGTTTCGCTGCATTCGGAAGTACTTTACGTAACATGCGGAGTCCGGGTCTTCTTTGCCTTCGGTAGCGAATTCCTAATATTTTGCTTCTTTATCCACTGCGTGTAAATAAGAAGTTTCCCGAAAACCCACCAAAATGCATATTGCGTACATTTAATCAACACCCACACACCAAAATTTGACATTCTGAGGTTTCAATTTCAATTTGAAACGTATTTAAACTTGAAACCATGTTTTGACCCACCCGCTCTAAGGGTAGAGGATTTATTTCGCAAAAACCCTTCAGAGTGCATATTGCATACACATAACAAACGACACATTAAAAAATCACTTTCCTCGAATAATTTGGAGCGCATTTAATTTTTAAAACGTTTCTCCCTTCAAGTGCGGGAAGGGGAGAATTTTGTGAAATTTCTTTATACTACTTGTTGGATAACCATAACCGACCCACATATCAAAAATCACTTTTTTTTTCGAGAGAATGTGGAGCAGATTTAAACATAGAAAAAGTTTTTTGCCCCGCAACTTGTGTGACAGGGTAGAAAGTAATTTTCTAAAATCTCTCAGTAGTGTGAGTGTTGTTGCAGAAACAGCTAAGGTACAGATGTTTTTAAAGTAATCGAAAAATATCTCTAAGGAATGTAATAAATTTTGTTCTCATACATAAAACTATTTTTAATTTATTTAAGCGGAATTATGGATGAACTTTATAAAAGAAAAATATTAAAATGAAAGAACATTTGTCCGATATTCTTATTTAGCATAGATATGAAATTAAATAATTTTCTCTCTGAAAGTATTTTATTTTGTTATATTTTTTATCATTTTTGATATGCATTGGATATTTAAATTAATAAACAAATAAAATGGTAAAAAGAAATGTTAACGTATAAATAAATAATAAACCCTTCCGAAAATTCCGAACAAATATTTAGATTACGCATATAATTAAATCAGCATTATTAAAAGGAAATTTGAAGTACCGAGTTTTTCAAACTAGTATAACTTAATAAGAGTGTTTTATACTTTTCATTGTGTGGTACTAAATATTAAACAAATGTGAGTACAATGGCATTTTACTTACGGCTATTAAATATAATGAATAAGCTCTTAACATAGCAGTAGTTTTTGGAATAAATTGTGAATAAATTGTGAATGGCTTAAAATGTTTTTTAAAAGTCTGAAAACCTCTTGAAACCTAATGGCATCATTATTTACTTTCCATTCAATATATTCAAACAATTCGAAAATTTGGAAACTTATTCTGCAAACATAAATGTATTAAATGTATGCACGGGTTTTTATTTTAAAAATAGAAATTTCTATAACTATTTTTAAATCGTATTTATTTTTTAAATGATAACAAGAGAAATAGATTAAAGAGAAGAAAACTTTATTTGTTGAGACCAGAAATTTTTGTGTGCATAAGGAGTATTAAAATCTCCGATTTCCAATATTAAAAGCTCCCATTTTTTATCAAAACTGTTTCTGATGGAAATGTCTGAATATTTTTTTCCTCAATGAGCAATAAATTATAAAAACACATCACCTTAAAAAAAAAAAAAAAAAAAAAAAGAAAGAAAGAAAGAAAAAATAATCATCGCAGATAATGTAATCGCACACTTTTTTTTTTTAATGCGACTTTTTATTAACTTTTTTTTTTTTTTTTAACTTCTTACAAATTACATAAAAAGGGTTTTTAATGCTGATATTTTATATATATATATATATATATATATATATATATACATTTGGAATTAACAGACAAAATTAATATCGAGAATGTGAAAGATAACATGGTGAGCAAATTTATTTAATTTAAAGCAGATATTGCGCTTTTCCTTACTTTAAGATTTCACGATTCACTATTTCAGTTTCCAACTTCTTGGATTGTAAAGAACATGTTATGCTTCATATATTCCCTCGAAAGTTTTGTCTGGAAAGGCAAAAAAAGGGAGCATAGTAACGAATTAAACAAAAACAGAATGTTTTTGATCATCCAGGAGAAAATAATGCATGCAATTCGCTATCGTTCTAGCATATATTATATTTCTTCCTTATAATTATTTGTATTCATTTGTATGTGAAGATCATTTACATTCATAGATATACAAAATTTTATTTACAAGAACGAAAATTTTTCAAACGTTACTGATTTACATTGTGTGGGGGGTACCATTGCAATGTCATTTTCCGAAAGGCTGAGATACTACACAAAACATACTGTAATCAGTATATACAAAAATTAATAGCTTATAAAATATTGTTTACTAAATTGTTTTCAATTGCGCATGCGCAAACATTAAGAAAGATTTATTTCGCGAAATTTGTTAACCAAACATACTGAGTTACTCTGAAGAAAACACAGGTAAATTTCGGAAATTTTCCGAAGAGTACTACTGTCGTAAGGATGAACGGAAATTTGATTGCTAAGAAATGTAAGAAAATCTATGATGGTTTTATTTATATTTTTATGCTGAATCAGCGTACCTTATACTGTCTTTATTTCATAGAAAATAAAAATATGAATAAAACCCTTTAACTATTTTCTTTTTTATTAGAAATTGAAATTTAACTCATTTTACCGACGGCCCCTCTAGGCCCCCTAATTATAAGAAAAAGTAAGCAAGGTATATATATTTTTTAATATGTCATTTTTTTTCAGGACATTTTTAAATATATCTGTTAACTACTAATATAATACATAATTAATTTTATTTATTCTTAGTGAAATCTTAATATTCTAAATTTTCACCTCTGATTTTGGGAAATCAATTATGCAATTTATTTTGCTTTTATTTAAAATTTATATTTTTGAAATTCCAAATTATTAATCACCTTATTTTTATTACAATATATAAATGAAAAATTCAAAAAAGAATTTTTACTACGCTAATTTGTCAACTTAAACACTGCTATTGATTATTGCTTTTTAAAATATACAATAAACTGGTTTAAAAATATTGCATAAATCTGATTTTTTCGGTAATGGATCTAAACGAATTTTGTAAAAAGATTTTAATGAGATCCATAACTGCACATATTATACAAATTATATATACAGGGTACAGTCGATACTGCACACTGCATCAATTGTTTGCTTCCGATCACTTTTGATCACTTCTCCCACTCGTTCATCTTCGCTTAAGTTTGTGAAGTCACTAGGCGCCCGCTCCGCGGATGCTCTGATACAGAGTCTCTCTCATTGGTAAGCAAGACATTTAAAAACTTTCGATCATCACATAGATTCATCTCCATACGCTTGTTGCAGGAACCGTAACGTTTCTTCAGCTGCTTTTCTTAACTTGTAATAGTATTTAATGTTTAAGCTTTGCTTCAAAAAGGATATTTTGCTACGTCGGCATAAGAGGTTGGCAGTCTTTAACTGCATGGCGATCTGAGAGCAATATTACTTTTGCTATACGTCATGCGACTTCTTCCGCATGTACCGAGAACCACACTTATAAACCACACCATTGTTTTGGTTCACTCGTACACCGGGCATGAGTGGATAGTCTCCGAAAGTATTGATTGGACCTCGTATACTACAAAAGTTTTAACTCTTTGAGAACTACACAAAAGTAATCCATTACATGATTTTTCTTAGAAATTAGGATTAATTTATTTTAAAAAAATAATAATAAAATAAAATGTTGTTTTCGTTTCATTCCTTATTAAAAACTTTTTTTTTCTTTTAAGGTGTTATCATGAAGGTAAATACATTAAATGCTAAATGGTGCAAGTTAAGTATGACAGTCGAGTTTGAAAGAGTCGAGACATTAAACAAATCTGCATATCCAACCATCTATAAATAATGCCTATCGCATTGTTTTTCGTTTTTTATTATATACTTAATGAATGTGCAAATTTAGAAAGTTTTTTAATATACATTTTGTTTTCGTAATAGCCTTCTTCTATTTCTTCTATTTATTATTATTATTATTATTATTTATTTTACGGATTTATAAAGAAGAAACACATTTAATATTGTCACGTAGATTAGGCTGAAATAACTGTTTGTGCAAAAACACTAGAGCGAAATAACACAGAGCACTTAAAGCTTAACCCAAGATTCAACTCAACTGAATTTTACATCAGCTTATATACAGTTGATGAATCTTTTAGAACAGAATCTTCTAGAATTCGAATAGCCTAGACATTACATAACATTAACA
This sequence comes from Salticus scenicus, assembly GCA_963930645.1. Classification (NCBI taxonomy): domain Eukaryota; kingdom Metazoa; phylum Arthropoda; class Arachnida; order Araneae; family Salticidae; genus Salticus; species Salticus scenicus. The sequence continues at coordinate 66,023,049 of OZ005659.1, forward strand.
TAAATATAATTAATATAATGACATAATGAATAAATAAGCAATAAACAATTTAGAATTAAGCAAAAAACATTTTAACCACTTGCCCTTGAGTGTGAGCTAACGCACGAACTTTGGGTTTGTAGCCGGGCGCTTTGCCTCTCAGCCACGGCATTCACAGATTAAAAGACTTTCGTTACTAACTAAAGTATAAATAAATGACTAATTTCAAACATTTTAAAAACTTTTAAAATACCTTAAAATCCTTTAAACTGCAGCACTGATACATATTTCGAAACGTGTCACGGTCGTCTTCAGATATTTAGATTTTGCTGCTTTTTTACCATCATCGCCACTGGACTCATCTCCGGCTCTTTCGCAAGTCATGTCACCCTTACGTGTCTTCCTGTTTATCAGCTGTTGCCACTCTCCAGGTATTATGCCGTGCTCTCGGTCATTAACAGCAGAGTTAGATGTTAGGATCTCAAGGGCTTCAGTACGCATTAAAATGTGAAGCCCTTGAGATCCTAACATATAACTCTGCTGTTGATGAAAGAGAGCACGGAGAGTGGCAACAGCTCATAAACAGGAAGACACGTGAGGATGCCATCACCAGCGAAAGAGCCGAAGATGAGTCCAGTGGCGATGATGGTCAGTAAGCAGCAAAATCTAAACATCGACGCGTGTCGAAATATATAATAGTGCTGCATTTTAAAGGATTTTAAGGTATTTTAAAAGTTTTTAAACGCCTGTCGTTACATTTCCACTCCCTTAGGGGAAAGCAGCGTCCCGCTTCAATCTTGTTTGGCTTCTTGCACCGGATGCCTATAACTTTCCTGCTCTCTTTTCGTCAATTAATTGCTCCTTCGAATCATTGTAAGGTTTTAACCACAACAGGTGGACTACGCCTTCAGAATTTCGTCTTCTGTGCCGTTTTATGGATTATTCGTATGCCATATCAGATGTCCGTCTTATTACTTGATGCACACCAAAGTAACGTCTCAAAAGCTTTCAGATAATCCGATTTTTCGTACAGGGACCCAAAGAAAATCGCCAATGTTGTGGTGGAGTGGTCTATGACAATCCTCGAATCGTCGCTCGTCCGTTGCTTGAGTTTCAAGTATGCGGCGTTTTGCTAATTGTCTTGCTTCTTCGGCCTTTGGGATGAGATGTTGTACCAACTAGAGCCAAATAACACAGAGCACTTAAAGCTCAACTCGAGACTTTATTTTTAACACAACTGAATTTTACATCAGCTTATATACAATTAATGAATCTTCTAGAATTCGGAAAGTTTAGAAATTACATAACATTAACTGAATAATTAACATAAACATAATTAGCATAATGACATAGTGAATAAATAAGCAATAAACTATTTCGAATTAAACAAAAACCATTTGTAACCACTTTTCCTTGAGTGGGATCGAACTCACGACCTTTGGTTTCGTAGCCCGGTGCTTTGCCTCTCGACCATGGCGTTCACAGGTAAAAAGACTTTCGTTACAATATAAAACATTCACACATTTTCAATTTGATTTTAAATAAGTCTATTTTCACAAATACTGTTTCTTGTAACTTTTTAAAATTTTATAATGTAGGAGATCCAAAAGTGGCAAGTATGCCTAAGGTATATCCCACTCCTCTAAAAAAGGTTTAATTCGTGTATCTCCAGGGTACAGCGTCTAGAATAAACAGTGTGGAAAGCGGCGAATAAAATTGTACTAAAAAAATTAAGTCTGTCACCAGATGTCATTGTAATCGAAGCTAGTGCCACGACAACAAAACCGAGACTCCCTATTGGTTAATTATATGCTTAGATCACGTGATTAAACTGACGAAACTGGGAAAATCCAATCAAGTCTTCGATTTGAGCAATAGCTTCGATCACAGCGACATCTGGGCAAGCTTAATTTTTGTAGCATCATTTGAACATCACGGTTTATTCTGGACGCTGTATCCAGGGTATGTGACTGAATTTGGAGGGATTATCATGATCGACCGCCGTTGTATGCATTCCCGTGTCTTTAGAGGATTAGTCCTTCTAATTTTCAGGTAAGAAGATATTTCGTTTAACATGTGTTACAATTTTGAAAATGTCTTATAAAATTAACTAAATCTATATATTAATTTGAAACATGTTTTTGTCTGTCTCCACTAAATTGAGAGAACAGCTAGGTGTAAAAATTTGGTTGAGGTGTCTAAAAAAAGGGCTTGGTCTGTAGATATGTTATGATAAGAAAAAAATAAAAGAAGTCGAACGGTCCCCCCCTGGGGGGGGCAGGGATTAAACATACGTTGGCGAGCATAACTCAGCTTCAAATTACTTCACGGTGAAGAAATTGTACATGTGCGGACTAGACTCGAATACTAATAAATCAATATCTCCGATTTTGGAATTTTCAAATTTAAAGGGTGGAAAAAGGATGAAAGTAGATTTGAAAGAGGGGGGGGGGGAAGGGGGGAAATTGGTTTGAGATGGAAATCCGTTCTAGACCCACACATGTAGCACCTCATTTTATAGGTCTTGAAATTTCATGTTGATTGGGGATGTTTGTATACAATATAGGGCGCCCCCTGGTGGTACAAAATGGAACTAGGTGATTTTGTGGTAGGCCCTATCATGTTGCACTTTATTTTAAACGGCTTGGTATTTCCTGACCGTTAGTGATGTTCGTAAGAGAACACACTGCGCCCCCTGGTGGTGGAAAGTGCAACTATAGGATTTTGCAGTTGGCACCACCATGTGACACCTTAATTCAAAGTTCTTGGAAATTCAAGGCGATTGTTGATAAAGGTCTTGAAATTTCATGTTGATTGGGGATGTTTGTATACAATAAAGTGCGCCCCCTGGTGGTGAAAAATTGAACTAGGTGATTTTGTAGTAGGCCCTATCATGTTGCCCCTTATTTTGAAGGTCTTGGTATTTCAACATGCTGTGCCCCCTGGCGGTGGAAAGTGTAACTAAAAGATTTTGCAATTGACACCACCATGTGACACCTTATTTGAAAGGTCTTGGAAATTCAAGGCGATTGGTGATGTTCGTATACAACATACTGCCCTCCCTGGTGGAGGAAAGTGGATTTTGCAGCGTGTGCGTAGCATGCCTGCTATACGGTGCCGCAGCCACAGGCAGCGGTAACACGAGTCAGAGGTTCGTACGGTTCAAGGTTAATTTTTGAGAATTTTTTCATGTTATTAGCGGCCTGTATATACGTGCCGCAACCACTGGGTCACGAATCCGAGTTCTCTTTGAGGTACTTTTTTTTTGTCACAGATGATTATTTTTTTGTGATGTTTTCATTTAAAAATAGAAATTCAAACAAAATCGAGTTTAAGATATAAAACCATACAAATTTAAGGTACATTTAAGGTTATTATCATGGGCCAGGGCAATGCTGGGCGGATTCGTTCCGTTCCAGGTTAATTTTTTGGAATTTTTTCATGTTATTAGCGGCCCGCGTATGCGCTGCCGCAGGCACCGGGGCCACAAGACAGAGTTTCGTTCGGTTCGAGGTAATATTTTTTGTTACAGGTGATTATTTTTTTTCGCAATGCTTTTATTTAAAAATAGAAATTCAAACAAAATCGAATTAAAGGTATAAAATCATCCAAATTTAAGGTTCATTTAAGGTTATTATCACGGGCGGGTTCGTTCGGTTCCAGGTTAATTTTTGGGAATTTGTTTATGTTGTTATCGGCCCGTGTATGCGCTGTCGCAAGCACCGGGGTCGCAAAGCAGAGTTTCGTTCGGTTCGAGGTAATTGGTTTGTTACAGATGATTGTTTTTTTCGTGATGCTTTCATTTAAAAACAGAAATTCAAACAAAATCGAGTTAAAGGTATAAAATAATACAAATTTACGATTCATTTGAGTTATCATGGGCCCGGGCAACACCGGCCGGGTTCGTTCGGTTCCAGGTTAATGTTTGGGATTATTTGTATGTTATTAGCGGCCGGCGTATGCGCTGCCGAAGGCACCGGGGTCACAAGGCAGTGTTTCGTTCGTTTCCAGGTAATTTATTTTGTTACAGCTGATAATTTTTTCGCGATGCTTTTATTTAAAAATAGAAAATCAAACAAAATCGAATTAAAGATGCAAAACCATACACATTTAAGGTTATTACCATGGGCCCGGGCAACGCTGGCGGGTCAGCTAACATATAGTCTTAGTATTAAACGAAATAGTAAATAAAAGATAGCAACTGTTTCTTTGGAGTCAGTTTGACGACACATTGACAGTACTTTGTAGAAAGTGATGTCATATACATTATTTCTATTTATAAGCATTTTTCCGAATTTATTTTTTTAAAGTTAAATGTCGTAAATTATATTAGATTTTTTTAACTAGAAATTCGTTTAAATAATGATGCGACAATTTTTGAAACATTACGGTCAATAACGTGACCGTCGAATTCAACGGGTTTCAGCTAGTTACATTTTATAAGGAAAGTTGTACTTGATATGAGTATTCGATGAGTGTAGCATTTTATGAAAAAAGTTCAGCTACATACGCCCAACCACAAAATTAATAAAAATTTTCAAATCTTAACTGTGGCTCACCTATCTTATTTAACAGATATATTGCATTCACCATCAATCGAGATGAAATATAATATTAAGCAAGAATTTTCATTATATGAATTTATACGCAAAAGAGTAAAGGGAAGAGTGCTCTGACATATTCGTATTTAACAGAAATTCTTTTATTTGGAATTTCAAAATTCATAATGATAATTTTTATATTCAATTAACACCTGATTTACAACACATATCTTACATTCAGAAGCTACTACTTCATTGTAAACAATTTCGAACATTGTTTATATACATAAAAAAAAAAGAACTTGCTTATAGTCTAAAATAATTAAGGGAAAATTCAGTTCATGAAAACATATAAAAATAAAATTTTATGCACGGTGTTCATAATTATCTTCGAAAAATGTAATGACAGAATTGAGAATCGGTATAAGTAGATTTAGTATAAGAATTGTCGCCCAAGATTGACATGGTGATACGGTATATTGCGTAAATGAGATTAACAGGTGAAAACGATTCTCTGTTTGTAATCGTTATTTTTTGCATAGGTTTGAAGTTTAATAAATGTTCTTCATGTATTAAGAAAATGGTCTACAAAAGTACATTTGATTCCCTAAAAGGTATGGTACCCTATGAAAAGTTAATTTAGAAAAATGGAGCAAATTTAAGTTAATTTAGTTGTTAACAAAATGTTTAGAAATTTCTTCCTAAGTTTTACCATATAAGTTATGTTTATTACTGAAATAGCACTATTAAATAATTAAAAGATAGCTTTATACCTGTAAAAATACTGGTTGTTGCAAGATTGACCTAAATTTGAAACTTTTATTTATTTATTTATTTATTGCATTTTACCTGCCGGTGAAATATGAAACTCGATTACTATTGTAAGTGTGCGTGCCAAGATGACATTTCTGGTAGTGTACGTAAATTCATGTGTCATAGCAACGAATTACGTATCTATTGCCAAACATTTGTTACATAATGAAATTTTTCTTTTTTCCTTTTTTTTTTTTTTTAATATGTATTTTTTCTTTTCTTTATATTATACTCGTAGCTTTTACAGGATACATTTTTAAAATTACGCTGCTATACGAAGCTGCCATATTTCGATATCTTCTACCTGCCCTTATGTTTTTGAAAGAGTTTATAAAATCTCGAATACAATATCATACAATTTATTCCATAAGTTATGGAAAAAATTCACACTTAATTAGAATATCAAAGGATCGGCATATAAATTATATTTTTAGAGTAGAATGTATCTTTTGACCTATAAATATTTTCGTAATTATAAGATTTTTCTCATGTGTAAAATGATCTTATGGCAACATAAAAATTTCTAGATCAATTATATAATGTGATATTAAATAATATATATACTACATAAAAAGAATTAATAAAAAAAATAATTTATGCGTGCAGTTTACAAGTATTTTATTACTCTCTCTTTCAAGAACTAATATCTTCATGTCTTTTTAGGTTGATTTCTTTAGAAATCGACCTATTGCAATCACTTCGTTTATCTATATATATATATATATCTATCTATAATGAAAATTTTGTCATCACGATAACTCCCGAAACAATACTCCAAATCGAACCAAATTTGGACAGCAAATTGATCTTATAAATATCTTGGATGAGTTCGTTAACCAAGTTGCTCCGACTTTTAGTTTTCAAGTGGCAACCACTTGAAAATTTCAAACCGACATTGTAAAAAGCATATTTATAGCAAGATTTGCTTGAATTTTGTTGTAAATACAGGCCACATAAGGGTCTCAATGAAGTTTATTAATGAAGTTTATCCGCCATTTTCAATAATGTGGCAGATATTTTAAGTTAAGCGCGACCACTTGAAATCAGATTACCACTTGAAAATTTAAAATCACTATAACTTCCGAAATAATACTCCAAATTGAACCAAATTTCGACAGTGTCTTAACTTATCGTATAAATATCTTAGATGAGTTTATTAACCAAATTGCTCGCCATTTAGTTTTCAAGTGGAGACAACTTGAAAATTTCAAATTCAAATTTTAAAAAGGGTATTCCGAAATTTTTTGAAATTTCATGTAAATATAGACCACATAACTCAATGAAGTTCATTAATGAAATTTATCCGTCATTTTTAATAAAGTGGTAGATATCTAAAGTTAAGCGGGGCCACTTGAAATTACGCTACCACTTGAAAATTTAAAATCACAAAGACTTCTGAAATAATACTCCAAATCAAACCAAATTTGGACAGTCTAAAATACTAAACTGATTAAAAAAAAAGTTGAATAGTGAACTTATGGTTCAAATATCTAGGATAAGTTCACTAGGTGATTTGATCCGCAATTTTATTTCCAAGTGGCGGCCACTTGAAAATTTGTCATTATGGTAACTTTAGTAATACAGAATCAATTCGCATAAAATTTGGGTAATGGATTTATCATTCAAATATCTCAGATAAGTTCGCTAGGCTTGTCACTCCACTTTTTTTTCCAAGTGATGCCACCTGAAAATTTTTTATGACTATAATTTTCGAAATACTGAATTAATTTAAACTAGAACTGGACAACGAACTAATCATACAAATATACTGGATGATTTTGCTGGGCAAGTTGATTTGCTATTTTGTTTCCAAGTCGCAGCCACTTAGAATGCCTCTTGAAAATTAGCCATAAAAAAAACTTTTGTAACACGGCGCTGATTTAAACCACAGTTGGACCGTGAACCTAAGCTTCAAATTTCTTGGATGTGTTTGCTGGGCAACTTGTTCCACTGTATTGTTTCCACTTGAAAATTTGTTAGCACGGTAACTTTAGAAATACTTAATCAATTCAAATCAATGTTGAAAAATGGATTTATCATTCAAACAATAAAAATCTAGAAAATTCACGTAACTCGTGAACCATTCACGTTATTGCGTCCATCTTTGGTATATCGATAATAAGTATTTTCTCGCCAAAAGTCGCCAAAAATGTCGCGATGGGGGAAAAGTCGCCAAATTTGGTGCCAAATCCATAACCTGCGTTACTGGATCTTTTTAATGCGTTTTTAAGGAAAAGTTAGGCTATTTTAATGCTAAAACAAACTAGAAATGCAGAAAACTGACATTTCATCAACTTAGTAAGCATCTTACTCTTTGAAAGAATTTCTGCAAAAAAAAATTATTTTCAAATTTGCAACGATATCTTAGATGAGCAACTTTTTCTGCCATTTTGATCGAAGTGGCAGCCACTTAATTTTTCAACACGATGACTTTTGAGATTTTCAATGAATTCGAACTATATGTGTACAGTAGACTTACCTCACAAATACATTTCATATATTTGTCAACTTAACTCACAATTTTGTTTCCGAGCGCCGGCCACATGAAAATTTTAAATTCACATAGAAAGGTATTTATGAACCGATTTGCTTAAAACTCCATATGTGCATAGCTTACATCAATATTTCTACTAAATGCATTAATAATTTGTAGCCGCCGTTTTAAAACAAAATGACGCTTGATAAGGAAAAAGAAATCATTCTTTCCTTCCGAATAATCCGGAAGGACTTGTTTGAAGTTATATTTTGCAATATAATTATATATATATATATATATGTAATTATTAAATTTTTTATAAAAGTACAAGTTTTTCGTAACATACATACTATAAAAAATTACGCATTATACGTTAAAATTAGAATTCAAATAATAATTAAAATTCGTAAAGTAGGCGTTCATACATAAATTGCTTTGTTTACATACTTTATATAATTATTTTCATTGCATTTATTTTAGAAAATGGAATCCACTAATTATTGAATTGCAATGTAAACAAGGAATTTAATGAACAAACATTTTTTATTTTATTTTATTTTATTTTATTTTTTAATCAAGGGAGTAAAAAAATATGAAAAAAAAAATGAACATGAAAAAAATTTTTTTTTTTACTAATAAAGAAAATAAATACCAATTAAGCATTTCTAAAAAATTAAATTTCATTACTCTTTATAAGGTTTTAAAAATATTGTTTGAAAGAATAAATGATTGAAAAAATACAAAGAACAATATATATATATATATATATATATATATGTATGTATTAATTCTGAAAAAGACATTAGTGAAAAAGAACTTTTTATGTCATTTTTGTTAATGAATTATGAAGTAATTTACGTTTTTGCGAATACTTTTTTTTTTTTTTTTTCAGTTTTGTATTTCCCTTTTCCTTACATAAAGTAGAAATATTTAAACATTTTAGCAATTATATTTAAAATGAGTTTTAATATATATATTTAAAAATTGGTTATAACTTACAAACATTTAGATAGCAAAAAAATTATGAAGGTTTGGCTATCTAAATGATCTAACGAAAAAATTCAAGTGTTTCTGTTTTTTGGGGGCTGCTCATGCATATAAAAAATGCGTATTAAAACGAGTCGAAGAAGGAAGCGAAATAAGTATTGAGATATATTACGTTAAATACGATATATAATATGATACGATATATTAGACCTATCGTCCAGGGTTAGTAGGCATTTTCGTTGAAAGAAATAGTTTGTTCGTTCGGTGCAACTTGCACATTAGTCCCGTGAGGTACAACTTTCACATTAGTCCCTTGAGGTACAAATTTCACTTTAATCCCGTCAGGTACAACTTGCACATTAGTCCCCTTTAAATATATTTTCTTTTCTTTTTCTTTCTAAGGTAAGAAAGAAACAGGAAAAACGATTTTGATGAAATTCTGTTTTTTTTTTTTTCTAGTACCCATGAGGTAGAGAAAGTATTGTTTTTATGTATAATTATTTGTATCATAATTTATACTTATAAACATTTTTAATAATTTAAAAATCTTATGAAAACATATAATAAATCAATAAAATAAAAAAAAAAAAAAAAAAAAAAAAATGTTTTTTCTGTGATGTGAAAAAAGATCTGGTTTTTAATAAGATATTTTAACTAGTACTTTCACAAGTCAGTTACTTATGTTGTATGAAAAAGAATTTAACATAAATTTGCTCTGTTTATTTATTTATTTATTTTTCAAGGGGGAAAAAAAAGAATCAATCGGTTATTACCAATTAATCAGTTGAAATTCTTAAATTATGTGGTTATTACAGATTTTTAAAAGATTTCATGCATTTAAAATCGATCAAAATTTGGTATTTTTAAATATTTTGAAAGATTTAAAAAAAAAATAAATAAAGGAGAAATAAAAATAAAGAATAAAGAAAATTTTAAAGTTTTTATTTCATTTTTTTTTTTTTTTTTTTTTTTTTTTTTTTTTTGTATAATTCGTAGTCATTTCCTATATTTGACTGAGAGGAAACTTTAAAATTAATTAATCAATAATGTACACCCTGTTGTTCATTAAGCCATTTTTCTATCGTTTAATTTATTTGTAGATAATTTCGCGATAAAGGAAATTCTACCGGTCTTCTTAAAAATATATATATATGTATATATATTTATCCAATCAAGTACTCATTTCAACACAATAATTGTATGGTAGCCCATATGAATAGTTTGAAAACTGTCAAAAGAAATGTATTTTCATTGGTACCAGACCTGAAGAGTGCGGAGTCCATTTAACTCATCTTATCTGAGGTTTTAAATTGAGGCTTTGGTGGGATCGTGCTGCAACAGAATTACAGTCGGCAGCAAAAGTATCCGAGCACTAACAAAAATTCCTATACACTTAATACTGTTTTGTTAAATAAATCCTTCTCGAATCATATTCTTGAACTGCCTATAAGTACATGATTCGACAGTACATTTGGTTTATGCCGTCATCTTAACTTTATTTTTTCGTGCTTTTCTCGTAAATGTTCAATGTAAATCTGCTATAAAAAGTTTTGTCCTGTTCAAACAGTAGTTCATAATTAATTTTGCCTTTCCAGTACGAACATTCCTTCACTTTGTTGCTTCGGTTGGTTGTTGGATTTAAGGCCGATTGACTCCTGATGTGTCCTAGGCCTAGAGGGGGAATGCCCTCCGTGGGGGTCTTTCTAAGGGGCCCTAGCCCGTATTTACGCAAGTTTCCTTTGTTGCTTCGGAGATTGCATGTATTTTGACTTCAATCTATTCGTTTCGTTGTTTGAAATTGTTGTCAAGACAATTTTTCTTATCTCTAGTAATGCTGAAAATTAAAGGATGCTTAAGATCATGTGTTGCGCTATTAAAGTTGAGTAAATTGTCGGCTATTGCAGTGAGTTAATTTTGTATAATTTTCACACAATATGTGTCATCTATGATACGAACATATTTACTTTTCTCATTTAGTGAAAATGGTTCGCAGTAGTCTTCATGACAACTCGAAGAATTTTTGTAGAAATTTCGTTTGCAGACAAGCCGAGTCTGTAGGAAGTCTACGTAGGGATTGCCAAACGTTCCACGTTGGGAAAGAAAACGTTTTCCAAAATTTATCAGGTATTTGAGTAAATTTGTTCGAAAAAGGATAGCGTGAGAATACAAATTGGTTCTAGCTTATAAAGGTCTGTTAAAAATGAACTTAAATTTCAGCATGAGTGCAGTTCTGATGGGTAAATTTGAATAAGTTGCTACATGGTTCACAACAGTTTTCCTGAGGCCTCGTGTAATTTTTGTACTGAATTCATAAATTAGGAGTTGTCTTTTTGAAAGAATTTAGGTCGCCTGCAGTTTATTGGTAATGTTAAACTAACAATTGTCTCACATTTAAGTTACATTTAGGTCACTGAATTTCACTGCAAACAGAAAGTTTAATCCTAGGACAAATCACTATATATCCTCTCCATTCGAGAATAACATATAAATCGATTTTATGTCTTCTTTTGTCTCACTACTTTCTATTAATGTATACAATTAATGTTGTGTCCTAAGAACGAATTTTTGCAATCCACCATGTAGTGGAACCTCACTGTGCATATACTCAACTGACTAAATTTTGCCCTTGTAAGAGAAATATTCTGTTGATTTTAATAATAATAATAATAATAAGCCTATTAGACGAAGAATAAAAAATATAAAGCATGATTCTGTAACTGAGAGGGAAAAAAAGAAGAAATATTTATAAAAGTATAATTAAAATATCTTAAAAAGAAACAAATTACCCAGATAAAATCTTTCAGAAGTAACTAAACAATAAGTAAAAGAAAAAATTATGAATGGTAGAAGAGTTAAAAATAACATAAGAAAATCCTGAAAAAATTTGGAAATCTCAGCCTTAGAGTATTCCATTATGACAGTATTACAGTACTAGAAAACATTTAAATAATAATTATGATGACCATTATTTATATTGTTATTTTTTTTTTTAGTACTTACTATAAAAAATAGAAACTTCCAATTTTTTTTTTCATTCTCATCACTAGTACTAAAACGGCAAATTTGCAGATAATTAATAATATATATATATATAGAACAGATTATAGTAATTAAAGCAAAAAAGAGTTAAACAAAGCCATTCTTTTTTACTTTGAAATTCGCATTTTTTTTCAAATATTTTTCACGAAAATAGCATTATTATCGTTAATTTTGTAGTGCAATTAATTAGAAATTATAAAAACTCTTTAAAATAATTACAAAATCTTTAAAAAATATGCTGAAGGATGGATCAATGTAAATTCAATAACACTTTATTTTAGGTCATTAAAGAAATAAAAGGCACATTCTCCCATCGGGCTTTTTGTATTATTTTTGAGTACTTTTAAATACTCTTGTAAAATACTTCAGAGTACTCAAAATTAAATGCTATGGTGATTTTTCTTTCTTCATAAAAATGTTATGGAAATGAGGATTTAACATTATTCTTAAGATATATAAGTTAAAAAAAAAAAAAAAAAAAGATTTTAATTTTATAAAATTCTGAGAAATATATATATATATTATTCGTTATAATGTAAATACTACAAATTTGGATAGGATTTATTAGTTTTGTGATGAACGACACGCCGTAAATATTTTAATATATAAAATTTCTAGATTATAAATGTCTTTTTTTTTTCTTTTTTTTACTTTAACAGAAATATGTTATATATTTCAATTAAATAATGCTTTTTTTTTCTTTTCAATTTAATTTTTTAATTAAAAAAAATAAATTAATAAATAAATTATCTTGTAATCCTAAGTCATTAAATTTAACTTTTCCATAAAATAATAGTGCATATCAAGTTTATTTTCTGTTACTTATGTATATGATTGATAAAGTTTTTTTTTTTTTTTTTTTTTTTTTTCAGGAAAAATTTTTGAAATTGAGTTTTAGTTATATTTACACTTTTTGAGAGACCTTGAATCCGAAAACCATGTTTTTAGAGGTTGGTCTGTATGTGTGATTGTTATTAGCATATTTCAAGATTAAATTGTTGCAGTAAATTCAAATTCGGTATTCTAAAATCTGTATCACATAGGTATGCTTCACTAAACAGGTCAGTGAGATCAAACAAATGGTTCGTATACAGAATCTTCCAAGATACCTATTACAGCTATGGACATAATTTCTGGAAAATACAGTATAACATTTATAGGCCGCCCAAAACAAAATGATATATATACATTTATTTAATGCATAAAAGCGTATGTTGGGTAGTTTGTGGCATGGAAATGTTCCATCATTCTTTTACAAGGGTACTCAAAGTATTTGGATATATTGGGGCTACATGTGGAAATTAGAGGAAATGTACGTAAATTGTTATTTATTTTTCATATAGAAGTAAATTTAAGAACACAAAGTATTGTGAATGTAGTTTACAGAAAACCAGAAAATGTAAGGTTCGTGAACGAAACGAATTCCGAATGCGGGAAAGTTTTCAAAATCAAACTCAAAATGTACAAAACTCGGCCTGATGCTGTTTGTGTGCCAATCCATCTGATCCAAGATAGAGAATGAGAGAGAGCAATGAAAGAGATCCATACTTTAAAAATCAATAAAGTAGCATCAATCTGCGCTTGCATAAAAATGTGATTATTCTTACTGTAGATAATACTTAAAATTCAAAAGCTCAAGTTGTGAAACAAAATGTAACCAACATAGTTGCTTTGCTTTAAATATTCTCTTATAAACATTTTCTTTATTCTATTTCTTTATTCTATTTCTTTAATCTATTTATTATGAACATTTTATACAGATGTCACATGCATCACATAAACTCTTAATTTTCACACTCTTGCACGTAATCTTATTTTTATATAAAAATCAAAATATTAAATTCATTTAACAATATTTTTTCCTTATACTTTTTGTTCAGCATGTGATCTTATACTCGGTGCGTCCGCACAGAGTCCAAGAAAATATCTTACCCATTTATATATATATATAGATATACAGAACTATTAAAAGTTAAGCTAAACGTTCTTCTCTATTGAACGTATTGATGAACGCTGTTTGTACATATTACTATGTTGACGAACACTACTCTGGTAGGAAGATTAATTTCTCATACACATACTGTAAACAAAGTATTTTTTAAGTTTAAATTTTAATTGGTATTTTGTATAATATCACATTTTGATGTAATCCTGAATAAGAAAGTGGGGTTAATCCGCATGTATGTGTGTTATTATAGCAGTAAAAAAATAATAGAAAGAACAGCAGGGAATGCAAATGTGGCATTTCGGAATTCGTATGATATTGCCACTAGAAACTTTTATTCAAGATTGGTCAGTTTCAAGGCGTATTGCTGGTCAAAGTAGTTTGAATAATTTTGAATAAACTTCTAAACTTATAACAACCTTTAATTTATTTTTTCATAAATGCAGGTATTAAGATTGATCGGGAATCGAGGAAGTCGTTAGCCATCATCCTAACTCAGATTTATCTTTTAAATAAAACTTTCCCTGAACCTATTTTAGATTAATTTTTAAGTGGATTGAACTGTCCCAGGTTAAAAAAAAAAGTTGAAGGAGCTGCAAGTATTTTGGACTTCCTATAATATTTTACAGCTATTTAAAATGTTTTTGGCGGGTATTTTTAAGAAAAATAAAAAACAGGTTTCCTTCAGAAAGTTTTCAGATTTCTTTTTTTTTTTTTTTTTTTTTTTTTTCAAGGTTCTATACAGATTTCTTTAGAATGACCAAAATGCCTGCCAGATTTCTCAGTAGTTTCATTTTTTTTTTTTTTTTTTACAGATGATTTTTATGTGGTTACTATCTTACCTTATTCATCCCACGATTAAATCTTATATATATATATATAAAGATATGTACACATATATTTTAGTAAGGAAATGCTGGGTAATATAATGTCGTGTGAGTGACACTTCAGAGTATTTAATGTTATTTTTGAACTATTACCTTAACCTTTAATTACATACTTTTATATCAAAATTTTAAAATGTATCAAATATCAAAACACGACAAAATAAATTTTTATTATTAATTTCTTCTATATGTAATATAGAGAAAGTATTGGATTCGCGAAAATTTTCGAAGTCCACTTTTTGATGGATTTGCATGTTTTGGGATGTGGAGAACACGAATTAATAGTTTTTAGAAAATGTCTGTCTGTCTGTCTGTCTGTCTGTCTGTCTGTCTGTCTGTATCATTTTTTTGTGGACGCTGTATCTCACGAACCAATGAATGAAATTTAACCAAACTTGGTATTTAGTTGAACCCTGACATAAACTGGTGCTGATTAGATTTTGGGATCAATCGCTCAATAGGTGGCGTTGTGATCGCATTTTATGCAAATTTTTAACATGGCAGCATAGGACAAAATTCCGTATAAATGGGCATAGAGTTATTTTACACTTGTGATTGTATACACTTGTGAATTATTGATAATAGTAGTAGTTAGCAAGGAAAAAAGTTTTGTGCATGTGGGGGCATCGGTTCCCCCCCTGGGGGGGGAAGTACCCCCCAGGGGAAGTAAATTTTCAAGATGGGTATCTTTCGAAAGGTCTCGTTGATAATAGTAATAGTTAACTGGGAAAAAAATTTTGTGCATGTGGGGGCATCGGTCCCCCCCCCCCGCCGGGGGGGAGAGTACCCACCCGGGGGGGCAAAATTTCAAGATGGGTATCTTTCGAAAGGTCTCGTCAATACCTTTAAAACGAATGGTTGAACCATAAATCTGTGATAATTTAAACCAAAGTTATCGATTTTTTTTACTTTTAACAAAACAAAACTTAGAAAAAAATCGCAATTTTTTTTTTTTTTTTTTTTTTTTTTTTTTAACGAAATTTAACCAAACTTGGTATTTAGTTGGTTCCCGACATAAACTGGTGCTGATTATGTTTGGGGATCAATAGCTCAACAGGTGGCGCTGTGATAGCATTTTATCTAAATTTTTAACATGGCAGCATAGGACAAAACTTCGTATAAATGTGCATAATAAGAGTTGTTTTAAACTTGTGATTGTAAAATTAATATGAATTATTGATAATAGTAGTATGTAACTAGGAAAAAAAATTTCTGCATGGGGGGGCATCGCTTCCCCCCATACCCCCATGGAGGGTAAATTTTCACAATGGGTATCTTTCGAAAGATCAGGTTGATAATAATAGTAGTTAACTAGGAAAAAATTTTTGTGCATGTGGGGGCATACCGGGGGGGGGGGGAAGTTCCCACCCCCCGGGGGGGGGCAAAGTTTCGAGATGGGTATCTTTCGAAAGGTCTCGTCAATACCTTTAAAACGAATGGTTGAACCATAAATCTGTGATAATTTAAACCAAAGTTATCGATTTTTTTTACTTTTAACAAAACAAAACTTAGAAAAAAATCGCAATTTTTTTTTTTTTTTTTTTTTTAACGAAATTTAACCAAACTTGGTATTTAGTTGGTTCCCGACATAAACTGGTGCTGATTATGTTTGGGGATCAATAGCTCAACAGGTGGCGCTGTGATAGCATTTTATCTAAATTTTTGACATGGCAGAATAGGACAAAAATTCGTATAAATGTGCATAATAAGAGTTGTTTTAAACTTGTGATTGTAAAATTAATATGAATTATTGATAATAGTAGTATGTAACTAGGAAAAAAATTTTCTGCATGGGGGGGAAGTTCCCACCCGGGGGGCAAAGTTTCGAGATGGGTATCTTTCGAAAGGTCTCGTCAATACCTTTAAAACGAATGGTTGAACTATAAATCTGTGATAATTTAAAACAAAGTTATCGATTTTTTTTACTTTTAACAAAAAAAAAAAAAAAAAAAACTGAAAAAAAATCGTACTTTTTTTTTCTTTTTTTTTTTTTTTTTTTTTTTTTTTTTTTTTAATATTGTTACTGATTGAATATGTATAGGTAAATATAGAAGAAAGTCTTGTGGTGGCCACAACATACTAGTTTTTTAAGATATGAATTGTTTATGGAAAATGGCTAAACAATATACTCTTTCATTAATTTTCATATAAAATTTTATCATATCGAAAAAAAGTAAATTTGCATTATATATTTTCACTTTAATGTAAAATAAATTACACTAGCCGACAAAAAAAGAAAAAGGGGGGGGGGAACAGAAATGAAATTAACTATTTTCAGCTAATTTTGTAGCTCAGAATTAAAAAATAATAGTGAAAAATCTGTAACACGTACAGGGTTTTTTTTTTTTTTTTTTTTGTTGTTCTTGTTGTTATGGTTATTTAATCTGTACTGGAAGCAATGTACAAAAGTCTTTAGAAGACATGCATTATTACTATCAATATTATTAATTTAGCATGGAATACTGTTAATATGGAAATAATATACATATTGTAGACTAAGTAGAACATAAAAGCATGAAAAATACACTAAATGATTCGATTGTTATTATTTGTTATTTTAAAGGCAAAATACAAAAAATAGGCTTTTTTTACGTCTTTTGTTAAATGCCTACCTTGTGATTTTAATATGAATAGTTCACAAATGCAGGAAAACTTATGGAGAACGGTTTTACAAGTTCTACACTGAAACCTTGTCATTTTGAACATGAAACTTGAACTATAAAACAGCACAATCATACTTAATAAAGAATATCTGTTAACTAGAATACCAGAAAAAAAAATATATATATATATAAGGTACGAAAACAGGGTTTCAAACAGGGTTTGCCAGCAAATAGGACGGCCAGGAGGCAGGGTTGATAGCACGGAAGGTTACCATGTGTAATACAGTCGGCAGCAAAAGTATCTGAGCACTAGCAATAATCCCTGTCTAAAAAAGGTACACTTAATACTGCTTTGTTAAATAAATCCTTGTCGAGTCATGTTCTTAGTCAGTCTAAGAACATGATTCGACAATGTATTTTTTTTTATATCGGAATTATTGGCTAGTGCTCGGATACTTTTGCTGTCGAATGTATTATAAAAATCATGAAAAAATAGTGAAATTTCCCATTTTCTGATACTTTAACAAAAAAAAAAAAAAAAAAAAAAAAAAGGAACATACATGGTTGCCGGGAATCTGAGTTGCCATGACTCTGGCAACTGTGATACTGTGAAAATGATAAAAAATCGTGAAAATTGCCATTTTCTGATACTCTAACAGAAAAATTTGACGTGGTGGGGCTTTTTTACTTGCAGATATTTAAACAAAATTTGAATTAAAAATAAAAATAATAATTTGACCCTTGTTACCGAACCACTGTTGACCACTGTTATAGATTAGTGTCATTTTAATTACAATAAAAGAGTATTTTATTTTTT
This sequence comes from Salticus scenicus, assembly GCA_963930645.1. NCBI lineage: Eukaryota > Metazoa > Arthropoda > Arachnida > Araneae > Salticidae > Salticus > Salticus scenicus. The sequence continues at coordinate 66,041,136 of OZ005659.1, forward strand.
AATGTTTGTTGAAATTGTAAACGATAAAATTGGTATTGGTAAAATATTTAAAAAGCAGAGATTAAAATATATGATACGCAAATCATGCATTTAACTAGTTACATTATTAAATAAAGTTTAGTATTATGGACAGTTTAATAAATTTAACCAGTATACACCGTAATAATTAATATATATATATATATATATATATATATGAAATATAAGAGATAAAAAGAAGTAAAAATTAAATTAACATTTTCAGAGTTTTAGGGTATTCTGGTTATATTTCAAAGTAATATTGCAAAATAAATGAAAGGAGATTTCATATTAAGCTGTAAGATTAAAAGCATAAAAAATAATGAACGAAAATTGCAGTCGCGATCATGTGAAATAAACAAGTAACTCATTTAAGAATTTTGATGTCTGGAAATAGCTTTATAGTGGGCCTAGAAAAAAAATTAATAGGCAATAGGCATACAAATAAATAAATAAATGTTTTAATGAGTCTAATTTGCGGTTTGATTATTTCATATCAGATACAAAGCAATAAATAATGTTTTAATGGTTTGGCGAGTTTGGAAAAATATGGCGTCGATCGGAATCGCGAGGACTGCAGAATATAAAAATATAACCAATAGAAAACAATGAAAAGGCAGGAAAAGGCGTTGGTTTTGAAAAAATAACCAATTAAGTAAAATGGGCTGGAATTAGAACTACGCCAAATTACACTAAAAATTACGGGTATACTTACGGGAGGTACTTGCTGCAATAAGCCAAAACTTTTTTGTTTACATTTTTTATTTACTTGGCAGGTATGGCAGTGCTTAACAAAATTTTCTATGTCTTTATTAATAAAAGGCCAATAATCAGATGAAGTCCAAAAGAACATGAGTAAACAAGGGCCTAAATGAAAAAAGGGTAAGGAGTGGAGGATCCTCGTTTCGTGAATACGTCTACTAATATTTGTAAATAAATTAATATTTGTAAAAAATTAAAAATAAAAAGAGTTAGGGGCACGCCAGTGTCACTGAGCGGAAGAATGGAAGATAAGTCTCCCGACATCCCTCCGAATTCTCCGACTCAGCTAGGATCCTCATCCAATACGTAATGGGACGATAGGAAAGCAAAAACAAAAACAAATAACCAATTAACCCGTTAGTAGTCGCTAGTTGGTCGATTTGCCGCCCATCCTTCAGTTTTTCAAGATTTTTTTTATTCAATAGCCACCAAAAAATGTTACAAGAGGCATTTGATATATATAAAACGCGAATAAAATCGATTTAACGTCGATCACATCACTTCTTAAAATTATTGGTGACTGTTAACCCTTTGAGCTCCGGGTTCATAAAATATTTTATATATGCTTAAAAAACACTGTAAATGTTGTTAGAGGGTAGTCTAGAAGTAGATTGTACAATTAAAATTTTTTTGAAATTCTCCCTTTAGGTTGGGGGAGGTGGGAACTTTTGTACCCATCAGAGCACTAGAGCATTCAGTTCAGCAGACGAAAAAAAAGAATACCATTCTAAATTTCATTTCAAATGACTATATTTATAAAATTGTAAACACATTTTAAACAGATAAATAGAATACGCAAATTCTATAATTTTTAACATATTTTAAAAATTTTGAGAAATTAAAATTATAAAATTTAGATTATATGAAATAAAAATTCAAAATAATAATAATAATAATAATAATAATAATAAAAAATGTACATAAAAATAAGCAAATTTCAAATGTTAATTTTTGTAATTTTAAGAAAATTCAAATAATAAAATATAGAAAATATGAAATAAAAATTCAAAGTAATAATACAACTTCAAAAAAATCAGAAAATAAATACATAAAAATCAGCAAATTTCAAATGTTACTTTTTTAAATTTTAGAAAATTCAAATTATAAAATATAGAAGATATGAAATAAAAATTCAAAGTAGTGATAAAACTTTAAAAAAATGAGAAAATAAATACATAAAAAATCAGCAAATTTCAAATGTTATTTTTTTTAATTTTAGGAAAATTCAAATTATAAAAATTATATGATATGAAATGAAAAATTTGAAATATTAATAATAATAATAATAATAATAATAATAATAATAACAAAATTAGCAAATATGTACATAAAAATCAGCAAATTTCGAACTGTAATTTTTTAGTTCACTTAGTATGGAACTCTTGGAAACAATTTGTATTGTTCCTCATCCTAACACACAGAGGAACATTGCATGTATTACACACAGTGTTTGTCCTGTGCTCTTCTTTGGCCGTGCTGCACATCTTCTTTTAGAACTGCCCTTTACAGGCAAATATTTGGCATCTTGAAACCTGATTTCTTCAGGTACACAAGGCTTTTTATTTTTTATTTGCACAGGAGATTTGGAACATCGTTTTCTAGGAATAGAGTGCTGCCATCTAGTGGAATCTCTGACCAAAAGCCTGATGGGTACTTTAGTTCCCACATCATTCTCCTATTCAATACGGATAATTCAATTGTGTAAGCAAACATTCAAAAACAGTGTATATCATTTGCTTGAAGTATCAAAAATAAAAATAAATCATCTTTTTTTAAGAAAATCATATTTTAAAAAGAAGAAAAAAACCTAAATTCCCCAAGTCCTAAAAAACAGTATGGTAAATATTGCTTTCAACTTCAACTGAGAAGTGTTTTTGTTTGGTGCTGCTATCTAGTGAGAAAAAGAAGAAGTATAAGCTTTGAATCAATTTAAAACCGAAGAATTTTGAGCAATAGGAAAGGGAATAGAAAAATATTGATTTATGTGGGGAGAAAAGTACCCATCAGAGCGTAAAGGGTTAAATAAAAAGTTCGCAATCTGTAATAGGTGGCGCTGTCGATAGCGACTACTAACGGGTTAAGTAAAATGGGCTGGAATTAGAACTACGCCAAATTACACCAAAAATTACGGGTATAGAAGCCCAAAAAGTAAACAAACAGAGCGATTTGACACGATCTTGACTTGTTAAAACTTTCCATGTGGCCAGCCCTCCGAAATTAACGTAAAGCGTATAATTATCCCCCACCGAACGCAACGGCCTAGGGCCCGTGCGGCTGGCAGCTTGTCGGATTAACTCCATTCGTCTTGCCCCGTCCCGACTCTGCAATGATGAAGCAATAAAGATGTTTGCCTGAACAACGCCTCGTCTCCATTTGTGTTGCGACTGTCATCTCTCTTTCAGCAATCAATTAAATACGTTATATCGGAAAGCCGGTAGCCTCTTTATGATACGCTGGGAAAAAACTGATAGTTGTGAGATTACGTTAAGAGTAGGGGGGAAGGCATTAAAAAGATTAACGGCGGTAAAACAGCATTTAGGCTAAAGGAAAAAACTTTAAAATCTTATACGAACAGAAATGAATTTATAAAGTATCAAAAAGAAAAGAAACTCCCTCTTTGGATGGAAGAGCGTGCAGACGGAATTTTTTTTTTTCTCTTCACTTCACCGGAGCAAGCCTATTGATTGATGACTATCAGCCCAGCTCAGAGCCTTCAGACGGAAGTTTTTTTTCTCTACGCTTCGCCGGAGCAAGCAGGAAGGACACGCCCATTGGAACGCCGATAGTTTTCGACAGAAAAAGAGAAAGTCGGAACGCCGAAATTGTGACGGGAAGACGCGGCATGCAGTTATGAAGATTCCCCGGTGAAGGCCGAAAATCGCCGTAAAAGAGCCAGTCCTAAAACAGTTTTCAATTCCGCGATTGGTTAAAGGACGTCATCGTAATGGAATAGCGATTGTCAGTCATTATTATTTTTTTATTTTTTTTTTTGGTGGTAGAAGAGCCAAACGGTAAGTACGCCTCTTTAATTGTTATTAAAATGAGAAACTCTTAAAGAAAAAAAAAGGGACAGAAATCCAGAGACTTTATTTTAATGACTAAATATTGCCAGGACTATTTTTTTTTACTATTTCAATAGACTCTTGGACTTTACAGTAAAGGGAACATTTGTATCTATTTTTTTTCCCATTATTTCAAGGGATTTTTTTGAAATGAAGAATTTATATTTTATGTTTTATTATGCATCATAATTAGTTTTGGAAAGGAAAAGAAAAAAAAAAAATCTGGAGTGACTCCACTCGACTTTCCGAACATTGAGTAACTAACAGTTTTGTAGATAAAATAAAGAAAGAGGAATTGCTAAACAAACAAAAGAGAGAAAACCATAATAGAGTGTTTTTTTCTCCATATATCACACGAGGTTTTATTTAACACTACTGAACTTTGAGCCCTTAGATCATAATGATAAAGAATTTTTCGTTTTGTCCCTGTAAAAATCTATAGATGATAGATTCACCAAAATGCTTATAGTTAGTGCAACAGTGATTTATAATATTCATACAAATTTTCAGCTCAATTGAATAAGGCATTTAGATGCTATCGCACTTTTAAAAATTTGGTCTCATAGGCCATAATGATAAAGAATTTTTCTTTGTGTCCCTGTAAAAAAACTGTAGTGCTAGATTCACCAAAATCTATACAGTTGGTGCAAATGCGACCTATAACATGTGTACAATTTTTTTGCTCAGATTAATAAGGCGTTTAGAAGCTATCACACTTTTAAAAATTTGGCCCCATTGGCCTTAATGATAAAGAATTTTTCTTTGTGTCCCTGTAAAAAAACTATAAGTGCTAGATTCTCCAAAATCTATACAGATTGAGTATCTGTGACCTATAATATGGGTATAAAATTTTTGCTCAATTGAATAAGGCGTTTAGATGCTATCGCACTTTTAAGATTTTGGTCCCATAGGCCATAATGATAAAGAATTTTTCTTTGTGTCCCTGTAAAAAAAGTATAAGTGCTAGATTCACCAAAATCTATAGGGTTCGTACTATGGTGACTTACAATATACGTACCAACTTTCAGGTTAATCGAACAAAGCCTTTAGACGCTAGCGTGTTCACAAACATACACACATACACACATACACACATACACACACACATACATACATCATCGTAAAAATAGTGAAAACGGACTCAGGGGACCTCAAAACGTATAGAAACATCAAAATCTCGAATTCGGATTTTTGACATGATTACAATACTTTCCTCACTATAGTGTTCGGAAAGTAAAAAGATCGTTGAGCATATCGTGGTGAAATAATGTTCATAAATTTGTGGAAAATCTTGGATTTTTGGTGAAATTGATTTGAAGTTCGCGCAATTACGGATCGTAATAACAACTAATTATTTTTTTTTCCAATGCTATGCTAAGGGTTATATATAAATAATAATAATAAAAAAGTCCAAAATCGTAAATATTTTTTTTTTCTCTTAAAAAAATAAAATAAAAATAAAAACAAGTCATATGTGTTATTCTATTTTAAAAGTGTTTATGAAAATTGTTGTGATTTCATATTATAAATATATAATATATTTTAATTCCTGTTTTATTTAATTAATTTGAAGATACCAAGTACATTTTTGATGATTTTTTATTTCAATTTATTTTCTATTTAAGTAATTTGAAGAATTTTTGAGGTAACATAAACATACGATACTTGATATGCTTATAATACGTATTGAAAACATAAACAAGGTTATAATATAGTATACTTAATCTGAAAAATAATAATATGAATATTAGGAATAATGCTGACACTTAAAATTATATACTAATACTTGACAATAGCAATACGTAAAAAGTAAAAAGAAAAATATTCGACACAATAGCTTCTCTAACTTGCTGGTGATAATCAATTCCTTCAACTTACCATAATGATACAAAACACTAAAAATTTTTATTCAAACAATTATGTTTATGGGTGCAGAGACCCGTGAAACTCTGTGAGAGCTTGTCAACCAAAAAAAAAAAAAAATAATAATAATAATATCTGTAAAATGTAAAAAGTTGTTTTTAGACAAGTCTCATCAGAGGAGGGAGCACACTTGTTGCCTCATGCTCTTCGGGGTCTCCAATCAGATGAAGTCCAAAAGAACGTGAGTAAACAAAGCCTAAAAGAAAAAGGGGTAAGGAGTGGAGGGTTCTCATTTCGCGAATACGTCTACTAATATTTGTAAATAAATTAATATTTGTAAAAAATTAAAAAATAAAAGAGTTAGGGGCACGCCAGTTCCACTGATCGAAAGAATGGAAGATATGTCTCCCGACATCCCTCCGAATTCTCCGACTCAGCTAGGATCCTCATCCAATACGTAATGTGACGATAGGAAAGCAAAAACAAAAAAAAAAAAAAAAAAAAAAAAAAAAACTTGTTTGGGTTACCTCCTGACTGCTAAAGGGGTTTTTTCATGATATAGTTAAAATTTTTGTGGATTATTATAATATCTTAATTTAGATAAATGTACATTTTCAGACTGACTTTTAAAATGAGGATTTGGTCTATCAATTTCAAAATTTACGTCAGATAACTGTCTTAAAATGGTATAAGGTCCTGAGTATGGAGAAGTTAGCTTACGGGTATTCGGATATTGAAATTCTTCATATAATACTTCATCACCAACTTTAAATGTAGCAGGGAGAAATCGAGCGTCATACCTTACTTTATTTTTATTATGATATTCAATTGTATGTTCTATTGCCAATTTTCTAGCTTCATCAACCTTTGGTTAATAATTGTTATTAGGAATTAAAGGGTCATAAGGTAAATTTCCAAACAATAGATAATTAGGTGTAAATTTTGTAACAGAATGAGGGGTAGCATTATACTGGCTTAAGACCTCCTCTAGCAATTTTGCCCATGGTACTTTAGATTAAGCCGAATTTCCTTTACATTTTAATCTAGTTAAAATAGTTTGGTTCAGACGTTCAACTTTCCCATTTGTCTCCGGTTGATGACTGCTATACTCGGGGAAAGCCTAACTTAATAGCGGGGTGGATACTACGGAGGCCTTTTTACGCACTTGGCGTTAATTGTGTTGCTAAATTTGGCGATGTAGGGATGATTTTGTGAGAAGTAGATAAAAATATTTTTTCAGTTGATGTTAAAATATCACATGAGACTATTTTTTCTTCTTTAGAAATTAGATTACACTAAATTGATTAGTCTGCTATCCATATTATTTCAATTTGAAAAGTTTATATAAACTTTTCTTTTAGAAAAAAATTCTAATACTTAAATATTTTGAAAGAAAAAAAAAAAAAAACAGAAAGAAAGAAATTAATTAAATATCTATATAATTGACTGCCTGCTTTTATTTATTTATTTATTTGAAGTATATTTATCTTTCTTTATTTAAAAACATATTTTAAAACACTTGGAATATATTTTGGCATAAAAAATACTTTACAGACAATTTTTAACTGATTTATAAATTTATCTTCCTCTAGTTTTGCACTGATAATTTTTCACCATTACAGAATTTAACATTTCCATGATCCATTTCATATTTATAACTATGGCAAGAAAAGAAAAAAAATCAACACTTAAACTCATATAGAGAGGGAATCGAGTACATTTCATTCTTTGTTACTTTAAGCTATAGGCAGAAGAGAACTAAAAATTAAACCTGAAGATTTTTCCACAATTCAAAATAATAATAATAAAGTAAAGAAATAAATAAAAAATACATGCATCTTTTTTTTTTTTGAATTTTTTTTTTTTTTTTTTTTAATGTGTATTTTTGTTTGTTTTGTGAAGTGGGAAGGAAGTATGCAGGAACCAGTGTAACGTTGTAAAAGCTAAGGAGGTTTTTCCATATTTGAAAACACACATTTTTTGTTTTTTTTCTTCTTCTTTCCCTGAACCAACAAAGGGTTGTTTTCGAGGTAAAGCAAAAAGGAACAAATTCAATTGCTACGCACGACTCACAAAAGACTAATATTCGGCTGAAAGTATTGTTAGGGAAAACACGGTTTAGCTGTACAAATCATATAAACATTTATTAAACATATGTTAAACAACAAAGTATAAACAAATTTCCAAATTGCATTATTACAGACAAATTGATAAATGTTATAAGTTTAATGAAAATGAGACAGAAAATATTATGATTTATGAGAAATTTAAAAATAAAAATTGAAAAGGGGAAAAAAAGTTATATAAATATAAATAAAATGTTAAAAGGACCATTTTTATATAATTTTCTCTGTAAATTAAAGAACTTGAATACCGAGCAAACAGATTTCAATTTTCTAGTAAATGTGATTCTGTTTGATGTATATATTTAATGCTGAGAGGTAACACATATTTAAAATATTTAACACATATGAAAAATTCCCTTTTAATAGCATTTTTAGCAAGGTGAATTGCAATTTTTATAGATATATTTAAAAATAAAAATAAAAAGTAAAGTTATTCGACTTTTTTAAATTTGAGTAAGAACTTGAAATTTCACGCCTTTTCATTTTACTTTAACATATGTATCAGATAAGAATGCTGCAATTTTAAATTTAAAATCTATCTTAAAATTATATTATACAGTGTTCCTAAACTTGTTTTTTTTTTTTTTTTTTTTTTTTTTTTAAGGACATGAGAACATTTTCTTTTGGCATAAAAGTAATATTTATATATATATATATATATATATATATATATATATATATATATATTACATAATGAAAGTGAGAGAAAATGCGCGAAAAATATTTTAAGAAATTAATGTAATAACCATTGCTAAAAAAAAAGCAACTTCAGATTTTAAGATGATGAAACAGTTTTTTATGGTTTTAGTAAATTTAAACTAGAAACATAGTATTAAATTATTGTAAAACTGTTGTATTAAATTATAACATAGAATAATTAAACCAAATGAGTAAAAATTGCATTATGTGACAAAATATTACAAAATTTTAACGAATGGATGAATATATTAATTTTGTAGATAAAGAGTTAATTTAAATATCTGCCAAAACAAGTTTTTGAATTTTTTGTCTTCCTTTTGGAAAAACGTCAAAGCATTTTTTATATAACATAAAATTAAAACATCGTCACTATTTTTCCGAAAACCTCTATGAAGAAAGCAGAATGACCGTGAACATCCAGAGAAAAAATAAGTAAAAAGATAAATAAATAAATAAAATAAAAAAGGACTCTTAAAAAAAAATAAGATATGTTTGAAATAGAATTTTTACTTTACTTTAATTCACTGACTTTAAAATTTTCCTTAAAAATTATTATTTAAATAAAATTTGTTTCATACTTTTTTTTTTTTTTTTTTTTAAGTTTTTATTAACAATATTATTTATTATTGAGGCAATGATTGAATTGATCGTTTTAGGTAAGAAATCTCGGGGTTTATCTTGTGAAACAAAATTCCTTTTTTTTCCTCATTTAATTTTGGTAGTCGGACATCTTGCTTTATTCAAAGTACAAGATGGTGACAATGCTTTATTTTTTTTCCCTGTGTGAAAGAAATAGCCATTGCTTCGCTAAAAGAAAAATAAAATGAAATTAGATTAAAGTAAAAATTTTCCTATATAATGTAAAGTATAAAATAACATTCATAAAATTGCCTGATTATAGATGTTTCAAGCGTAAATAAAAAATATTTATAAATTTTATTTATAGGTAAATGAAAATTAAATATTAATTTAAAAGAACGAATACGAAAGAACGTATTTGTAAAAATATTTTACTTTATTTCTGTCACTTAAAATATTTCTTTGACATTCTTGATATGTATCTGATGAGAAAATTTCTGAAAAATCCAAATCCATAAAAATTTTTACTCTATTTTTGGTAGTTTTGAAATTAAAGAAACGGACTATGCATTAAATATCTTCACTTTTTCGGAAGCAAAGTAATCAATTAGCCCCTTCAAGCTGTTTCACACCTCACAATAGACGTTCAAAGGTTGCTTCCGGATTTCTCTCTCGCGCCAATATTTCGCCCTGAACCTTCTTTATTCGCGAACCAATACATTTATGTAAAATTTAGGTCTATTCATTATAAAAAATACCATGTTTGAGCATAAAGAAATTTTATTTAAAGAGCTAGTCTTTTTTCAGTTTAGTAGGAGAGAAAAAATGAAATAGGAAATGTGTTATACTTAAATTCGTTAAAGAAATATTTCCTTTCGCGGATGTACAATTTCTGTAGGCTTACCAATGCTATCAACTTCAGCGTTTCCCGAGTATAGTTAACAGGTGTTTAACCTTGTAATTACGTAAGAGTTTTTTAAACCGTGATGAAGTAAAGGCAGCATTTCTATCTGTGAGTAATTTCTCAGGGACTTGAATTTGGAGAATCTGTTTTAAAAAGTTGGTATAAGTTTCATTTGTCACACTTTTGGAAGGAAAACCCCACACATAACGTGTTGTATGATCGACGACCAAATGGAAGTATTTTTTAGTTGAATTGTAATAATTAAATCCACCAACAGTGTCTAACGACAAACATTCAAATGGCTTATCTGTTGGAGGTACTTGCTGCAATAAGCCAAAACTTTTTTGTTTACATTTTTTATTTACTTGGCAGGTATGGCAGTGCTTAAAAAAATTTTTTATGTCTTTATTAATGAAAGGCCAATAATCAGATGAAGTCCAAAAGAACATGAGTAAACAAGGGCCTAAAAGAAAAAAGGGTAAGGAGTGGAGGATCCTCATTTCGTGAATACGTCTACTAATATTTGTAAATAAATTAATATTTGTAAAAAATTAAAAATAAAAAGAGTTAGGGGCACGCCAGTGCCACTGAGCGGAAGAATGGAAGATAAGTCTCCCGACATCCCTCCGAATTCTCCGACTCAGCTAGGATCCTCATCCAATACGTAATGGGACGATAGGAAAGCAAAAACAAAAACAAATAACCAATTAAGTAAAATGGGCTGGAATTAGAACTACGCCAAATTACACCAAAAATTACGGGTATAGAAGCCCAAACAGTAAACAAACAGAGCGATTTGACACGATCTTGACTTGTTAAAACTTTCCATGTGGCCAGTCCTCCGAAATTAACGTAAAGCTTATAATTATCCCCCACCGAACGCAACGGTCTAGGGCCCGTGCGGCTGGCAGCTTGTCGGATTAGCTCCATTCGTCTTGCCCCGTCCCGACTCTGCAATGATGAAGCGATAAAGATGTTTTAAAACAGGAATAAACTACTACGTCAGAAACGCCAAAGAAAAATTATTGAGGTGCAACCTCAATAATTTTTCTTTGGCGTTTAGTAGTTTATGGTAGTAGTTTATTCCTGTTTTAATATTCCAACGCCAAGTCTCCTGCTATTATTTAATAAAGATGTTTGCCTGAACAACGCCTCGTCTCCATTTGTGTTGCGACTGTCATCTCTCTTTCAGCAATCAATTAAATACGTTATATCGGAAAGCATACGCCGTAAAAGAGCCGGTCCTAAAACAGTTTTCAATTCCGCGATTGGTGAAAGGATGTCATCGTAATGGAATAGCGATTGTGAGGCATTATTTGTTTTTTTTTTTTTTTTTTTGCTGGTAGAAGAGCCAAGCGGTAAGTGCGCCTCTTTAATTGTTATTAAAAGGAGAAACTCTTAAAAAAAACGGACAGAAATCCAGAGACTTTATTTTAATGTCTAAATATTGCTAAGACTATTTTTTTTTCTTTTTTTTTTACTATTTCAATAGACTTTTGGACTTTACAGTACAGGGAACATTTGTATCTTTTTTTTTTTTTTTTTTTCATTATTTCAAGGGATCTTTTTGAAATGAAGAATTTATATTTTATGTTTTATTATGCTTTATAATTAGTTTTGGAAAAGAAAAGAGAAAAAAAAAAGATCGTTGAGCATATCGTGGTGAAATATTGTTTATAAATTTGTGGAAAGTCTTGGATTTTTGGTGAAATTAAAATTGATTTGAAGTTCGCGCAATTACGGATCGTATTAACAACTAATTTTTTTTTTCTTTTCCAATGCTATGCTAAGGGTTATATAATAATAATAATAATAAAAAAAAATTACGAAATCGTAATTATTTTTTTTTTCTTCTTTTTTTTAAAAAAAAAAAAAAAAAAGTCATATGTGATAATCTATTTTAAAAGTGTTTATGAAAATTGCTGTGATTTCATATTATAATTATATAATATATTTTAATTCCTGTTTTATTTAATTAATTTGCAGATACCAAGTAAATTTTTGATGATTTTATATTTCAATTTATTTTCTATTTAGGTAATTGGAAGAATTTTTGAGGTAACATAAACATACGATACTTGATATGCACATAATACGTATTGAAAACATAAACAATGTTATAATATACTATACTTAATCTGAAAAATAATAATATGAATATTATGAATATTCGTGACACTTAAAATTATATACTAATACTTCACAATAGCAATACTTAAAAAGTAAAAAAAAAAATTATTCGACACAATAGCTTCTCAACTTGCTGGTATTAATCAATTCCTTCAACTTACCATAATGATACAAAACACTAAAAATGTTTATTCAAACAATTATGTTTATGGGTGCAGAGACCCGTGAAACTCCGTGAGAGCTTGTCAACCAAAAATAAGTAATATCTGTAAAATGTAAAAAGTGGTTTTTAGACAAGTCTCATCAGGGGAGGGAGCACACTTGTTGCCTAATGCTCTTCGGGGGTCTCCAATCAGATGATGTCCAAAAGAACATGAATAAACAAGGGCCTAAAAGAAAAAGGGGTAACGAGGGGAGGATCCTCATTTCGTGAATACGTCTACTAATATTTGTAAATAAATTAATATTTGTAAAAAATTAAAAATTAAAAGAGTTAGGGGCACGCCAGTGCCACTGAGCGGGAGAATGGAAGATATGTCTCCCGACATCCCTCCGAACCTCCGAATTCTCCGACTCAGCTAGGATCCTCATCCAATACGTAATTAGACGATAGGAAAGCAAAAAAAAAAAAAAAAAAAAAAAAAAAAAAGAAACTTATTTGGGTTACCACCTGACTGCTAAAGGGGTTTATTCATGATATAGTTTAAATTTTTGTGGATTATTATAATATCTTAGTTTAGATGAATGTACAATATCAGACTGTCTTTTAAAATGAGGATTTGGTCTATCAATTTCAAAATTTACGTAAGATAACTGTCTTAAAATGGTATAAGGTCCTAAGTTTGGAGCAGTTAGCTTACGGGTATTCGGATATTGAAATTCTTCATATAATACTTCATCACCAACTTTAAATGTAGCAGGGAGAAATCGAGCGTCATACCTTACTTTATTTTTATTATAATATTCAATTGTATGTTCTTTTGCCAATTTTCTCGCTTTATTAACCTTTGGATAATAATTGTTATTAGGAATTAAAGGGTCATAAGGTAAATTTCCAAACAATAGATAATTAGGTGAAAATTTTGTAACAGAATGAGGGGTAGCATTATACTGGCTTAAGACCTCCTCTAGCAATTTTGTCCATGGTACTTTAGATGAAGCCGAATTTACTTTACATTTTAATCAAGTTACAATAGTTTGGTTCAGACGTTCAACTTTCCCATTTGTCTCTGTGTGATGACTGCTAGTTAACAGGTGTTTAACATTGTAATTACGTAAGTATTTTTTAAAGCGTGATGAAGTAAAGGCAGCATTTCTATCAGTTAGTAATATCTCAGGGACTTGAATTTGGAAAATCAGTTTTGAAAAGTAGGTATAAGTTTCCGTTGTCACACTTTTGGATGGAAAACCCCACACATAACGTGTTGCATGGTCGACGACCAAATGCAAGTATTTTTTAGTTGATTTGGAATAATTAAATCCACCAACAGTGTCTAACGACAAACATTCAAATGGCTTATCTGTTGGAGGTACCTGCTGCAATAAGCCAAATCTTTTTTGTTTACATTTTTTATTTACTTGGCAGGTATGGCAGTGCTTAACAAAATTGTCTATGTCTTTATTAATGAAAGTCCAATAATATTGTCGAGTGATTAAATTGATCATTTTTTGAATTCCTGGTTGTCCGAATTGTGTGTGGGCTTTATTTAGCAATGTTAACCTTAGTGACATAGGAACGATTATCTTATATAAACTTTTATTACTTTCCGAACACTATAGTGAGGAAAGTATTGTAATCATGTCAAAAATCCGAATTCGAGATTTTGATGTTTCTATACGTTTTGAGGTCCCCTGAGTCCGTTTTCACTATTTTTACGATGATGTATGTATGTGTGTGTGTATGTGTGTATGTGTGTATGTGCGTATATTGTAAGTCACCATAGTACGAAACCTATAGATTTTGGTGAATCTAGCACTTATAGTTTTTTTACAGGGACACAAAGAAAAATTCTTTATCATTATGGCCTCTGGGACCAAAATGTTAAAAGTGCGATAGCATCTAAACGCCTTATTCAATTGAGCAAAAATTTTATACCCATATTATAGGTCACAGATACTCAATCTGTATACATTTTGGAGAATCTAGCACTTATAGTTTTTTTACAGGGACACAAAGAAAATTTCTTTATCATTAAGGCCAATGGGGCCAAATTTTTAAAAGTGTGATAGCGTCTAAACGCCTTATTAATCTGAGCAAAAAAATTGTACACATGTTATAGGTCGCATTTGCACCAACTGTATAGATTTTGGTGAATCTAGCACTACAGTTTTTTTACAGGGACACAAAGAAAAATTCTTTATCATTATGGCCTATGAGACCAAATTTTTAAAAGTGCGATAGCATCTAAACGCCTTATTCAATTGAGCTGAAAATTTGTATGAATATTATAAATCACTGTTGCACTAACTATAAGCATTTTGGTGAATCTAGCATCTATAGATTTTTACAGGGACAAAACGAAAAATTCTTTATCATTATGATCTAAGGGCTCAAAGTTCAGTAGCGTTAAATAAAACCTCGTGTGATATATGGAGAAAAAAACACTCTATTATGGTTTTCTCTCTTTTGTTTGTTTAGCAATTCCTCTTTCTTTATTTTATCTACAAAACTGTTAGTTACTCAATGTTCGGAAAGTCGAGTGGAGTCACTCCAGATTTTTTTTTGTTACTATGAGATCATTTACTTCAACATACTTTTTACTATTGACTATTGTGTTCTCTTCTTTTTGTAATCGTTTTAGATCATTCAAGTCAAGGAGATGTACGTGGTGAGACATATGTTGTATGACAGGTTGTATATGTTGAGACAGCATATCAGCTTCTACATTAGCGGTTCCTTTCTGATATTTTATTTCATAATCAAACATACTAAGCTTAAGGGACCAGCGGAAAAGACGTCCTCTAAGATTTTTAACATTTTTAAACCAAGTTAATGCCGCATGATCAGTATGAATGACAAATTTTTGCCCATGTAAATAGTGATAAAATTTATCTAAAGAATCTATAATGGCGAGACATTCTAATTCAGTTATAGCATAATTTTGTTCATAGTCTTTTAAATTTCGCGAATGGTATGCTATTGGATGTAATTTTCCTTTCTCATCTGGCTGTTTGATTACACAACCAACTCCGTGACTTGAAGCATCTATAAATAAGTGACAAAGCCTCTTGGGATCATACATCTTTAAAATAGGTTTTTCAATTAAGGCATTTTTCTATTTTTGAAATGAATTTTCGCATTTCTCATCCCATACATAGGGTACATTTTTCTTAAGTGGATTGTTTAAAGGATAACGAATTTTAGCATAGTCAGCTATAAATTTATTATAGTCATTTACTGATCCCAGGAACCTCTGTAACTCTTTAACAGTAGTGGGACGCTTTAAATTTCTAATAGTTTCAATATTAACATTATCTGGTGTTATAGTGCCATAAGACACTTCATAACCTTATAAGTTTATTTTAGATTTTACAAAATTACATTTAGATAACTTCAACTTTAAATTTTCATTGACACAAATTTGAAATATGGTTTCTAAATGCTCTAAATGTTGTTCTTCTGTTTCAGAAAAAAAATGATAATGTCATCAAAATAATTGCAAGCAAAATCAATTTTATACTTATGTAAGATTCTTCTAATAGTGCGATTAAATATTGCGGGGGCATTTTTAAGGCCAAATGGTAATACGAGCCATTCATACAATCCAAATGTGGTAGCAAATGCTAATTTTTCTGTATATTTCGGGTGGAGAGGTATATGCCAATATCCACTGGCTAAATTCAATGTGGAAAATTTTTTTGCCTGAGCCAATTTATCTATGAGAGTATCAATTCTGGGTAATGGTTCTGCATCTGTTTTAGTTATAGAATTTAATTTACGAAAGTCGACACAGAGTCGTGGTATCCTCAATTGGGGAAAAATAAAAATAAAAATAAAATTCTAAGTTCACATCTTCAGTTCGCGCACGAGGCTGAAAATTTGAAAAAATATGTTAAAAAATGAAATTTTCAAAAAATAACAAGATTAGTTTTTTTTGTAATTTTTTATAATGCAACAACCATAAATTGTCTGTATATAGCGTAGTTTGAACTTAATATTTTATAGCTTTTACATAATATCTTTAGTTCGCGCATAATTGTGCTAAAATCGCCTAAAATTTGAAACTTACGTGTTTAATATACAATAATACATACATGACATATTTACGTTTCAAAAATATTTAAAAAATTCTAAATTTGTTGAATATAACCTTTTATTACAGTATTATACGTACAAGTATAGTTACACACACATTTATATGTATATAATAACATTGCATGCTATAGCTAATTACAGAATGATTTATATATTTTACCTATTTTTTTTTTGTCTTTAAGATTCCTCCAATGTGTTGGGCATTGTTTTGAATTGACATTCATAGTCAAATGATGGCATACTTGACCTTGAGAGCAAAGTTGTGCTTATGAAACCATCCCTGTTCTCTTCTTTACATACTTTAGTACAAGATTCTGTTACGAGCTTTACAATTCTTCGACACTTTGCATGTGGCAAGTGAATTTAATTAGCTCGAACTTTGGGAGAACATTAGTTTTTATAAGTTCTTCTAGGCTGTGCGTTGATACATTGCTCATTATTGGAGGAGGTGTAAGTTTGCACTTGGACCAACCAATAAGTTAAATGTAATTTGAAGCTGCAAAATTGATGGTCAGTGGTTGAAAAGTTCGCACCGATTTCCCTTTTGTTTCTTGTTTTCTTGCTTTTAGCAATCTTCGAAAAGCTAGCTGTCTTACGTGCACTCTCTCATCTAGTACCATTGAAATTGAAAGATTTTCGGGATGACAAAAATACGCATTCCTTTGAATGACAGGATCACTTATTTTAGGTACCCTGTCGGGCAGCTGTCTTGTCTTCTGTACTAATTTAAACACGTGAACTGCTCCAAACTTTACAAAGGGATGCATTTTAATTCGAAACCATACTGGAGCGTATATCTTCATAATATAGCTGAACAGCAATTTAATTTCGTCAGAAGGTTTTACTTCAGAAATATATAGTCTTAAGATCCTATTTGTACAAGTTAACTACCTAGAGTTACTAAGACGACCAGGATCTTTCACAGCGAGATCTGGCGCACACTCTCCTGTCTTGACAGCTCGATAAATATTAAGTAATTACTGTTGGCCCTTGCTTAATTCAGTTTTGGTCACATTTGTCTCCTCACTATTAATCGTTTCAAAATTAGCAACAGGGAGTTTTTCAAAGTCAGTCAACGTCTTGCCAATTTGTCCTGAGAAACTTGTGGGTCCTGTAATATCACCATCTACACTTTCAAACAAATGTCTGAACGGAAGTTCGTTGAAATGTAATAAAAATATAAACCATTGTAAAGTACGACCAAGTTTAAGCTCAAGGTTACGAATAACACCGTTTTTCCATCCTGTGTTAGTCGCTGTTCCATCACATCCAATTGCAACAAGCTTAATATAATCAAAGTTATTGTTTTCTAAATGGCAAAAGATGCTATTAGCTATTTCACTTCCAGTGGCCCTTGGAGGTGTTAAATGTCCCAGATACTTTCTTCCAGGCTCTAAATGACTTTCTTAAAGTGTAGTACTTATTATGGTAAACCTTTATCAATTTAACAATACGTTCCTGACTGACCGGTGGTATACAAGCTTTACAGTGCAGTTCTTCTATTTGAGCAGCAATGTAATCTAAATCTTTGAAAAAGATTCGTTTTTTCAACAGATATTGTTGTTTCTTCAAAGCAAGCTAACAAAACATCTGCACATGTGGGTAAAACACTTTGACTTAACGCTTTTGGTGCACCGAAAAACGGACAAACACTTACGCGTTTAGAAATTTTCGGGCGTCCCATTATTTATTATTTGGAGAACGGAGAACAATATAACAAAACTTGAGCATAAATATCTCAGTAAATTTACAAAATAATCCACTCAAAGCAAAATACGCTGCACTTTTTGATTCACTTACAGTTACAAATTAAAGATGCTGCTTGCTTAGCGGCTACTAACTGACTGACAAAGTGAGAGCAGAGCCTTTAAACTGTCTACTAGAATATGTCTACTGTCTAGACAAGTCGGCGGTGAAATAAGAATGCGACTGCGCGGCGCCAGCTTAGCGCTTGCCGGTCAGTTACTGTTCGTGTTCAGTTTTTGACATTTTTTTTCAAATTTTAAGCCTTATGCGCGAACAGAATATATCATCTAAAAGTTGTATGTATATATATATGTATATATATATATATATATATAGGTTGAAATTAGACTATATACTAACAATTTATGGCTGTTGCATTATAAAAAATTATAAAAAAATTAATTTTATTATTTTTTGAATATTTCAATTTTTAACATATTTTTTCAAACTTTCAACCTCATGCGCGAAATGAAGATACCATCTTAGAATTTTTTATTTTTATTTTACCCCAATTGAGGATACCAAACTACAACTTTTGAGAGGTAACGCCATTCTGAAATAAAATCGATTTTTTCAAACCACCCTATTGTACAAAGGTACCTTGAGTTAAGACTTCCGATTTATCAACAATAAGGTTATACTTCATCGTACAGTGACAGTCGCAAAGTTATACAAGTTTGAAGGTATTTAACAAATATGTAGTCCTGCAGGGTCCCTGAAGCACATTCTAGGTATAAAAATATCCATTGATAATCGAACAACTTTAGTGGTAATCTGCTTCTTCATATTAGTTGAAGGGTGACTTTCATAGAGGGCGTTTTATTATAGCCACCCTGTGTATTTTATTAAACGTATGCTAATATTATATAGCATGAATTGTTAAAACAGTTATATTTTTGTATGTTAATTATTTTAATTGGCATCTTTAATGTTATTTCTCTAAAAAATTAATAACGAGAATACTCGTAAGTAATAAATACAGTAGAACCCCGCTAATCCGAAATTCCGGTTAATTCGAACTGATTTTATTTTCGAGAATTACATTACTTGAACAAATTAACTGAAAAGATTGAAATTGTACTAAAAACAAAAAAAAGTACTTTTATTTTCAGCCTGCATAATTTTGTACACATTGGAGAAACTTTTGCAATAATTAAAGGATCGCATTTACATTTAATAAAAACGCATTACATTAACACATCACATACACATTAACGATCTTTTGGGGTGAAGGAATTTGTCAGATTTGTCTGACAAAGTGATATCATTCTCAACGAGCAAGCAATATTGTACCAAAGTCTCATACACATAATGTATGTTGACCCTAACAGCACAAAATTTTCCAGAAATGTGACAATCATGTAACATCGAAACATTGGAAATATTTCAGAAACCATTCAAAACGTTCAGTTTGCTTTCCGATTAGTTTCAAAAACGTAGAAATGTCCGCGATAGTAACAAAAAATCGGATACGTAACAAAAACGTTCCAATTACTTAACAGATGGAACATCGAAAAGTGCGAATGTTTTGAAAGGTACCAGAGAGCATATTTCAATGTGTTATGTTTTTGAAAGATTGTAAGCTTTTTGCAACATAAATGAAAATTTCTGCGCTGTATGGGGATGTTGCACTTTCACTCTGCTCTACACATCAGACGTCCATTATTCTACTGAAAAATATAAATCTCTTTCTATTGCTTTTGAATAAAAGAATTCAAGTAGTATATTGAGTACATACTTATATCTTAGTTTTTTAGCATACATCTCTTTCTTTTCCATTTTTATCGGAATTTCGGATAATCCAAATTTTTTAAAAATCCGAACTGGCACCGGTCCCAATTCGTTTGGATTAGCGAGGTTCTACTGCATCGTAAATATTCGGCTTTGTTAACTTTATCTTTTTGCTATTTGTGGAACAAAAATGAGCCTGTTATATATATCTACATAATGTATTCTTTCTAAAAATAAATAAAATAAAAATAAAATTATTGAATTAAATTTAATATTAGACCTGTCTATTTTGTCTACTAATATGTCTACTAATTATGTATCTAAAAGTATCATTAACTCAGTTAATTATTTTGAAATACAGAAAAATTAACAATAGTCTGCTAAAACATACGGAATATAATAAATTTAAAAGGGATTTCAACAAAAGACACATTTATAAGCATAGGGTATAATTAAAAAGCATTACAACAGATTCACGATTACATTTTTTTTTTTTTTTGTTTGAAATGATTTAAACTGCAGTTACTGACATGCATCTCAGTTAATGAGGAATTAATAATGTCCCGTTTATTTAAGTGGATATTTTTTCCTGAGACGTACTTGAAAAAAAAAAAAATATATTGAAATCCCTTTTGATTTTATTAGTACTAATGACTTCAAATCGTGATTATTTAAAAAAAGTAAGTGAAAGAATATTTTTCCCTTGTCAGTAGTAAAGAGATTAAATCAATATGACAACTAACCTTTTACACGCCGCATTATGATCCGGGTGTAATTTAAATTCGTTTTTTACATATTTTGCTTTCTAATGTTTTAGTTTAAAGAACACTATCATTAAAATGTGTAAAAAAAAATTAAATATAATTTAAGATTATTATATATAATATTTAATATATTTAATATATAAATTTAATATATTTAATTTAATATATTTAATATATTTATTATATTTAATATATTATTATATTATTATATTTAATATATTTATTATAATTCAATATTGTTATATTTAATGTTATTAATTTAGTGTTATTATATGTTAATATTATTATATTATATTTTAATTTAATAATGTAAGGTATTTTAAACATGCCAGCCCATTTTTTCAAGCATTTGCTTATTTTTCTAAATTATGTGAATTTTTAAACTGTGGAGTAAAAGGGAAAATTTTAAAACAGGTCATTTTTATAATTTTTTGTACATTTCCCCTTTGACTG
The DNA here is from genome assembly GCA_963930645.1 of Salticus scenicus. Lineage (NCBI taxonomy): Eukaryota > Metazoa > Arthropoda > Arachnida > Araneae > Salticidae > Salticus > Salticus scenicus. The sequence goes on from OZ005659.1 coordinate 66,062,228, forward strand.
AACTATGATTTCTATTTCAAAAAATCAAGTCATCTTTCATCTGGTAATTTTTTCAAGTCAGTATTCGTGATATTTAATTTTAAATGAATTTTTAATTCCATGTTTCATTTATGGAACACTAGCGTGTAGAAGATTAAATATCTGCATTTTAATTAGAGTTATTTAGTAATAATTTGTCTTTTATACTTATTACTTTCTTCTATATGTAATATAGAGAAAGTATTGGATTCGCGAAAATTTTCGAAGTCCACTTTTTGATGGATTTAAATGTTTTGGGATATGGAGAACACGAATTAATAGTTTTTAGAAAATGTCTGTCTGTCTGTCTGTATCATTTTTTTGTGGACGCTGTATCTCACGAACCAATGAATGAAATTTAACCAAACTTGGTATTTAGTTGCACCCTGACATAAACTGGTGCTGATTAGATTTTGGGATCAATCGCTCAATAGGTGGCGTTGTGATCGCATTTTATGCAAATTTTTAACATGGCAGCATAGGACAAAATTCCGTATAAATGGGCATAAAGAGAGTTATTTTACACTTGTGATTGTAAAATTAATATGATGTAATGACTTCAGACTAATGACTTTAAGACTCACGAGAGGGCGCTGTTTGTTCAGCTCGGTTAGGGACCCTATATAGAGAGAGACTGGACATTGACCGAAAGTCGGCCATCTTAGTGCCAATTCGGAGCGATCCCCATAGAACGTAATGCTTTTTTCTTCACGATTGACGCTTTACTATACAACATAAATGAAAGGAAATCGTGCTAAATTTGTGTAGAAAGTAATGCAGAATATAAATATGTAATTTTTTTTCGTCTTGGAGAAAAAGAATTTGAAGAAAAACGAATTAACCTTCGACATGGTTACTTTTTCAATTCCTATCGGAAAACAGAGGAATTTTTTGTTGTATATTTCTATATTCAGCAAAATACGTTGATTATGAAAGCGATTCTACCTTATTTTTTCTGAGGACATACTTTCTATATATAAAAAGTAAGAAAATTTTTAACAAAAATATGGTAATCTTAGTTTTTGTCAAGTAATTCATGAATAAATGTAAAACTACGGCAGAAGAAAAGATTTTTATTATTTTATAAAAATATTTACGTAATATTTTTACAAGCTAAAAATACATATTTTATATTTTTCAATTACGCATTATTAATAATAATGACTTAGTTAAATATTAAAAATAAAAATTTTATTAATAATAATTTGTAAAAAATATTAATATCTTTAGAAATTAAAAAATGTTTTTATTTATTTTATTTACATTTGCTTATTTCATTGATTTTTTTTTTTTTTTTTTTTTAATATTATGTAAATAAAAATAATTATTTATTTAAATATTATTTATAAAATTTAATTATGGCAATTATTATTTAAAAGAAATCTATATTTCATATGTTAGCAAATAATTAACACCTTATTTTCTTTATTTTTACTAATTTATTTTAAGAAATCTGATACATTTTGCGTACTAGCAAAAAATCAAAAAATATATTTTTATATAGTTATTTTAAATATGTATTTTAAAATATATCAGAAAAATACATTGAGATCTAACATTTTAAATATATTGCACAACAGAACTTAAAAACTAATAGCTAGTAAATAAACAATGTAATTATCTAATATATTAGGAAAAAATAAATACGTAAAATGACATGCAATAAGAGAATTCAAAGTATTTAAGCATGATATAAAATAAATAATTATGCATTTTTATCTTTTAAAAGTATTCCAAAATTAGAGCAATTTATCTCCCAATAAAGTAAAAATGTAATAAATAAGTTCTTTTTCGATTATGACGTAAAATAATTAAAATTTCTTCTCAGCGTAATGGTAAGCAATGGAGCAGCTGGCACTAAAATGGAGAATTTCGTCAAAAAGCCGGCGCGCCAATGTCCAGTCTCTCTCTATATAGGGTCCCTAAGCTCGGTGAAAGACTTTCGAATTGAAGAGAGACTTTAGTTGTGAGTTTGTTTTGGTAAAGAAATGATGCCACGCCGAGAATAGCGGGTGCCTGGATTGAGTGCCGTTCATGTTTATTATTTTTGGTCCAAAGATTATCGACCATTTATGCAATATGTCTTACGTGTTTTCGTTTATTTTTATGTATGAGTGTTTGTGTCGTAGAGTGTTTGTAAATGAGAAATAAAAAAAATATTTCTCTAAATAAAAGCAATCTTCTCTTGATGATTACAAGAATACGATACATCACAGTCTAGTGATATGGTGGCAGCTCAAGGAATACGTCCGACGCTACAAAGAATTCACGTTACTAAAGGGGTAAGTGCCTTTATGTATGAAACAGTGCCTTGATTTAAAAATAATATAATAAATACCTCAGTCCTCAGTTCTTGTATTAGAACGTGAGAAAATATTCTTTTTTTAAAAAGGGTACTTTAATTTAGATTATGTATTTAAATCATGAATTATATAGCACTGCTTGTCCCTATTCATTTAGTAAAAGTATTATTTAAAGATAAATTATTATTGTAGAGAAAAATATGTATTATTAACCTGATTCATCCGTTGTTTAAAAGAAATAAAAAAGAAGGAAATCTTTCGTTTTTTTGTCGATGTGTTTCGAAAAAAAATAAATAAATAAAGTTGATGAATCAGTGAGAAATAAATGAATATATATGTTTTTTTTCTTTTGTTTAATGGTATAATAATAATAAAAACTTACTGTAGAATAAGTACATTTTGAAAAGAATTTCGGTTTTAACGGAATTGCAAATTTGAGAACAGATTTTTAAAAAAGTACCTGTTCTGTATTTTATGAAAGAATAAATATTCTTGTTTAGTAATCTGTGGTTTAGAGCTTTGAGAAATAAAAAAATAAAAAAGAATGTATTTATTATAGAATTAAAAAGAAAAATGTTGAATGATTCATATTAATGTGCATTTCAGGTCATTTTTATTTCTGATATTTTATTGGATTTATTCTGTCTCTTTTTACTGATTTGGTATTTCTTTGCTTAATAATACAAAAATAAATGGGTAAATAAAGAGTGAATGAAGGATAAAAATAAAAAAAAATTAGTTTCGATTTCATGTAAAATGAATTTGTTCGTGTTTGGAACAAAATATTTTCGTTTCGATATTCGATTTTAAGTAAAATAGTAGTTTCTGTTTCAAATGAAGTGTTTAACGATGATTAGATGTTCATTTTATTTCTTAATATTAATTACTATGGTAATTTATGTTACTTAAATCCAATTTCGATTGAACTTACTTTTTTTTTGATAAAGCAAAAGAGTTTCGATTTGAAAACGAAACTGTTGTGTGTTTTTTTTTGTTTGGGTTTGAAGAAAAATATTAATTATTCTGTTTCCTGAGAAATATGTGTGCAAAAAGAATCAAATAGTTTTGCAAATAAATTAATTTATTTCTGTTTTGAATTGAAATAATGATTGTGTAGGAAATGTAGTACTTGGTATGAGAACATACTTGGTTAAAAATTTTGTTTGGGTATTCTTTTTGAATATACGATTTATGTAATAAAAGAAATTTGTGTGACTGAAAATTTTAATATTTTCTGTTCTTTAAGAGGAAAAGTACTGTACACGTGGTTTTTTTTATGAAAGAAATATATATATTAAAAAAAAAGTGTTCTCTTGAATAGAGAAAAATAAGGTATTTTTCATAAGTTTTAGATTCCATTAATTGGGTTGGATATTATTATTTTTTAATTAATTACAAAGCTTAATTACCCTCATTATCTTATTTTATTTGTGTGTTTGATTGATTTGGAAAAAAAAGGGGTAATAAAAAAAAAAAAAAAAAAAAAAAGAAAAGAATAATTTTTCTGATAATTTTATTTATTTATATCTTATTATCGTTTTGAGAGCATTCTGGTTTTGTTTGGGGTTTTGAAACATGGCATTTTTAGCGAAAGCTCGAAAACATGACTTAATTCAAATTTGTGAAGAAATCGGTGTCGAAGTAGTTACTTCCAGTAGAGTTATTGACATCAAGAAATTAATTTTATCTAGCAAGTCCTATAATGAGGAAGAAGTAAAATTAATATTGGAAAGGCTTCTTGAAGATAAAAAACTACAAGAAGAAGAGAGAATAAGACTAGAAGAAAGAGAGGAAAGAAGGACCCGAGAAACTCAACAATATGAACTTGAATTAAAGAAACTGGAAATTTCAAAAGAAAATCCTGAAAGAATATTAGAACCAGAAACATTGGCTGAATCGGTTCCAAGAATACAGTTAACCCAAATTACCCCAAGATTTGATGAAAAACATGATGAAATGGGTTTATACTTAAAAAACTTCGAAAGAAGAGCGGAGATGGCACGAGTTCCAAAAAAGGATTGGGTGGCCTACCTGTTAGCAGTTTTACCGCCAGAACTTTCCAATATGTTGGCCAGAGAGTCGCCAACCGATGCGACAAATTATGATTTTGTTAAAAATATCATTATGAGAAAATATAAATTAAATAGTGAAAAACTGAAACAATGTTTTTATAAGCACCACAAATCGTCCGAAAAATCTTGGAGAAATTATGCCCAAGAGCTCTCTAGTTATTTTACGGAATGGCTCACAGAATTAAAAAATGAGAATTTCCAACAGCTGAAAGACCTAATAGTGACTGAGCAGTTGAAGTTTCGAGTGCCTGCTGATGTAAGAGATCATTTCTTAGAAAACTGGCTTACATTCATGACACCTATGGACTTAGCTGAAAAACTAGATGAATTTGAAAGTATTAGAGAAAGCTTCAAAAAGAGGGATTTGCCCAAAAGGAACTTTTCCAACTTTCGTACCCAAAGTGGAAACTTTTGTGATAAGTCTGGGGAAAATAGTAAAGATGTCAAGCCGAAATTTCATGTAAAACAAGAAACATCCCAGGAACATCAGAGAAATACAGAATTTGATAAAAGAAAAATTGCTCGTTGCTATGAATGTGGTTCTCCTAATCATCTTAGACCTCAGTGTGATAAATTAAAGAAAAAGGAAGAATTTATCTCACATATTATAGCTGAGGCAGGTTCTGATGAATCAATGACACCTTATACTAGTATAGGTAAAGTGAATGGTGTTGAGATGAAGATAATTCGAGACACGGGTGCTTCATGTGATTTGATCAGCAGCAAGTACGTGAAACCACATATGTACACAAATGAGAATGTGTACATTAGAAATCCATTAGAAGTGGATCCTGTTTGTCTACCACTTGCAGAAATTGAATTGGATTGTAAAATGGGACACTTAAAAACTAAAGCAGCTGTCCTACAAAATTCTTTTTATGGTGACAAGTATTTGTTAGGAAATAAAACTGCTGCAATGTTCAAAAATTGCAAATCAAAAGAAAATGTACAAGTGTCTAAGTTAAATTCTGTACAAACAAGGAATTCTAAGAAATTTTTAAGAATGAAGAAAAATATTCAAAATAAAGATTTTGCCCATTTTAACCAAAAGTTGATTGAAAGGAAATCTGCAGATGAAAAGAAAACCGAAGAGGTAGAAGAAATCCTGCCAGAATTTTCATGGCCAGAACTCAATAAAACCTCTCCAAAAGAGTTTGTTGAAGAACTGCAGGATATAAAAGAAAATAAAAATAGAATAGAAAATGAAGTTGTTCTTAAAGAGAAAATAAATTTTGACCATCTCAAATCTGAAAATTTCAGATTATTAAATGAAATAATATGTTTGAAAGGGGAGATGGAAGAAAAGAAAATTAAAGAACAAGAACTGTCTCTTGAAAATAAAAAACTTACTGAAAGGTTGGAACATACTACGAAAAATATTTCGGAACTGAATAATGCCTTAAAAGACCTTAAACAGAAAAATGAAGACTCTAATTTTGTGATGGAAAAACTAAAAGCAGAAATAGAGGCTTATCTAAATAAAAAATGCTTAGAATATGAAAAGCAGATAAATAAAGAAATTCAAGAGAAAGAAAAGTTTGAAAATCAGTTAAAAACTCTTCGCCTTGATTCACTAAGTGAAAAGAAGAATTATCTAAATCAGTTAGAAATTCTGAATGTTGAAAAGAATAATTACAAACAAGAACTGGAAAATACGAAAATTGAAAATCTTAAGCTGTCTAATGAAATTAACATAATGAAAGAAGAACTCTTAAGAATGAAAGGTAAAGAAAATGAAATTTGTCTTAAAAATGAAAAACTTGTTGAAGAAAGAAATGAAATTACTATAATTAATTCCAAATTAGATTACCTGTTTAATATTCTTGAAGAAAAAGAAAAAATTTCTAATGATAAATTGGATCAGTTGACAGCTGAATTGCAGAAGAATAAATTAGAACTTATGCTATTATCTGGAAAATGCTTAACTTATGAAAAACAATTGAAGGTACAAAATTATTTGAAAGAAATGCTTTCTGTGACTACCTTGAGTACATTCAAGCTCATGAACAATGTACCAAAAGATTCTAGTCAACTAATGGCAAATTCATTGAATGACAGTGAAAAGTGTCCAGTGCCATATAGTGAGAGAGTCGCCAATTTTCCTAAAACAAGGAAAAAACATGTAAAAGACATTTCCTTCAAGATGAGTGTTACTAAATTGCACATTAAATCTTCTAAATGTCAACCTACTCGAGCTCATGTGAAGAATTCTGGACATTTAGTAGGCCAGAGATTGAGAATTTCAAGTGAAATGAAGGTTCGAGACAAAAAAGATTCTTCGTCTCAGACTACCAAGACTCA